>OW203751.1:2500-12500 GCA_934045075.1 Yponomeuta sedellus
CCTAACCTAACCTAACCTAACCTAACCTAACCTAACCTAACCTAACCTAACCTAACCTAACCTAACCTAACCTAACCTAACCTAACCTAACCTAACCTAACCTAACCTAACCTAACCTAACCTAACCTAACCTAACCTAACCTAACCTAACCTAACCTAACCTAACCTAACCTAACCTAACCTAACCTAACCTAACCTAACCTAACCTAACCTAACCTAACCTAACCTAACCTAACCTAACCTAACCTAACCTAACCTAACCTAACCTAACCTAACCTAACCTAACCTAACCTAACCTAACCTAACCTAACCTAACCTAACCTAACCTAACCTAACCTAACCTAACCTAACCTAACCTAACCTAACCTAACCTAACCTAACCTAACCTAACCTAACCTAACCTAACCTAACCTAACCTAACCTAACCTAACCTAACCTAACCTAACCTAACCTAACCTAACCTAACCTAACCTAACCTAACCTAACCTAACCTAACCTAACCTAACCTAACCTAACCTAACCTAACCTAACCTAACCTAACCTAACCTAACCTAACCTAACCTAACCTAACCTAACCTAACCTAACCTAACCTAACCTAACCTAACCTAACCTAACCTAACCTAACCTAACCTAACCTAACCTAACCTAACCTAACCTAACCTAACCTAACCTAACCTAACCTAACCTAACCTAACCTAACCTAACCTAACCTAACCTAACCTAACCTAACCTAACCTAACCTAACCTAACCTAACCTAACCTAACCTAACCTAACCTAACCTAACCTAACCTAACCTAACCTAACCTAACCTAACCTAACCTAACCTAACCTAACCTAACCTAACCTAACCTAACCTAACCTAACCTAACCTAACCTAACCTAACCTAACCTAACCTAACCTAACCTAACCTAACCTAACCTAACCTAACCTAACCTAACCTAACCTAACCTAACCTAACCTAACCTAACCTAACCTAACCTAACCTAACCTAACCTAACCTAACCGAGGATAAGGCTGGGCTACCAGGTCGTGCTGGCGGTGGACCAGTCCCCACTGGTGCAGTGCTGCCGCTGCATGGGCTACGGGCATACGGCGCGAATCTGTCGCGCCGAAGCCAGGTGTGGCCAGTGCAGCGGTGAGCACCAAACCAGGGACTGCCCCCCGTCGGCGCGGGCTGAGGGGCCGCGCTGCTGCCACTGCACGAAAGTGTCAGGGGCAGAGTCCTCGCACCCTGCATACGCCGCCGACTGTCCCGAGCGCATGCGTTGGGACAGTATAGCGCGGCAGGCCATAAAGTACTGTTGATGCGGGCACCTTGGCCCCCCCACGGCCTCGGGGTGCACCGGGGGGTGGGGTGGCCGACGATGGCCGGGACGCCGCGGGGCGGCCGCGGGGAGCGCGGCGGGGCACTATACGGCTGTTGCAAGTCAACATAGGCCGTTGCCGCGCCGCGTTCCACGAGGTCGTCCAGGTGGCCATCGAGGGTGGCTACTCGGCCGTACTGATCCAGGAACCTTACACTGGGTCGGTGGGCCGAGTGGACACCCGGTATACTTGTATACAAAAGATGGCTACCGGGGCTAAACCGGTCAAGTCGGCTATCCTCATCATCAACCCGGCCCTCTCTGTCGTCCAGGACGCCACCACCATCACGGAGAACGTCGTGGCGGTGGTGGTGGAATGGGAGCGGCAGAAGATTGGCCTGGTCTCGGTGTACCTCGAGGGAGACCAAGATCTCAGCCCCTATCTCCGCGACATCCAGGCCTTCATGGACCGTATGGGCACCAGCGCGGTCCTTCTCGGCGGGGACATTAACGCCAAAAGCCTTTGGTGGGGCTGCGAGCGCGAGGACCAGAGGGGTACTCTGTTCTCCGAGTTCGCAGCCCAGGTGGATCTGCAGGTCCTCAACGAGGGAGGAGCGCCGACGTTTTACATCTGGCGGGGGGACAAGCTGTTTACCAGCATAGTCGATGTAACCCTCGCCACGTCGGCGCTCTTCCATCGAGTGAGCGACTGGAGGGTCCGTCCGGACCTCATCCCCTCCGCCCCGGACCATCGGGCGATCACGTTCGAGGTGGGGGTGGGGCCCGAGACGGAGCCAGCCAGACCCAGCGGATCCACCAGGCGTTACCACGCCGCGAAGGCCGACTGGGACCTTTTTCGGGCCTCGTTCGTCGACCGTCTAGGAGACTGGACGGTCGACGAAATCGAGGCTATCGAGACGCCCCGCGGTCTTGAGGAGGCCATTGGAAGGTACACTGGGGCGATTCACGGTGCGTGCGAGGATTCGATCCCTCTTCTGGCTCCACCAAAGGCACCCAAACGGGTGATTTGGTGGGGCCCTGAGTTGCAGGCGAAGAAGCGCAACCTCATCACGATGAGGGGTCGAATCCGGCACGCGAATCGCCGCAGAAGGGATAGGGTAGTTGAGGAGTATCTGGTGGCCAAGGAGGACTACAAGGCCGCCATAGAGGCGGCCAAGACCGCCAGCTGGGTGGAATTCTGCACAAAGCAGGAGCATGAGAGCGTGTGGGACGGCATCTATAGGGTGCTAAGATGCGCCGCTCGTCGGAAGGAGGACACCCTCCTCAGCGGCGCGGATGGACGCACCCTGGATGCCGAGGGCTCCACAGCTCTCATAGCTGAAACATTCTACCCAGCTGACGATCTACAGTCCGAGTTAGATACTCATGCCCGCGTCAGGCAGGCAGTTGCCCGCATGGAGGATGAAGCCAGTGCCAAGCCGCGGGAGTTTATTCCCTTTTCCCAGCACGAGCTCTCGGGCGTCTTGAAGGGCATCCACCCTAAAAAGGCGCCCGGGGGGGACGGCCTCACGGCCGACATCTGCAGTGCGGCCATCAGGGCAAGAAATGATGTATTTGTTGCCCTGATGAACGCCTGCCTTTCTCTGGGATACTTCCCCAAGGACTGGAAGGCCGCGGTAGTCAAAATCCTGCCTAAGCCCAGCAGAGATGACTACACGCGGCCTAAGTCATACAGGCCAATTGGGCTCCTGTCCGTCCTGGGGAAGATCTTGGAGAAGATGGTGGCCGGGAGGCTGCTCTGGCAGCTCGGGCTGGGCGGAGGACTGAGCCCGCGCCAATATGGCTTTATGCCGCAGCGCAGCACGGAGGACGCTTTGTATGATGCTGTCCAGCTCATAAGAGATCACGTCGGGCAGAAACGCATTGTCGGAGTAGTCTCCCTCGATATCGAGGGGGCCTTCGACAATGCGTGGTGGCCCGGAATAAAACACCAGATCCTGGCCACTGGATGCGACCAGTCTGTCTACCAACTCCTGTGCAGCTACCTGAGCGAAAGACAGGTCACAGTCAGGTACGCTGGAGCACAAGTAGACAGACCTACTTCGAAGGGTTGCATCCAAGGCTCGACGTGCGGTCCCCTGCTGTGGAACCTGCTACTCGACCCTTTGCTCCGGCGCGGTGAGGACCTGAGAGCTCACCTGCAGGCGTTCGCGGACGATATCTTGATTATCGCCGCGGCGCAGACTGCGGGTGAGCTTGAGGGGATCCTCAACGCCGCGCTGGAAGCCGTGTCTGAGTGGGGAGAGGCGGCTAAGATGAGGTTCGCCGCTCGAAAGACCCAAGCTATGGTGGTCACCAAGAAGCGCGATGTAATCCCGCCCAAACTGAGTCTTGGGGGGGAGGACATCGCGTTCTCGGATGAGATCACCGTACTGGGTCTGACGATCGACAAGAACCTCAATTTTCTTAGCCACCTCAACAGGGTCTGCGGCAAAGCTATGGCTAGGTTCCAGATGGTGTCTAGAGCGGCCAGGGCGACTTGGGGCTTAAATGCCGATATCGTCCGGCTGCTCTACACTACCGTCATCGAGCCTACCATCCTCTATGCGGCCAACGTCTGGGCGCCTGTCGCGCAACGTGCGGGCCCCAGGGCCGTGCTCGACAGGGTGACCAGGGCCTTCGCGATCCGCATCGCTAAGGCCCATCGCACCACCTCCCTCACTGCTGCCGTCCTCCTGGCGAGGATCCTCCCCCTCGACCTAAGGGCCGAGGAGGCCCTTCAACTTTACGAGCTGAAGAGGGGGAGGCCCTTCGCCCCGCTCCCGGGCCGGGAAGTCGAGCACCGATGCAGCCCGTTCACGCTGGCACACCCCGCTCTCAGAACTCCGGTGGAGTTTGAGGAGGTGGCCAGCGTGGAGGAGCTCGATAAGGTGCCCGACGACTGGCCCAGGGCCTACACGGACGGCAGTAAGATCGAGGGCAAGGTGGGGGGAGCGGTCACACTGTGGAAGGGCGGCGCTGAGGTCCGCACCAGGGGGTTCAGGCTGGAGGGATTCGCCTCCGTCTTCCAAGCGGAGATGGTGGCGATCTCTAAGGCTCTCGACCTCGTTGCCGGGGGTCCCGCTCCCATCAGGGCGAGTGTTCTGAGCGACTCCAGATCCGCTCTGGAGTTGCTCAGGAGTACCTCGCCCACACACCCGCTGGCCGTGAAGATTCACGGCCAGCTGGCGCACATCCAACAAAACGGGGGCCTGATCCGGTTCTACTGGATCAAGGCCCACGTCGGGATCCCCGGCAACGAACGCGCGGACGAGTTGGCCAAGAGGGCGGCGTTGTCTCGCAAGGACGCGGCAGCCTACGATCTGTATCCCGTCTCACACGCAAAACTGCAGGTGAGACGGGAGACAGTGGCAAAGTGGCAGGCTCGCTACAGCGAGTCTGCCACAGGCCGCGTCACCTCGCTGTTCTTCCCGGACGTCGCATCGGCCCACAAAGTCCTTGGCAAATTCACAATGTGCAATGCCAAGGCGCAGCTCCTTACGGGGCACGGCGGCTTTCGAGCGTACCTCCACAGGTTTAAGCTCGCGGGGAGTCCGTCATGCATTTGCGATGACGTGACTCCCGAAACGCTGGAGCACCTGCTGGAGGAGTGTCCCCGTTTCGGAGCTGCTAGGGCCGACTGCGAGATACGCCTGGGAGGGGCGGTGAGGTGCGAGGCTTTCGCCGCCTTTATGGCTGACTCCGATAGTCGAGAAGCCTTCCTTGCCTTCGCCTTGGGGGTCGTGCGCGCGGCCTCAAGGGCGAATGGGGGCCGGTTCTAGCCCGGGCGACCCTGATGCCCATTTTTATGCCGAGGAAGAGGGCATTAATATAATAAGTTGACAATCATTACAGGACCCCGGCGCCTTGCTTGTGACTACTCGAAGGAGTAGACAGAGATAAGGCGCCGGGGAACACACCTAATAGTAATTACTGTATAAGATGACAATTTTTAATTTTTAATTTTCATTTGTATTTGCTTTTTCTGACATTTTATTATAATTTGAATGAATTCGATTTTAATTTTATTGTTTTATATTATTATTAAATCCTATTTTGTAAAACCCCGGCGCCTTGCTTGTGACTACTCGTTGGAGTAGACAGAGATAAGGCGCCGGGGGTAAATCCGAAATTGTTTATTTTATTGTTTATTTTAATCTTAAATTTTTACATTGTCTACATTTTAATTTATTAGTTTGTATTTTACTCTACATAATTATGTGAATGGGTTAAAAATATGAAAAAAAAAAAAAAAAAATAATAATAAAAAAAAAGAAAAGAAAAAAAAAAAAAAAAAAAATATATATATATATATATAATAATAAACATAAACCTATATAATACCACAAAAGAAAAAGTAAAAAGAAGACAAAAAAAAAAAAAAAAAGAAGTAATAATTTGACCCATTAGGTTAAACCTACATTAGGATAAAACAACAAATTAACAACAATTTATATTCCAAGATTACCTTTATAGACATAAACTGTAGACAAAATTTTAATATTAATCGCAAATATCTGTACATAATTCATTCATTGATCACAAAGTTGCCACATAATTAATAGTGGCAGGATACCCATTAAAAAAAAAAAAAAAAAAAAAAAAAAAAACCTAACCTAACCTAACCTAACCTAACCTAACCTAACCTAACCTAACCTAACCTAACCTAACCTAACCTAACCTAACCTAACCTAACCTAACCTAACCTAACCTAACCTAACCTAACCTAACCTAACCTAACCTAACCTAACCTAACCTAACCTAACCTAACCTAACCTAACCTAACCTAACCTAACCTAACCTAACCTAACCTAACCTAACCTAACCTAACCTAACCTAACCTAACCTAACCTAACCTAACCTAACCTAACCTAACCTAACCTAACCTAACCTAACCTAACCTAACCTAACCTAACCTAACCTAACCTAACCTAACCTAACCTAACCTAACCTAACCTAACCTAACCTAACCTAACCTAACCTAACCTAACCTAACCTAACCTAACCTAACCTAACCTAACCTAACCTAACCTAACCTAACCTAACCTAACCTAACCTAACCTAACCTAACCTAACCTAACCTAACCTAACCTAACCTAACCTAACCTAACCTAACCTAACCTAACCTAACCTAACCTAACCTAACCTAACCTAACCTAACCTAACCTAACCTAACCTAACCTAACCTAACCTAACCTAACCTAACCTAACCTAACCTAACCTAACCTAACCTAACCTAACCTAACCTAACCTAACCTAACCTAACCTAACCTAACCTAACCTAACCTAACCTAACCTAACCTAACCTAACCTAACCTAACCTAACCTAACCTAACCTAACCTAACCTAACCTAACCTAACCTAACCTAACCTAACCTAACCTAACCTAACCTAACCTAACCTAACCTAACCTAACCTAACCTAACCTAACCTAACCTAACCTAACCTAACCTAACCTAACCTAACCTAACCTAACCTAACCTAACCTAACCTAACCTAACCTAACCTAACCTAACCTAACCTAACCTAACCTAACCTAACCTAACCTAACCTAACCTAACCTAACCTAACCTAACCTAACCTAACCTAACCTAACCTAACCTAACCTAACCTAACCTAACCTAACCTAACCTAACCTAACCTAACCTAACCTAACCTAACCTAACCTAACCTAACCTAACCTAACCTAACCTAACCTAACCTAACCTAACCTAACCTAACCTAACCTAACCTAACCTAACCTAACCTAACCTAACCTAACCTAACCTAACCTAACCTAACCTAACCTAACCTAACCTAACCTAACCTAACCTAACCTAACCTAACCTAACCTAACCTAACCTAACCTAACCTAACCTAACCTAACCTAACCTAACCTAACCTAACCTAACCTAACCTAACCTAACCTAACCTAACCTAACCTAACCTAACCTAACCTAACCTAACCTAACCTAACCTAACCTAACCTAACCTAACCTAACCTAACCTAACCTAACCTAACCTAACCTAACCTAACCTAACCTAACCTAACCTAACCTAACCTAACCTAACCTAACCTAACCTAACCTAACCTAACCTAACCTAACCTAACCTAACCTAACCTAACCTAACCTAACCTAACCTAACCTAACCTAACCTAACCTAACCTAACCTAACCTAACCTAACCTAACCTAACCTAACCTAACCTAACCTAACCTAACCTAACCTAACCTAACCTAACCTAACCTAACCTAACCTAACCTAACCTAACCTAACCTAACCTAACCTAACCTAACCTAACCTAACCTAACCTAACCTAACCTAACCTAACCTAACCTAACCTAACCTAACCTAACCTAACCTAACCTAACCTAACCTAACCTAACCTAACCTAACCTAACCTAACCTAACCTAACCTAACCTAACCTAACCTAACCTAACCTAACCTAACCTAACCTAACCTAACCTAACCTAACCTAACCTAACCTAACCTAACCTAACCTAACCTAACCTAACCTAACCTAACCTAACCTAACCTAACCTAACCTAACCTAACCTAACCTAACCTAACCTAACCTAACCTAACCTAACCTAACCTAACCTAACCTAACCTAACCTAACCTAACCTAACCTAACCTAACCTAACCTAACCTAACCTAACCTAACCTAACCTAACCTAACCTAACCTAACCTAACCTAACCTAACCTAACCTAACCTAACCTAACCTAACCTAACCTAACCTAACCTAACCTAACCTAACCTAACCTAACCTAACCTAACCTAACCTAACCTAACCTAACCTAACCTAACCTAACCTAACCTAACCTAACCTAACCTAACCTAACCTAACCTAACCTAACCTAACCTAACCTAACCTAACCTAACCTAACCTAACCTAACCTAACCTAACCTAACCTAACCTAACCTAACCTAACCTAACCTAACCTAACCTAACCTAACCTAACCTAACCTAACCTAACCTAACCTAACCTAACCTAACCTAACCTAACCTAACCTAACCTAACCTAACCTAACCTAACCTAACCTAACCTAACCTAACCTAACCTAACCTAACCTAACCTAACCTAACCTAACCTAACCTAACCTAACCTAACCTAACCTAACCTAACCTAACCTAACCTAACCTAACCTAACCTAACCTAACCTAACCTAACCTAACCTAACCTAACCTAACCTAACCTAACCTAACCTAACCTAACCTAACCTAACCTAACCTAACCTAACCTAACCTAACCTAACCTAACCTAACCTAACCTAACCTAACCTAACCTAACCTAACCTAACCTAACCTAACCTAACCTAACCTAACCTAACCTAACCTAACCTAACCTAACCTAACCTAACCTAACCTAACCTAACCTAACCTAACCTAACCTAACCTAACCTAACCTAACCTAACCTAACCTAACCTAACCTAACCTAACCTAACCTAACCTAACCTAACCTAACCTAACCTAACCTAACCTAACCTAACCTAACCTAACCTAACCTAACCTAACCTAACCTAACCTAACCTAACCTAACCTAACCTAACCTAACCTAACCTAACCTAACCTAACCTAACCTAACCTAACCTAACCTAACCTAACCTAACCTAACCTAACCTAACCTAACCTAACCTAACCTAACCTAACCTAACCTAACCTAACCTAACCTAACCTAACCTAACCTAACCTAACCTAACCTAACCTAACCTAACCTAACCTAACCTAACCTAACCTAACCTAACCTAACCTAACCTAACCTAACCTAACCTAACCTAACCTAACCTAACCTAACCTAACCTAACCTAACCTAACCTAACCTAACCTAACCTAACCTAACCTAACCTAACCTAACCTAACCTAACCTAACCTAACCTAACCTAACCTAACCTAACCTAACCTAACCTAACCTAACCTAACCTAACCTAACCTAACCTAACCTAACCTAACCTAACCTAACCTAACCTAACCTAACCTAACCTAACCTAACCTAACCTAACCTAACCTAACCTAACCTAACCTAACCTAACCTAACCTAACCTAACCTAACCTAACCTAACCTAACCTAACCTAACCGGCAAAGCTATGGCTAGGTTCCAGATGGTGTCTAGAGCGGCCAGGGCGACTTGGGGCTTAAATGCCGATATCGTCCGGCTGCTCTACACTACCGTCATCGAGCCTACTATCCTCTATGCGGCCAACGTCTGGGCGCCTGTCGCGCAACGTGCGGGCCCCAGGGCCGTGCTCGACAGGGTGACCAGGGCCTTCGCGATTCGCATCGCTAAGGCCCATCGCACCACCTCCCTCACTGCTGCCGTCCTCCTGGCGAGGATCCTCCCCCTCGACCTAAGGGCCGAGGAGGCCCTTCAACTCTATGAGCTGAAGAGGGGGAGGCCCTTCGCCCCGCTCCCGGGCCGGGAAGTCGAGCACCGAAGCAGCCCGTTCACGCTGGCACACCCCGCTCTTAGAACTCCGGTGGAGTTTGAGGAGGTGGCCAGCGTGGAGGAGCTCAGTAAGGTGCCCGACGACTGGCCCAGGGCTTACACGGACGGCAGTAAGATCGAGGGCAAGGTGGGGGGAGCGGTCACACTGTGGAAGGGCGGCGCTGAGGTCCGCACCAGGGGGTTCAGGCTGGAGGGATTCGCCTCCGTCTTCCAAGCGGAGATGGTGGCGATCTCTAAGGCTCTCGACCTCGTTGCCGGGGGTC
>OW203751.1:716247-1120621 GCA_934045075.1 Yponomeuta sedellus
AATGAATGAATGAATGAATGAATGAATGAATGAATGAATGAATGAATGAATGAATGAATGAATGAATGAATGAATGAATGAATGAATGAATGAATGAATGAATGAATGAATGAATGAATGAATGAATGAATGAATGAATGAATGAATGAATGAATGAATGAATGAATGAATGAATGAATGAATATATGCTTACATAACAAAGTGTTCGTGTGACAATGATACTATTTCAGCGTTTGCTGTTTCTATTCGAAACAGCGCTGATTTTCAAATAGCACCTTCACACCAAATAAGAAATAACGTGTCATGATTTATAAATGGTTTTATGGATTATATGTATATGGAGATATTTGGTTTTTCACTGTACCTAATCGATTTCATCCCATCTCGGAACACACCCACAGAGTAACAGCTATAATATAAGACATTTTTTTAAATTGAGGTCCTCATTAGAAATAAAAGAAATAGTCGTCCAAATTAGACCGATTTGAGTTGCCATTAAAAAAAAATCTTTGGTGCTATCTTTCTGTGGAATTTTACAAAATGATCACAATATTATCGGAATTTGGACAAGACAGAGTCTGTTGAGTAGGTTAATACAGATTTAAAAACGCCTTCCTTCAGTAAAAATATAATATAACGTTTATTTCAGACTTTAAATCAAATCCATATTACAAACAGATACAAAAATTTAATTTAATTCCTGCCGTCGGAAAATTGGAAAATAAAAAAAATTGGGAAAAACTGAGTGTTTTGTAAAATCCATCACCTTTTATGGGTGATGGAATTTTACAAAACTATCAAAGACACATTCATTAAAAATTTTGACGAGGCAATTTTAAAATTTGTATTACGGTTACACCATTTTTATTTTTAATGCACTAACCCGTGCTAAGGAACAAATTTAAAAACCTATATAGAGGCTAAAAATTTCACCCATGCCGGGATTCGAACCCGCAACCTCTGGCTATCCGTACCAGCGCTCTACCAATTGAGCCAATGGGCGACTCACGACATCAGTGAAATTTCGAACCTCTTTACAATATTCTCTGTATTACGTACAGGCAGCGACATCTGACTTACGGGGCTGTAAGTAATGCAATTTGCTTAAGTCAGATGTCGCTGCCTGTACGTAATACAGAGAATATTGTAAAGAGGTTCGAAATTTCACTGATGTCGTCAGTCGCCCATTGGCTCAATTGGTAGAGCGCTGGTACGGATAGCCAGAGGTTGCGGGTTCGAATCCCGGCATGGGTGAAATTTTTAGCCTCTAAATAGGTTTTTAAATTTGTATTACGGGTTGGTTAGAAAAGATTATAAAAAAAACTTTCTTTACTACATAGGTGGTTGAAACATTGAAAAATTGGAAAACTCGACACTTTGGAAATTTTAATAACTGTAAGCTAACGACGCGAGCTTTCGATTTCAACCCTGTTTGTCCCCACTGCTGGGGTACGGGTCTCTTCCTGCATCGCAGGAAGAAAGCGAGGTCAAATCAGCGAACATTCATGTCTCACCTGATTCCTCCCGTAGCTTTTCGTACAGCAGATGGTATATCGCGTACACGTGCTCGAAACGCTGCTCAGTCACCGCCTGAGAATAGAACAGAAATTAACAATTAGAAGCGCTTGTGGCCTAGCGGGACCGAGTGATTAGAATCAACCACTTGGGTTAAGCGACAACAGGCGCGGTCATGTGCTAAATGGATGACCATCTCGTGACTACCGCTAGTGGCATTTATCCCGAGCGCTTTCGTGCTTTGCAGGGCACATTAAGCCGTTGATGCCGGCTGTCATGTAATGACAGATACCTTATGGGCGGCTTCATAACTTCCGACAGTAAGGACCGCCACTGTCTTACAATCCTCCACCAGCCCGGTCTTGGCCCCCGTGGTGGAGTATGGCCTAACCTTCCTGCGGTGCAGGAAGAGACCCGAGCCCCAGCAGTGGGGACATATAAAGGGTTGATATCGATGACTTGATTGAACAACTACGCATTTTAGAGACCCACCACCATGGAATAAATATGATTACGAGTATGTGTAGTTCGTTTAATTCGAGTCAATTGTAATTGATGTGTATGTAGGTAGTTGGCTAGTTTTGATTCTGCCCGGCACACTGACCTCTTTCTTGTTCGTGGCAATGTCATGTGACTGACCGAACCCAAGCCTTAGGTGCAGGACGAGCAAGGGGGTAGTGTGTAGGGAGTCTTTAAATGTCTTTTTAAGTATTTGCATGTACCTAGCATATAAGATAACTTGAATTTGTAAAACCAAGAGCATCTGCCAACAAACTGTTATGCAGTTCGGCAGAAATCTATTTTTGTATTTTTTTGTATTTTTGTTTGAATAGACGTCTTCTCGCTGTGTGGTGTCGGCCTAGAGAATAGCACCAACCCAATTCTTCCCGCGGGTGTCGTAAAAGGCGACTAAGGGACACAAACCGGGGGTGGGCAGCAGCGCCCCCTGCAGTACAATTCCACTGAACTGCGATCCCAACCCGCATGCCCAGCGTGGGGATTATGGGCATTACCCCTCAATGATAGCAGAACCTTGCGCTATGGCGCTCATTAGGGGAGAGCTATGTTCAGCAGTGGACTAATATAGTCTGAAGAAGAAGACGTCTTCAATCAATGAGTCAATTTACACACCTGCTCGACTACACGTGGTCCGTTTACACACCTGCTCGACTACACGTGGTCCGTTTACACACCTGCTCGACTACACGTGGTCCGTTTACACACCTGCTCGACTACACGTGGTCTGTTTACACACCTGCTCGACTACATGTGGTTCGTTTACACACCTGGGAGTCAATTCTCACTTCATTAGCAAATAAGTCGTATACGACACTAAGGCTTAGGACTTGGGATTCTACGTAAAAATTCGAGAGACAGCCAAAATCTGTATTCTGAACGCCATGCCAGATTGAATTCGAATGAGAAAATAAATGTCTAATGACTCTGTCGAGTTATCTTATCTTATTTTTATGCGAAAAATGTCTAATCCTTCGAATATTTTGCGTCTACGCTTTCAATTCGCATGGGCGAGAATCGGCCCCCTGCTCGACTACACGTTGTCCGTTCACACACCTGCTCGACTACACGTGGTCCGTTTACACACCTGCTCGACGTGGTGCCGCTGCAGCGCTGGCAGCCGCAGCATGCGGCGCAGCACGGCGGCGTGCAGCGGGCTGCCCGGCGCAGCGCGCGCAGCGCGCGCAGCCGCAGCCGTGGCAGAAGCAGCCGCCGCGCTCCGCCTCTGCCGGGGGAAGCGGGTGTAAACGGACCTTCAGTCTGTTTGCCCTCACTTGTCCAATTTGGCTAGCAAGATTCTACCGGTAAAGTATGATTGCTCTAAGCAACCATATGCGGAAACTTATTTTTTGCTTATAGTTAGTCATTAAGAACTGTCCATGTTATGTAAGCTGCAAGTTTCCCAAAAAGAAAATAAATAACAAGACCGCCAATTGTACTGTACCTTTGTAATAATTTTTTTGTTTGTTTTTTCGTGGTGTACAATAAAGTATATTCTTATCTTATCTTAAGATTTTTAGCCGAACGCTGCCATATTCCCGGGACACCATTTTAGATATCACATTTATAAACAAAGTTCAAAATTTATTGAATTTGCGAGGGGATATAAATTTTTGGCATGAAATATCAATTTTGAGGTTAGAATCTTGTTTACTAAATTGGACAAGTAATGATAAAGGAGACTGTAATTATTACGGTGAACCTATGTCCTTAGAGCAACTTAGGGCTCCTACAACAGTAATTATTATTTAAATAATAATGATGTCTGATATTAACATCAATTATATCCTCGTAAGGCCCGAGCTTGAAAATAACAAAATACAATACAATACAAAAAAAATCAAAAATCTTTATTCTTTAACTTCATTATTTTTCTGTACATAGTAATTGGAGTCACCTTTTAAGCATACAATGCCTGTACTAGGTGACTCCCTCTTCCATAGCATTAGCCTAGTTTAGTCTGAGATGATATTACGAAAGAAAAAATAAATAGAAAATTTACTTGGCCAACTATGTGTGTGAGTGAGTGTGTGTGTAAGTGGGTGTGTATGTGTATTTATGTGCGTGTTTGTATACATATGCACGTGTAAATATTATTTTACTTGCTCTATTAGTTTTTCCGTCTCGTTATAATTTAAGCTATTTAACCATTGTATAATTTTTTTTTTACATTCATAATATGTTTTATCGTAAATATTAATATTCTTATTTATCTTATTGTATATAAAAGATGACTGCGCGCTGTACTACATAACAATTGATTTTGTGATCACTTGAGGACATTGGGCCTTAAAAGGTTGATAATAACATCAATTATACTATTTTTAGGTTTTTTAAATAGGTTTTTAAATTTGTCCTATGCACTAACCCGTGCTAAGGACAAATTTAAAAACCTATTTAGAGGCTAAAAATTTCACCCACGCCGGGATTCGAACCCGAAACCCCTGGCAATCCCGGCATGGGTGAAAGTTTTAGCCTCTAAATAGGTTTTTAAATTAACATCAATTTGAAGTCAATAACACACATATTATTGCTTTTTAGAGGTGCCTCTTTCCCCAATTTGTAATATTAATTTTAGTAATAAGACCGCCAATTGTACCTTAATCTGTATCTTCTTATTTTCTAAATTGTAATTCCTGGTGTGCAATAAAGTATTTTCATTTCATTTCATTAATTTTGAGTCGTCGACATTATATATTATAAATTTATAACTTTGAGCAGCCGCCGCCGTCCGCCTCTGGCGGGGGAAGCGAGTGTAAACTTGCCCTCACTTTGTATGGAATCAGGTGTGGCTTTGCAAAAATCCATAATAACATCAAAAATGAAAGTTCCTTTTTTAAAACTATATTTAGAGGCAAAATAAAAATTCCACCCATGCCGGGACTCGAACCCGCGACCCCCGGCCAACCTTGCCAGCGCTCTCCCAACTGAGCTAATGGGCGACTACCTAGCATCAGTGAAATTTCAAACCTCTTTGAAATACAATTTGTATGTTGCCGCCTGTATGTAATACAAAGAGTATTGTAAAGAGGTTCGAAATTTCACTGATTCCGGTGAGTCGCCCATTAGCTCAGTTGGATAGAGCGCTGGCACGGATAGCCAGAGGTCGCGGGTTCGAGTCCCAGCATGGGTGGAATTTTTAGCCTCTAGGTAGGTCTTAAAAATTGCCCTAAGCATGGGTTAGTGCATTAAAAAAAAAAGAATATAATTAAGGACTTTGAAATGACTAAGTTTGGATTTTTTTTGTCCACCTTTTCTCCAAATAAAAAAAAATATATATTGCAAATATATATTGCGAATGTGAGTGGAAGGGCTGGTAAGGGACGTCCCAGACGGACTTACATCGACCAAATAGGGGATGTATTAGCAAAGGGAAAGATAAAAAGTACTCGGAACCGGCGTGCGTGCATGCAACGACTTATGAACGTTGATGAAGCGAAGGTGATCTGTCAGGATCGTGGCAAGTGGCAGTCCCTGGTCTCTGCCTACCCCTCTGGGATGCAGGCGTGAGGTTATGTATGTATGTATGTATGTTTTTCTCCAAAATGATCTACATTTAATTTAATTTCCTCAAACATGCTCGGAAAGGTTTGTGTTATTACCATGAAATAAAGCCACAAAGTTTCTCTTTTATGGCTTCCGCCTCACTTTTTACTGGCCTAAGCCAGTAAAGTAAGTATGAAAATCCATTACCGTCCGCTGCTCTAACTTTTTAAATTTACTTACTAAAATTAAACTGACCAAGGAAAAATTACATACAGCCAACCACCTACTAAGTTCTGTAAGCATACTTGCAAGATTAAAAAAAAAAAACAATCTATGGTATTGGTTTTTGTGCGGTTAAACATGGTGCTCAAATATGTTAGTGTTGTAACGCGGCAGCGCGGCGCCGCGATACAATAGCCGGCCGGAGCGGAATCTTCCATGACGTCACCACGCCTAGCAACAGGGCGCACGCAGCGAGCGCGTGCACACCGATGGTCGTCGTGGAGGGGGAAGCGCCCGAGCGTATATAAACCGCCGCGAGAGCCAGTCAAGATCACCACAGTTCGTTTACCAGCGTCGAGAGCGGTCGCATCGCGCGTCCCTCTCCGCTGTCGGCCACTCGCTCGCGTGCACAGTGCGCCCGTGCATTGCCGGCGAGTTTTGCGTACTGTTTACTAATACACACCTCTATCTTTTCAGAGTTCGAGTGCTCCGTCCTGCCGGATTGGTCAAGTAAGTGCCTAGGTTTATACTAGGTATTACTCCCCGCTTTGTTTCTGTTGTTTTTCTTTTTCTTGTCACGTAATTGCTAGGCATTACGTCTAAACTCTCGTTACCTCCCGCTCCCCTGCCACTGACAGGGGAGCTGTCCGCCACTATGGCAAATAAATGGAGCTACTCGTTGCTCCTTCACTTCGTGTCAAGTCGGGCGCTTGATCACGAAGTCCAGTCTTTTTTAAAGGAATCCCAGGGCGCTACCCCCGACTCCCCCGACTCCCCCGCCCCCGCTGCCATCCCTGATTCTCCTGAGTCTCCCCCTGCCCCCGTCATTATTCCGGTCTCTCCCGAGACCCGCGCCCCTTCCCTTATGGATACCGAGTCTGTCTCGGACTCCCACGCACGGAAGCGTTCTAAATCGCGGTCCGACCTCTCAGGGAGCTCTCCCTACTCCGAGACTAGCACCCTCACCGATGCTTTTACTTCGGTCTCCCGCCGCAAGAAGAGGCAGCGTAAGCTTGCCACTTCTAAAAGGACTCCCTGCCCGTCCTCTGAGACTTCAGCCTCCCCCGCGGCCTCCGCCCCTTCCTCTCCCGCGGCTTCCGCGCCCCCTTCCCTTGCGGCTTTCTCTGCCGCCCCCTCCTCCCCCGCGGTTCCCGCGCCCCCCTCCCCCGCGGCTTCCACGCCCCCCTCCCCCGCTACGATACCCCCCCTCATGGATATCGACGTCCCCGTACCAACAGGACCGTTCGCACGGTCTTCCCCCCAGCCTTCGAAGGCAAAGTCCCCACCTCCCGTGTACCTACGGGACAAGTCCGCATGGACCAATCTGTCCAAACTCTGTAAGGACAATAATGTCCATACTACCAAGGCCCGGAATGTTGGCGATAGCATCGTCATTGAGACCGCCACCACCGACAACTTCAGGAGTCTAACTAAGCTCCTTACCCTCAATAAAATCCCCTACCACACCTATGCGCTTCCCGAGGAGCGCAAGGTGCGGGCTGTCCTTCGTGGCGTTCCGACGGAACTATCCAAGGACGCCATCAGGGATGACCTTATCTCCCAGGGTCATCCCGTCGAGGCTGTGTATCCCATGCACAGTAGCCGCGGGAAGTCCTTCCCCCTGGCCTTGGTGGTACTCACCAATTCCCCCCAAGCCCGCTCCATCTTCTCGGGAGTTCCCACAGTTTGTGGCCTCTCGAATATTAAAGTCGAGAAGCCCCATAGGCGGGGCCACCCCGGCCAATGCCACCGCTGCCAGCTTTATGGCCACGCGGCGGCAAACTGCTCCGCTCCTCCCAGATGCGTGAAGTGCCTAGAGCCTCACGCCACTGCGGAGTGCTTGCGCACTCGCGACTCGGAAGTTCCTCCGGCTTGCGTACTGTGCAATCAGTCCGGCCATACGGCCAATTACCGGGGGTGCCCGCGTGCCCCCCGCCCCTCCGCCGCTAAGGCTCCCAAGGCCCCCTTCGCTCAGAGGAAATCAGTTCCGGCACTGAATACCCCTGCATTCCCACCCCTAGGCCGCCCCAGTGCCAAACCTAGCCCCCCACCGACCCCCGCATGGGGCCCCCGACCTAGTCCCCCCGCTACAGCCGAGCCCGTAGCGGCCACTCAGGCAAATCCCCCCTCAGATAGGTCTCAGACAGCTGACGACCTTAGGCTGATCAGTGCTGCCATCAATAATATTGATCTGGCGGAGATCTCTAAACTGGCGGGCAAGCTGCGCGCCGCCACCTCCCCCGCTGAGCGTCTTATCGCTCTTGCCGAGCATAGCGATATGCTCTCTAGTCTCGTTTAATTAAACTAATTCGTACTCCCCGGTCCCTCTCTTTATTTGTATTCTCCCTCACGATGAACTCTGTTCTGAACTGGACCACCTACTAGAGGCTCGGTCCCAGGCAGACACAGCCCCCGCCAGCTAGTGTCCCCGCTTGTGGTGACACTATTCTCTCCTAGCAGCCGTAGCCAACCTTCTAAGCGGACGCTTCATTTAGGGAGCTCCGCTGCGCACCCGTCCTCGGCCTCGAGGGGGTCGCTCCGATGTCGGTTTAGGGGTCCTTAGGACCAAAACTAGCCCCAAGGTGGTGTTTAGTGGGTAGGCGCACTTCTTGTGAGTCCCACATTGGCAGCACGGCCGGGTCCGTGCTGTTATGCATGAGCATTCACCACCTCCCTCCCCCGTGTCCTCCGGAGGGTGCCCTTTATAGGGTTAAAAAAAAAAAAAAAAAAAAACCAGTCAAGACGGACTTTGCGTCGGGCTCCAACATACACTGGAGGTCGGTCACGCTCTTATGCGGATTCGATCCCGGGTTGGAGTTCTACCCAAATCCCCCTGCCGCCGGCGTGGCCGTGTTCCGGGCCAATCGTGGTCGGTGCTGTCCCCGAGCCTCCGGGCTCCTGAAGTATCGACCCGAGGTCCCGCGCACGACCACCACCGCCGGGGCGGCTCACCCCGAGAAGGGCGCGGCATCAGTGCCGCCACCCAGGGTTTAGCAAGCGTGCAATAGATAGTGGCCCGCGAGGCCCCAGTTCTTTGGCATAAAGCCGTTAGGTGTAAGTGCACGAATAGGTTAGTTTCAGTAGTATAAGTGTGGAATATCTCTGGTCCCTAGAATAAACGGAGGTCGAGTCTGTTGCAACTAACCCCGGAATTTAATTTCCCACCCCCTCAGGGACCCTTAACACGCACCCCCATTAGGAGTAAGGCCTTAGGGGCAGTGAAGTAGCTGGCGCCGAAGGCACCACGTTACAGTGTATTTAAAAAAGGCGGCAAACTAACTATTATTTCTTAATTACCTAGTAATTATTTTAATATTAATATTTCGTCGCATTGTTTGAGAAAAGCATTATACAATCCTCGGCCGGAACAGGGATTGCAGGATTCGTTCTAGACGGCATCGTCTCCGACTCGGCCGTCTATCCCACACTCGTCCGGCAATCCCTTACTTCTCGGCCTCTGCAGTAAGGGGTCATCCATAAAGTATGTCACAGGAATTTCGTGATTTTTTTGACCCCTCCCCCGTCCTTGTCACATTTGTGAGACTCTCCCTCCCTGGTGTGACGTCACATATTTTGCAATATATTAGACATTATTGAACTCAAACATCAGTTCCGCAATTAGTTATATATCAAGAGTTGCAAATGTTTTGAGTATTTCGTGAATAGTGGAAAGTTCGTGTTTTAACACGAAGTTTTGGGTGAATTTCGGAAATGTGACGTCACGAAACTTAGGCCCCCTCCCACCCCCAGTCACATAATGTCACAATTCGTCGACCCCCCTCCCTCCCCCTTAACATGTGACGTAATTTATGGATGGTCCCTAATGTACTATTAATTTTATGATATCGCTTTGTTTATTACCTTGGTCATCCTGGTTGCACCTTGGAAGCGCGGGGGGCACCCTCTGCAGCCAGCGGTGTCGCGCGACCCCGTGCAGAGTAAGCCTCTTCTCGGGCTCCAAGGCCAGCATGTGTCTGATGAGGTGCTCGCAGTCTGGTGAAGACAACAGAAGATATATATATATGGATAGATACATTGATCATAACACTCAAGAAAATATGATTTACAACCATGATTTCTTAAATCTACGTAATATTATATACAATTGTTACGTCTTCCGTGCTTCGCAAGGCACGTAAAGCCGTTGGTGCCGGCTGTCATATAATGGCAGTAGTTAAGCCATGTCAGAGGCCTTATGGGCGGCTTGATAACTTCTGACAGTAAGACCCGCCACTGTCTTACAATCCTCCACCCACCCAGACTTGGCCCCCGTGGTGGAGTATGGCCTAACCTTCCTGCGATGCAGGAAGAGACCCGTGCCCCAGCAGTGGGGACATACAAGGGTTGATAACGTTACGTCATTATGACGGCCTCGGTGGCGCAGCGGTTTGGCACTCTGACTGTAAAACCGAAGGTCTCGGGTTCGATCCCCGGCCGGGTCAAACAAGGAAACGAACTTTTCTAGGTTGACTGGGGTCTTGGATGTTATCTATGTATTTATTGTATTAAATTTATCGTCGAATTAGCATCTATAACACAATTCATTTAGTTGTATTTAGTATAGGGCTAATGAGATCTGTGTAATGTATCCATGAATATTTATTATTCATTCATTCATTCATTCATTCATTCATTCATTCATTCACTCATTCACTCATTCACTCATTCACTCATTCACTCATTCACTTATTCACTCACTCACTCACTCACTCACTCACTCATTCATTTATTTATTTATTTATTTATTTATTTATCATCATTCATCATCGTCAACCCATTATGTCCCCACCGAGGGGCACGGGTCTCTTCCCTGAGGAAGGTTAGGCCATACTCCACCACGGGGGCCAAGTCCGGATTGGTCGAGGCTTGCAAGACTAGTGGCTGGTCTTACTGTCAGAAGTCTTCAAGCCCTAAGGCCTCTGACTTGGCTTAACGACTGCCATCTATCGACGGCAGCCGGCACCAACTGCTTAACGTGCCTCGGAACCACTCGGAAAAATGCCACTAGCGTTAGTCATAGACGGCCACCCAACCTTGCACTGAAAGCGCCCTATGTAACCTTAGTAATCGTTTAAAATCACTCAGGCAGCCGGGCCTACGAGCGATTCATTTACCTTTTTTATAATCTTGAACTTTGATAAATTAATTAAAAAAACATCATATTCCCTCAAAAGCGATGCCCACTCACCCTGCGACATGAAGTAGGGTATCCGGAACTTCCCGGCCAGCACCACTGTCCGGAGTTCCTGCAGCGTCCCGCCGTCGAAGGGCAAGGCGCCACAGACTAACACGTACAGCACCACGCCGAGCGACTGCGGGGGGGGGGGCAGAGGTACCACAGATTAGACAGAGTTCAATCACATTCAAATCAACCAGATGTTGCTGCCTGTACGTAATACAGAGATGTAAAGAGGTTCGAAATTTCACTGATGCCGGTTAGTCGTCCATTAGCTCAGTTGGGAGAGCGCTGGCACGGATAGCCCAAGGGTCGCGGGTTCGATTCCCAACTAGGGTGGAAATTTTTAGCCTCGAAATAGGGTTTTTAAAAAGAATTTAAACAAGTTATGATTTTTTTTTTCATTGGCGGCACTAGCACCCCCAAGCACCTTAACTACTCGATCGCGTTAACGTAAACTCATATTTCTATGGCATCGAGGAAGCGCCACCTAGCGACAAGTATGGAAATTAAAATTGCTGAGTGCGAGTTGTAATGGTTTACGTTGAGAAGTGAACACGTTTACCAGCCAAAACACGAATAAACGCGAGTGCGAGTTGTACTGTGACAGCGTTTTGCCAGTTCGAACGGTTAACTTACTCATACTCACTACTCAATGCTCCATTAACGCGGTAGTAAAGTTGTTCGATTGGATCTGTCAAACTCGCACTAAGCACTCTGTTAGGTCGTTGCACTTAACTATATCTATATATCTATAATCAGCCCACATCAACCCACTGCTGGGCATAGGTCTCCATTTTATTGCGCCATTCCTCACGGTCCTGTGCTAATCTGATCCATCTCCGACCCGCAACCCTCACGATGTCGTCTGACCATCGTGTCGGTGGTCTGCCAGCCAACCTCCTTCCCTTCCTTGGGCACCACTCCGATACACACTTAACGTGTTACCTATTATATTTTTGGACCATTATATCTTGTACCAGTGAATATACAGTCCACTCGTTTTAAATCCAGTTAGGTTAGAACCCTAAAAATTGCCACAAGCAGACAAAATTGCACTCACCTGCCATTCAATTGGGTCTCACGCTCCTCTAGTCACGAGTTCGCCTACATGTTGGTTGCTAAGCCCAGTCTTTTTCACAACCTACCCTACATCGTAATTAAATTAGATAGCAAATATTAAATCTAGGAAGTTACTTTGTTTAATTCATAACGGAGAATCTATCACACTATGTAGAACAGTTGTATGTTTGGTTATATTAATTCTAACAAGCTTGCACCTATGTTTATGTAATAGTCTATTATTATATATATATAAAGCTACAATGCGATATACTCACTGATCTATTCATCCATACGTTTTCTCCGAAACGGTAAGATTTGGACGAAAATGATGTATGAGAAAGTTGTAGGAAATGTATGAATTACAGCCATCCTATGAAGCCGATTTTTGAATTTCGAACGCGTTCCACTACGCGAAGGTGCTAACTCTGCAGTTTACCGGCCGATTTGGATGAAATTTTGATAGAATGGTGATATAGTGATTCGATTGAAAAAAAAAATTTTGGTTGTTCGAAATTCAAAATGGCGGCGCAGATATAGCCGACCGAAAAATCGACCTTTGCGCAAAAAAGTCGGCAGCCAACTGGGCATATGCTGGAGATATGCCGTAAACGGCATCGCGTTGCCAAAGGACCCAGGTATATGAGAAAAATCCGACATCTCGGAATTTCAAGATGGCGGCCGAGATATTGATGATTGAAAATGACAAATTTTTGTATGGAGATTTAGTACTAAAATTGACTTTTCAACAGAGAAATGGGACAAACTTGCGAGGCCGGAGGCCGAGCTCCACGAAGCGGGCACAAAAAGTTCTGCCGCGGCGAGGCCGAAGGCCGAGCTCCGTTTAGGCCGAGGCCGAAGGCCGAGACGATTCAAGTTATAGCGCACAAGTACCAGCGCAAAAGCAAAAAGGGACAAACTTGCGAGGCCGGAGGCCGAGCTCCGCGGAGCGGGCACGAGGAACTCCGCCGCGGCGAGGCCGAAGGCCGAGCTCCGTTTAGGCCGAGGCCGAAGGCCGAGACCATTCAGGTTACGGCGCACAAGTACCAGCGCAAAAGCCAAAAGGGACAAACTTGCGAGGCCGGAGGCCGAGCTCCGCGAAGCGGGAACGAGACACTCCGCCACGGCGAGGCCGAAGGCCGAGCTTCGTCCAGGCCGAGGCCGAAGGCCGAGAACGTTCAGGTTACGGCGGACAAGTACCAGCGCAAGAGCAAAGAGGGACAAACTTGCGAGGCCGGAGGCCGAGCTCCGCAGAGCGGGCACGAGGAAACCCGCCGCGGCGAGGCCGAAGGCCGAGCTCCGTCCAGGCCGAGGCCGAAGGCCGAGACCATACATGTTCCCATGCAACAATTCACTACAATAAGTGTCTAGCGAGGCCCTAGGCCGAGCGCCGCGGAGAGCGCAGCTTGGAGCGGCTGGGGGTTGGCGCGCGTAAGCGCGCAGGGGGCTCGCCCCCTAGTTTTATTCTATAAAACTTATAGAAGTTTCGTATCTATGTAATATTTTATTATATGTAGGTTTATTTAATTTTAAATATAGTTGAGCCATATCATAGTTTTGCTGTATGCGCGTTAATTTTTATTTTAATTACGGAACAATTACTTTGCTGTGATACATTTAAGTTCAACCCGAATGGAGAACTGTGCCCCAAGATACAATTTAATTTAGTTTGGGGTTCAGAGTTACTTTACACATTGTTATGTTTTATTCAGCTCAATAAACATTTTTCATTTCATTTCATTTCATTTCAAAAGCATTACAAAGCGTCTCACCCAAATATCAGCCTTCGGTCCGTCGTACCGGCGACCCTCGAACAGCTCTGGTGCCGCGTACGGCGGACTGCCGCACCACGTGGCCAGCGGGGAGGTGGCCGTGAACTCGTTGCTGAACCCGAAGTCCGCCAGCTGGGGAGTGAAAGGGCGGTACAGTACTACACATCATAAAAGTCCCTTCGGGAATCTACGTTCGCGCAGACTAGGAAGAAGTGTAACGAAAGTACCCGAAGCTATAAATACATTCAACATGATCTTTAACCAATACGGTTAAGGTGCAGAATTGATTGCCACAGTAGCGCTAACTATTTCGCTCACGCTTATATTGCCAAACTAATAGTCACCTGCATCGGTGACGTTGAATCAACCAATAGCAACAAAGGCGCGCGGCCTGCCATAAAATGAAACTATCTGATTGGTCGATCAACGTGCCGCACATCCAAAATTTGGTCATCTGCGCAGGTACATCCGCGAGATTTATTTCTTGTGTAGCACTGTACAGCTAATAAGGGTCACAGCACAAGCTAACATAACAACATAACATAACATTTACATGCAGGCACATACATTGCTTCTGGCCCCACACTAGGATACCCTGTGTCGTGGGAGCTAGAAACAACGACATCACAAACATGTAAACATCCAAGATCTGGGCATTTTTTCTTTGTCCCCAGCCGGGATTCGAAGCCGGGACCTCTTGCATGGTAGGCAGACGCGCTACCGCTACGCCACAGAGGTCGCCTGTGGCTAAGCTAACAAATAAGGTTTACGTGCCAGGGACGGATAGCCAGAGGTCGCGGGTTCGAATCCCGGCATGGGTGGAAATTTTAGCATCTAAATAGGTTTTTAAAACAAAAGATATATTTTTAAACTTTGCTTTGCTAAACAGCCAAGAACGCGGTCAGCCATTTTTGTCTATGGTTTGAAGACCTGAAGACTTGTGAACAAAGTTTGACATTCAACACCTGTGAGTGATTTGTGAGCATAGTGAAATAACAACGACGCAACCATGATTTCATCGAGTTTACGTGCAAAATATAGCAATTATCATTATCCATGCTTGGCACGGATAGCCAGAGGTCGCGGGTTCGAATCCCGGCATGGGTGGAATTTTTAGCCTCTAAATAGGTTTTTAAAATTGTCCTTAGCACGGGTTAGTGCATTAAAAAGAATATCTTTTTGTTGCTTTTTGGTCCTCAAAAAATTTACTAAAATATTTTTTGGTCTAATGAAAGAGATATTTACCACTTACTTGAAAAGAGAGTCAAATAGCGGACACTCAGTGTGTTCGCATGACAATAACATAACATTTTACATACTGGCACATACATTTCTTCTGGCCCCACACTAGGATACCCTGTGTCGTGGGAACCAGAAACAACGTCATCACAAACATGTAAACATCCAAGAACTGGGGTTTTTGTCCCCAGCCGGGGTTCAAACACGAGGGCTCTTGCATGGTAGGCAGATGTGCTATGCGGTTGTCATAAAGACTGTCAGAACCTTTCGGGGACTTTAAGACATAGCTTTAAGCTTTTTTAGCTTTTAGGACATACCTCGGCTACTATCGGATACACATCGGACAGAATCAGATATATTCGTGTAATAGAAATATCGGAACTAACATGACACTTAATTTCAAAATCGGGAGCAGGAAGTAGTATTACACTCGTGTGCTTTCGGCGAAAACCGAAGCCTACTCTAGAGCCCGAGGTATATTCTAAACGCTAAAAGACTGTATGTGCCTGTACGTAAAATGCTAAGTCTCCTAAAGATTCTGCCAGTGTCCCGAAAATTCCGCCAGAGCCCTAAAGATTCCCGAAAGATTTGTCGGCCTCGGTGGCGCAGCGGTTTAGCACGCTGACAGTAAAACGGAAGGTCTCGGGTTCGATCCCCGGCCGGGACAAACTAGGAAACGAACTTTTCTAGTTTGTCTCGGGTCTGGGATGTTATCTTTGTATTTATTGTATTAAATTTATCGTCGAGTTAGCACCTATAACACAAGTCATTTAGTTGTACTTAGTATAGGGCCAACGAGATCTGTGTAACATGTCCATGAATATTAATTAATTAATTAATTAATTATTTAATTAATTGTTTCATTCATTCATTCATTCATTCATTCATTCATTCATTCATTCATTCATTCATTCATTTATTTATTTATTTATTTATTTATTTATTTATTTATTTATTTATTTATTTATTTATTTATTTATTTATTTATTTATTTATTTATTTATTTATTTATTTATTTATTTATTTATTTATTTATTTATTTATTTATTTATTTATTTATTTATTTATTCCGCCGGTGGCTTGAGCCACGCCCACCCACCTTGATGTTCATATCTTTGTCCAGCAGCAGGTTTTCGGCCTTCAGGTCGCGGTGGACGATCCCGTTGCTGTGGCAGTATCCCACCGCTGCTACCATCTGCGCGAAGGCCCGCGCCGCCTCCTGTTCCGGCATCCGCCCCTTGGAGACAAGATGGTCTGCAGAAGGAGGGGAGATACTGAAATTTTACTGAGTCGTCATCGTCAGGCTATACTAGTCCACTGCTGGACATAGCCCTCCCCTAAAGAGCGCCACGTTGTGCTATCATAGGGGGTAATGCCCATAATCCCCACGCTGGGCATGCGGGTTGGGGATCGCAGTTCGGTGGAATTGTACTGCAGGGGGCGAATCATAAACCATAGTGATAAATATCGAGCGTGTAGCATGCCCCTTCCGCTTTCCACTCTTCCCTGTTCCGGGCCACCTCCTCCCAGCCCGGAAAAAAAGATCACAACCTATTTTCTGGGAAAAAACATCACAACCTATTTTCTGGGAAAAAAGATCACGACCTTTTTTCTGGCAAAAAAGGTCACAGCCTTTTTTCGGGCAAAAAAAGGTCATATCCTTTTTTCTGGCAAAAAAGGTCACCTTTTTCTGGCAAAAATGATCACCTTCTTTCGGGCAAAAAAAGGTCACCACCTTTTTTCTGGAAAAAGAGATCACAACCTTTTTTCCGGCCAAAAAGGTAACAGGTTTTTTGGCGGTGACGTAATTTTAAATTTTGATAATGACAGACCGAATTAAAGAAATATAAAAAAGTGGTGTAAAGAGTTATATGATAATAACCTCGCCACGGTTAGCAAATTCAAATAAATTTACATTCCGTTTGCTGAATGTCAATGTACAATGTAAAATGTAAGCCGCCGCCTTCGGGCCGTATTGTAGTGGAGAAAAAGGCAGCGGAAAAAAAACTCCACTCTGACCATCTTTTCTCAAATCATCTTAGGCCAAATACATGAGTTGCCATACGTAAACCTAATAAGATTTCATGATTGCCATTAACACAGCATATTCTCTCTCTCTCTCTGAGCGAAAAGCCTGTGCCACGCATAAAGGCTACCTTACATAAAAAATAATCTTCTCTATTACAGTTGATGGGTCCAGGAAGGTACTATTATAAAGCGACCTTAAACCTTTGCGGTCTGACCTTTGCGTCGGCCCTAACTCGGCGTGGCCGGGTATAGAATAACATAACATTTACATACAGGCACATACATTGCTTCTGGCCCCTAGGATTCCCTGTGTCGTTGGAACCAGAAACGGCGACATCACAAGCATGTAAACATCCAAGACCCGGGGTTCTTTTGTCCCCAGCCGGGGATCAAAACGGGACCTCTCGCATAGTAGGCAGATGCGCGACCGCCGAGTCACAGAGGTCGTCTGAGAATAGTTTTAATGGAAAAACTCCCCATTGATCATAAGCAGTTATATATTAAACGGGTGTAAACGCGATTATTTATTAGGTAAAACGTAATTGAACGTAAACGTGATTTAACATAAGCAATCTGTAAACGTCCCACACAGGATACAGGACTTCTCTGAGGGCGAGTTTGGGCTTAATTACCACGCATGCCCGCCGCGGATTGGCGACTTCAAGCGCTGAAGAATGAGACCGCCGGGGCCGAATATTTCGATTTGGGCTGATTAACGAATTTTCATTAACGAAACGCTCGTGGCCTTGGCGAACCGAGTGATTGGAATCAATCACTTGGTTAAGCAACAACAGGCGCGGTCAGGTACAGGATGGGTGAGCGTCCCGTGACTACCGCTAGTGTCATTTTTCCGAGCGCTTCCGTGCTTCACAAGGCACGTTAAGCCGTTGGTGCCGGCTGTCATATAATGGCAGTCGTTAAGCCATGTCAGAGGCCTTATGGGCGGCTTGATAACTTCTGACAGTAAGGCCCGCCACTGTCTTACAATACTCCACCAACCTGGACTTGGCCCCCGTGGTGGAGTATGGCCTAACCTTCCTGCGATGCAGGAAGAGACCCGTGCCCCAGCAGTGGGGACATACAAGGGTTGATAACGAACGAATTTTCAACGCGAAAAAAAACTATGTTAGTCTACGAAACTAGAAGTACGACGTCGACACAAAAAAAAAATTAAAATCCTAATCTGTGCAAACGTAAAAAAGGTTGTATTTTTTAAACGGATTATCTTGACGCTTCACCCTCCAATCCCACTTATCGAATATCCCTCCGCTCACCCTTCCGATCCTACTTACCCAATATCCCATCACTGTTCCTTCCAATTCCACTAACCCAATATCACCCCGTCGTCCCTTCCGATCCCACTTACTCAATATCCCCCCGCTGACCCTTCCGATGCTACTTACCCAATATCCCCCCGCTTCCCCTTCCGATCCCACTTACCCGATATCGCACCACTGTCCCTTTTGGTCCCACTTACCGAATATCCCCTCGCTGCCTCTTCCAATCCCACTTACCCACTAACCCATCACTGTTCGTTTTGGTCCCACTTACGCAATATCCCCCCGCCGTCCCTTCCAATCCCACTTACCCAATATCCCGTCACCGTCCCTTTCGCTCCCACTTACCCAATATCCCATCACTGTCCCTTTCGGTCCCACTTACCGAATATCTCGCCATTCGGCGCGTATTCCGTCACGAGGTAAATCGTGTGCGCGCTCTCCATCACCTGGTAGAGCCTCACCACGTGAGGGTGCCGGAGCCTCTTCATGATGGCGATCTCCCGGAACGTCTTGCGGAGATTGTCCTCGTCCAGACGGGACTTGTCTATGATCTTGATGGCCACCTGCGGGTGTCAGAAGTGGGAGCGTCAGCGAGGATTTAATCAAAAAGGTTTTATTCGAAGTAGCACGGGAACTGCGGCATAATGAACATTACAAGTTTAAAATGACTGCAAAGTAAGGTAATATTCGACGAATAAGCTTTATCCGAAGATTGACAAATCAGCCCTTAACAGACTAATTTTAAAAACCTATTTAGAGGCTAATTTACTCGGGGCTGCAAGTGATGCAAATTACTTCGGCCAGATGTTGCTGCCTGTACGAAATGCAGAGACTATTGTAAAGAGGTTAGAAATTTCACTGATGCTGGTAAGTCGCCCATTAGCTCCGTTGGAAAGAGCGCTGGAACGGAGAGCCAGAGGTCGCGGGTTCGAGTCCCGGCATGGGTGGAATTTTTAGCCTCTCGATAGGTTTTTGAAATTGTCCTTAGCACGGGTTAGTGCATTAAAAAAAGGACATCAGTTAAAAATTAATCAATGAAATAGTCTTAGAACCGAGTGATTGGAATCAATCACTTGAGTTAAGCAACAACAGGCGCGGTTAGGTGCAGGATGGGAGACCGTCCCATGACTGCCGCTAGTGGCATTTTTTCCGAGCGCTTCCGTGCTTCACAAGGCACGCTAAGCCGTTGATGCCGGTTGACGACTTCATGCCTTATGGGCGGCTTCCTAACCTCTGACAGTAAGGCCCACCACTGACACTAACCCGGACTTGGCCCCCGTCGTGGAGTATGGCCTAACCTTCCTGCAATGCAGGAAGAGACCCGTGCCGCAGCAGTCGGGACATACAAGGGTTGATTTTATGTATGCACTTTGGCCAACCAATACATTGCCAGACGGTTAGCTTTCGAGAAACCGGTGGTGTGTTATTTATGTTGCCTCTAAAGTCTGTTAGCTTTTAGAATATACCTCGGCTACTATCAGATAGAATCGGATATATTCGTGTAATAGAAATATCGGAACTAATATGACACTTAAGGTCTGCGAGACGAGGGACTTTTGTCATAAAAAATGGCCTAACCTTCCTGCAATGGAGGAAGAGACCCGTGCCCCAGCAGTGGGGACTTACGAAAGGTTGATATTATACGTCTCAATACAACAATTCCAAGAATTCATATCGGAATATCCCAGGATGAAAAAACTTTCTTCTTTTTCACGCTATTTTAGTCCACTGCTGGACATAGCCCTCCCCTAATGAGCGCCATAGCGCCTTGCCGCATCCAGCACTGCCGGCAGTTTTTGGCAGATCGTCATCACACCTGGTCGGAGGGCATCATAATATACTACGTTTGCCGAGTCGCGGTCTCCACTCAAGGACACTTACTCCAGTGGTTGTCGGTTCGTCGCGAGAGATATATATATATATATATATATATATATATATATATATATATATATATATATATATATATATATATATATATATATATATATATATATATATATATATATATAGCCAGCCCACTGCCATTTCAGCTCGCTAATTCTCTGAGCTATGTCGATAACTTTGCTTCTCTGTCGGATGCATTCGTTATTCGTGCGTTCGGACAAAAGAACGCTAGGGTCGTACGTCTATTGCGTCGTTATTATCGCAGTATAATTTCCTAGCCGTCCTAATACATGATGTCCTAAAAACAGATATCGCAAAAAAACATGCGTCCGATTATAACGCGGCTTTATCAATCAAACAGGTTTTAATCAGAGTAGCACAGAAACTGCGACTTAACGAGCGTTACAAGTGAAACTAGATGTCCATTTGAAAATCTAGATAATTTTGTGGAGACAAAAATCCTAACTTAGTCTTTTCAGTCCTTAAATAAGGGACTCTCCATAAATTACGTCACACGTTAAGATGGAGAGTGACATTGTGTGACCTCCCACCCCCCTGGGAGGGGTCCCAAATTTCATGACGTCACATTTCGAAATACACAAAACATTCGCAACTCTATCCGTAAAAACATAAGTATTTTTGAACTAAAACTTTCGTAAGCACAACACTTTGTAGACTTTTAGTCCAAGCTCAAGTTTTTAGTTTAAGCTCTGCGAATCTGAGCGAAACCTGGTCGGACTTTTCCGATATAACAACACCCGTAAGTAAATCTAGACTAAAAGTCACAACATAAGTATTTATTGAAAAAAAAAATGAAATCGCTACTAAACTAATTTCGGAACTGCAATTTGAATTTCAATAATTTCTAAATGTAAAATTGCAAAGTATGTCACATTTGTGACCAGCTGTAACCCCTCAGCCCGGTTTTTTGACCCCTCCTCCGTCCTTGTCGGGGAGGGTTCAAAAACCACGAAAATCGTGTGACGTAATTTATGGATAGCCCCTAACTTAAAAACAAAGAATTCATGCTTTACACTAGCTTGCTGTGTGGTATCGGACTATTATCTAATCTGTGGTATCGGCCTAGAGAATAGCACCAACCCAATGCTTCCCGCGGGTGTCGGAAAAGGCGACTAAGGGACACAAACCGAGGGGTGGGCAGCAGCGCCCCCTGCAGTACAATTCCACCGAACTGCGATCCCCAACCCGCATGCCCAGCGTGGGGATTATGGGCATTATCCCCTATTATAGCACAAAGTGGCGCTCTTTAGGGGAGGGCTGTGTCCAGCAGTGGACAAGTAACTAGTAAACCTGACGACGACGACTAGCTTTATTTGAATAATCCTTTATGTTATAGTATCCCTTTTGGCACTAAGTGTAATTTACACATTTTTTGAACCGCGTTTCAGACCGTTATCGTTGCAGGCGTTATCGACCGATAATAACGCGTCTGTGTGGGAGAGCCTTTATACAGCGTCCAGTGGCGCCTTTACTCACACTATACAGTCTATTTATCCTTACTTGTCCAATTAAGTAAACAAGATTCTAACCGCAAAATTGATATTTAATGCCAAGACGCAAGAACGTCGCAAGAACTAGACATTTTCTTGCAACTTCGTGAACTTTGTTTATAAAATTGGCAACGTGTTATCTAAAATAATCTCCCAGATTACTTAATTTACTAGAATATGGTACTTTAGGACTAAAAATCCATACTTTACGGGTAGAATCTTGTTTACTAAAATGGACAAGTAAGGATAAATAAACTCTAGTCCATTTGTTTAGGTTAAATAGTTCCAGATTCCAGGTTAAATATCCAGACAAGTAGTTACATAAATAAATGTAACTACTTGTCTGGATTATATTCTTTTTTTATGCACTAACCCGTGATAAGGACACGGCACGGCTGGCCAGAGGTCGCGGGTTCGAGTCCCGGCATAGGTTTTCAAATTTGTCCGTAGCACGGGTTAGTGCCTTAAAAATAAAAATATTATATATACTTTAATAATTAAGTAGTAATCAAGCTTCACATCCCACTAATATTATAAAGGCGAAAGTTTCTGAGTGTGTATGTTTGTTACTTTTTCACATTTTAATAAAATTTTGTACGGAGTTAGCTGACACCCTGGATCAAAACGAAAACGATCTGAAACGAAATGTTGATCTAGCGATGTAAGTAGCTGCTAAAGATAAGAGTTTATAAGTGAGGTACAGTGCACAGCTGATGGCCTTTGCATTGTGTAGCACAGACAATGTGGCCGAATACAGAGTGTACATGTAGTGGTGGGTCAACTGTACCTACTTTCACATTAATTGTATGGAATAGTTACCATTTATATTATAAGAGTGCGATTGATTCGCCAACAAACTGCCACGCAGTTTGGCGAATAATTTATAAAATTTAAAACTCTGCGATGGAAACGTAAGTCAATAAATAAAAAAAAACATAGACTATGTTTGTACTGGCGGGAAAATAAGTTATTCCCATGGGAAAATCGATAAACCGCAGATAACGGATAACCGCTTTCTTGTGTCTCCGTCTATGATTGCCTGGAAGAAATTGCTTTTGGTAATAAAGCCGCCAAATGTACTATATTTTTATGTAATTTCTGTGTACAATAAAGAATATTCTATCTTTTATCTATAATACCGCGGGGTACAGCTACTTAGTTAAGTAAAACGTGTAATTAAAGTAATCCATGAAATTGTAGCAATATTGTCTTAAAAACCTATTTAGAGGCTAAAAATTCCACCTATGCCAGGACTCGAACCCGCGACCTCTGGCTATCCGTGCCAGCGCTCTTTCCAACTGAGCTAATAGGCGACTCACCGGCATCAGTGAAATTTCGAACCTCTATACAATACTCTCTGTATTACGTACAGGCAGCGACATCTGACTCAAGTAATTTGCATCACTTGCAGCCCCGAGTACCTACTTTGCAGTTAGGTTTTACATCGGAGTGATATCACTGTACCCACACGATTATATTTAATTATTTGTATGTATCTGTTGATAAATTTATTTATGCCACACCTGGCAATAAAGTGGCTGCACGCTGCGCGTACGGAAAAAGCCGCTTTCTGGCCAAGTGTAGACATAAAAAGATGTACACAACACGGGAGGTAATAAAGAAAGCTCTCGATCGCATATTTACGTCCCTCGCTTGTTGTGTAATGTACTTATAAGCTTATAAGTAAAGTGGTTGTAATTACACCACTTTCAATATCGTAATGTATCTCATTACGTACTTGAAATGATAATGTAATGTAAAAGGCGCGTGTTTTTTTTTAGTAGTTTTAAGATACTCCGTCTAAAAATGGACGATACTTTTGAAAATCTTAGCAAAGAGGTTTTATGTCAAGAAAGTGGTCAATATTTTATAAATTAACTTTGGGAAATAAAATATAACAAATAAACATTTAATTCTTTAATTTAATTAATTTTGACAATAAATTACAACCATTTATCTGTAACAAAAACACAAAAATATTAATTTACTTTATTAGTAATACTGGCTGTTTTTGTACCTTTGCGTAAAAAAAAAAAGTTGATGCGCGCGCATCGCTTATTTGTGGACAAGTAAAAATAAATCCGCGCGCTTTTTCTTTTCGATGTATTGTTTTTATTTGAAAATGTCGTCAAGTAGTGATGATAACAAAGTCAGAGTTTTATTAATTTCCTCGTAAATATGTTATAAAACGTCGTATGACATACGTGCGCTTTGAAAATTACAGCCTCTGCTTCCTTATAGCCCTCGCCGATGGCTCGGGCTCGTAATATCGCCTCGGCTGTAATTTTCAACTTACCGCACTTATATCATAATGTACTATTATATATAATTATTCAAACTGTTATTTAGGCATGTATTTATATAGGTACCTCTGAAATTATCGTTTTCTATGTTTTTTTGTACATCTACTTCCTTCCCTAATGTATTAGTCCAGTTCATCCAAATGTTGTCTGGAAGAGATCACTTTTAGTGATAAGGCCGCCGTCTGTACTCTTAGGTTAAGAAATATCAGTGTAATTTCCATTTTTATGTTCAATAAAGTGTTCTCTATCTATATTCTTTTTGACGACCTCGGTGGCGCAGCGGTTTAGCACGCTGACTGTAAAACGGAAGGCCCCGGGTTCGATCCCCGGCCGGGTCTAACTAGGAAACGAACTTTTCTAGTTTGTCTCGGGTCTTGGATGTTATCTATGTATTTATTGTATTAAATTTATCATCGAGTCCGCACCTATAACACAAGTCATTCAGTTGTACTGAGTATGAGCTAACGAGATCTGCGTAATATGTCCATGAATATTTATTTATTATTATTTATTTATTTATTTAAATTGGCCGTAAGCAAAGAGTACTGGAAATCCGAAGGGGAGGCCTTTGCCCAGCAGTGGGACACAGCCATTGCAAATAAAAAAAAAATTTAATGCACTAACCCGTGCTAAGGACAATTTTCAAAACCGAATATTCTAGTTTTAGAACACATGCCCCAGTTAGCCTTGCTAGCATTATGAATTGTCTCCGCAACCCTGCAGATCTTCATCATGCCATGCCCGGCCTCTGCATGTCAAGGTTGCGAGGTCAAGGTCAGCGAGTGACCTCGCGGCGAGACCTTCGACTGAAAAACGACGGCGGCTACGTTATATCTGCGGTCTGGCCCTAGAGTCTAATAAAGGTTGTCTGGAAGAGATCACTTTTAGTGATAAGGCCGCCGTCTGTACTCTCAGGTTAAGAAATATCTGTGTAATATCCATTTCTATGCACAATAAAGTGTTCTCTATCTAATACTTACGTAGTTTTCCAATAGAATGACATAAGCACGACAATGGTTGTTATTTGCCTCAATTTTGGTAGTCTACAAAGCAATAGCAGTACAATGACATCCCAAGGTATAACCCGCGCAAATTAAACAGGCATCTCTCGCGAAGAAGACCGGATTCGGTAGCACGGGTTATACCATATAACATAATATGTTATATGGTATAACTCTTGCTTTGGTATGTGGTTATGGTATGGTATAACTTTACTTAAATGTAAATGTTATATATTATATAACATTTACATTCAGGCACATAGTTACATTGCTTCTGGCCCCACACTAGGATACCCTGTGTCGTGGGAACCAGAAACAACGACATCATAAACACGTAAACATCCAAGACCTGGGGTTTTTTTTTGTCCTCAGCCGACGTTCGAACCCGGGACCTCTTGCATGGTAGGCAGATGCGCTACCGCTGCGCCACAGAGGTCGTCACCATTGTAATGCGATTGGTTACTAGACTACCATTACCGGATTCATATGACTATTGAACAACTATCCATTTTGGAGACTCGGCCCCCTGGCTGCTACTGATTTAGATGGTTAAGTTAGCTTATTGAACTGCAAGTAATTTATTACTCCATTTTAAGTATTTAATACTCCATTGAATGAAAAAAAGGGTAATACAAACCCACCCCCTAGAAGCACTCGTGTCCTAGTGGAACCGAGTGATTGGAATCAATCACTTGAGTTAAGCAACAACAGGCGAGGTCAAGTGCTGGAAGGTGACCATCCCGTGACTACCGCTAGTGGCATTTTTTCCGAGCGCTTGCGTGCTTCGCAAGACATGCTAAGCCGTTGGTGCCGGCTGTCATGTTATGGCAGTCGAGAAGCCGTCTCAGAGGCTTTATGGGCGACTCAAGACCCCCCAGCTGCCTTACAATCCTCCACCAACCCGGATTGGCCCCCGTGATGGAGTATGGCCTAACCTTCCTGCGATGCAGGAAGAGACCCGTGCCCCAGCAGTGGGGACATACAAGGGTTGATAACGAATATCGTACCTATGTATAGTCTGTTAGCTTTTCGAATATACCTCGGGCTCTAGCAGGGCCGGATCTACCTAAGGGCTGCTTGGGCTGCAGCCCAGGGCCCCGAGGTTACAAGGGGCCCCCAGATCCCTCTAAACACAGTAGGCGATAATTTGTATTTAAAAAATGGTTGTCTGTAAAGTCGGTTTACGGACGATATTTTTACGTGATAACGTCATACATAACATAACATTGATAAAAAATTGCATACTTTTATGAATTGAGTTAACCTGTCAATTATTTTTACTAATTCAAAATATATAAATAACATTATTTTATTGTTTTTTTTTATATTCTTATATATTATATCACTTATTTATTAGGCCCCTAAGTAGTTTCAGCCCAGGGCCCCACAAATTCAAGATCCGCCCCTGGGCTCTAGAGTAGGCTTCGGTTTTCGCCAATTTTCGCCGGTTTTCGTACTGATGATGGAGTTCTGATTTCGAAATTAAGTGTCATATTAGTTCCGATATTTCTATTACACGAATATATCCGATTCCATCCGATAGTAGCCGATTTATATTCTAAAAGCTAACAGACTATACTAATTTCTCCGCAATTACTCGTTCGTACTCGAATAGTGCGACCTACATTATGCGGCGATGGTATGGCGGACGTCCTTGGTAGTAAAAGGCTGAAGGTTGTAGATTCTAACCAACTACGAAAATAGATGCAACGTCACTGCCATAGAGTTAAGAATTAACTTATGGAGGTTTCAGCGAGGTTTGTTGTATACTTAATACTTTATTGAACACACAAAAATCATAAAGAAAGCACAAAATTATAGAAATTAAAAAAGTGTACATGGCGAGCTTAATTAATTAGAAATCTCTTGCAGCTAACTCTTGATGTGGGAATACGGACATTATAAACAGGGGGGGGGAAGTGTAGTCCACTGCTGGACATAGCCCTCCCCTAATGAGCGCCCTGTCTTCAGCTTGCCGCATCCAGCATCTGCCGGCAGTTTTTCGCAGATCGTCATCCCACCTGGTCGGAGGGCGTCCTACACTACGTTTGCCGAGTCGCGGTCTCCACTCAAGAACACGTTTACTCCAATGGTTGTCGGTTCCTCGCGAGACATGGCCAGTGGACTAGTATAGCCTGGCGACGACTAGCGAAGAAAGGTAGTGTGCTCTCTCAATTTTGCCTTGAAGACAGCAATAGATGGACTCTGCCTAATAGACTTTGGTTGACCGCATTTATGTCATTTAACTCTTGGTATGTCTAGTATTTTCTAAGGTTAACACGAGCAGTAGACATAATTAAAACTGTTTTTATACGGATTTATGCTCGTTTATTACATTTTTACAATTTTCCGACGTTTCGGCACTTTTACAGGTGCCGTGGTCCCGGATGACTGAGGTGACAGGCGTCTTTTAGAAAGCATTAACGTTAGTTTACTACCCTCGGCAAAAATTACAAAAGTTAATTATGAAGTTACGTTCCAAAATAGGCAAAACAATTTTTTTTTTTTATATAAAGTCAACAATATTGATTATTAGTAATTGAACTAAAATTAAATTTATAAACTAATTACTTTACATGAACTTAAAAATACTGGTTATTAATTGAAATTAATTTTTTTTTACTCTACAGTCACACTTCTAGCAAGGGGGTCTTATGCACTTAAGCACTGGTTCCCATGCTACCGGTATGTTCCAACCACGATCTCTATTAAAATTTGGATGCCGGCGGATCTCTATTGCCTCGCGTATCATTCTAGGGAAGAAACGGTCTTCTCGGGCTAGAACTTTATAGTCTTGGTATGTCCCCACTGCTGGGACACGGGTCTCTTCCTGCATCGCAGGAAGGTTAAGGCATACTCCACCACGGGGGCCAACTCCGGGTTGGTGGAGGATTATAACACAGAGGCGGACTTACAACAAACAACCTAAAATTAACTGAACAAAGCAGATTTTTTGAAAACACTTTTTAAATCCGGCCTTTCACTACGGCCCTGACGGCCTCGGTGGCGCAGCGGTTGGGCACGCTGACTGTAAAACCGAAGGTCTCGGTTTCGATCCCCGGTCGGGTCAAACTAGGAAATGAACTTTTCTAGTTTGTCTCGGGTCTTGGATGTTATCTATGCATTTATTGTATTAAATCTATCGTCGAGTTAGCACCTATAACACAAGTCATTTAGTTGTACTTAGTATAGGGCTAACGAGATCTGTGTAATATGTCCATGAATATTTATTTATTTAAAAAAAAACTAACAAAAGCTATGGGATGTAGCATACCTAAAATATATAATATCTTGAGATATGTGGCGAGCACATGTCAACTCTGCGCGCGCACTACAAACTCCAACATTCCTGCATCGCGCAATCAAAGTGTTTCAATGACGTACCATAAATATAACGTCCGACTAACAACAGTTGGACCGGCGGCCGTCCACAGGCATACGATCTGCCTGACGGGAAATTTCCCTTTATAGTGGAAGAGCACGATCACCCGCTCTTACCTATAGACATCATAATTTATCGCTCGTCATACATTTAGTTTTATAGCTATAATATTATTATAGCACAGAGCCAGTCTCATACAAAATGTACGACGGGCTATAACTTATAATAAATAATAAAATACAAGCGCTAAAAATTGTAATCGGTACACGTCACTTTTTCGAGTGGCTTCGCAAGGCACGCTAAGCAGTGGATGCCGGCTGCCGTCGATAGATGGCAGTCGTTAGGCCAAGTCAGAGGCCTTAGGACGGCTTGAAAACTTCTGACAGTAAGACCAGCCACTAGTCTTGCACGCCTCCACCAATCCGGACTTGGCCCCCGTGGTGGAGTATGGCCTATACCTACCTTCCTCAGGGAAGAGACCCGTGCCCCTCGGTGGGGACACAATGGGTTGATGATGATGGCTTGTCACTAGTGCTTTCATTTCTAGCAGATACAATCCCAGCTAGCTTCTTCTTCAGGCTATATTAGTCCACTGCTGGACATAAGCCTCCCCCAGGGTGCGCCACAAGACCCGATCTCCCGTTTTCGCCATCCAGTCACCACCTTTTCCAGGTCGTCAGTACATCTGGCCGGAGGGCGTCCTACACTACGCTTGCCGAGTTCGTTATCAACCCTTGTATGTCCCCACTGCTGGGGCACGGGTCTCTTCCTGCATAGCAGGAAGGTTAGGCCATACTCCACCACGGGGGCCAAGTCCGGGTTGGTGGAGGATCGTAAGACAGTGGCGGGCCTTACTGTCAGAAGTTATAAGGCCGCCCTTAAGGTCTCTGACATGGCTTAACGACTGCCATTATACGACAGCCGGCACCAACGGCTTAACGTGCCTTGCGAAGCACGGAAGCGGTGGGAAAAATGCCAGTAGCGGTAGTCACGGGACCCTCACCCATCCTGCACCTGACCGCGCCTGTTGTTGCTTAACCAAGAGATTGATTCCAATCACTCGGCTTCGCCTAGGCCACGAGCGCTTGCCGAGTCGTTGTCTCCATTCGAGAACCCGTCTGCTCCAACGATCATCGGTTCTGCGACAGATGTGATCAGCCCAATGCCTTCAGCCTGCTACACTTCTGAACTACGTCAGTGACTTTGGTTTTTTGTCGGTTAATCACGTTCCGGACAGCTAGCTTACAAAAGCCTAAAAAAAATCCCTTTCTTTCAAATTGCTACCCCGCTTCTTGATACGCCAACTAGCTACGAGGTCCGCGTAGCTCGAGCAGTTTTACGATAATTTTCGAATATTTATACGATAATTCTCGCTCACTCGTCTGGCAACCCTGATGTTGTTAGAAACAACATCGTCAAACAGAAAACTGTACAAAAGAAGCAGTTATGACTTTCCCTGCTTTCTCGCTTGAAAGTTAAAACGAAGTTACATTTTTAAGGCATCCGCGGTTGCATGAACCATGAAACTTCTTAAAAAGGAAGTAATGCGAGGGTAATTGGACACTGTTAAAAGTTTTGTCCTTTTTTAGGGTTCCTTAGAATACAACGAACCCTCATAGTGAAAGTAAAGTAAAATAGTATATTTCATTACAAGTGCGGTAAGGCTGTCATTGCGAAGGGTTCCGACAAATGTCTACCCAAGCCGAGGCGCAGCCGAAGGCGAGGGTTAACAGTCGGAACATGTACTGAACTGAACGACTATTTTTAGTACAGTTGCGAAAAAAATAAGCAATTTAATAAAGAATAATTATTTGGAAAATGGCGCCAACCGTAAAAAAATATAAGCAGAGATTTTTTTTCTTCATACATTCTGGTAGGCAAAGGGCACTATGCCCATACAGCCAAGTCTTCAGTAGAACTTTTTTATTGATATGAAATGAAAATGAAATTTAATTAGATGAAATGAAACCTAACTTAACTCATTCAATTAAATCATTAAATCTGATATTGAAACAAATTAGTAGCTCATAAAAACTTCTATGATTTTTTTTAGTAGTAAGAAAAACCAACCATGAAGTTTTTCATGGTTGGTTTTTCTTTTTAATAGATATTACTTTGACAGTTGGGAAAAAGAACGCACGAGTTCGGAAAAGGTAAAAAAAAGCACGAGTGTGTAATAGCCAATAGCCGAACGCTATACGTCCCTGCAATACGCCACTTTTTGAGCAACTGTATTAAAAAGTTCTTTAATAAATAAAATGTGGTCACCACGCTACGTCAAACCTGTGTCAAACAGTCATAGTTCTAGTCGAAACGAGTGATTTGAATCAATCACTTGAGTTAACCAACAACAGGCGCGGTAAGGGGCAGGATGGGTGAACGTCCCGTGACTACCGCTAGTGGCATTTTTCCGGGCGCTTCCGTGCTTCGCAAGGCACGTTAAGCCGTTGGTGCCGGCTGTCATGTAATGGCAGTCGTTAAGCCATGTCAGAAGCCTCTTGGGCGGCTTCCTAACTTCTGACAGTGAGGCCCGCCACAGTCTTGCAATCATCCACATCCCGGACTTGGCCCCCGTGGTGGAGTATGGCCTAACCATCCTGCGATACAGGAAGAGACCCGTGCCCCAGCAGTGGGGACATACAAGGGTTGATAGCGAAATGTTTTTTTTTGTATGCACTTTGGCCAACCAATACATTGCCAGATGGTTAGCTTTCGAGAAACCGGTGGTGTGTTATCAATGTTGCCTCTTCATTCTGTTAGCTTTTAGATTATACCTCGGCTACTATCGGATAGAATCGGATATATTCGTGTAATAGAAATATCGTAACTATAATATGTCACTTAAGGCCTGCGCAGACGAGGGACTTTTGTCCTAAAAATGTCCTCCCAGTACTTGTCGCGGACTCAACGCCTTCGGTGTGCGGTCATTTTTTTCCCCGGAAATTGAGTGAAGCGTACGCTATGGAAGGAAAAGAAAACACCGAACTTTTTAAAAAACTATTTAGAGGCTAAAAATTCCACCCATGCCGGAATTCGAACCCGCGAACTCTGGCTATACGAACTTTTGTTCAGTCCGGTCTCTTGATGTCCTAGGTAAATTGAGGGACTTTTTGTACGGGGTACTTTTAGTCCTTCGTGTGCGTTATTCGATACAATTTATATGAGATCTATATCGACGGACAAAAAAGTACCCGAGGGATAGTCCATCGTCTGCATAAGCCTTTAATTTACGTAACTTTTTAAAATAGTGAAGAAAAGTTTTATGTTATACAGAGCAGTAGTATTACACTCGTGTGCTTTCGGCGATAACCGAAGCCTACTCTAGAGCCCGCGGTATATTCTAAAAGCTAACAGACTAGATCAAGTGTTAAATGAGGCTGTCTGAGACAAACAAAACAATTAATACAGTCATGAGACATAGGGAGGCCATGCTTAATTATTATACAGTTATAGAGCGATGGTAGCCCAGTGGGTGGAACAATGGACTCGGAAGCGAGAGACCCAGCTTTGATTCCCAGTACGGGCATACGGGCATATACCAATGACTTTATTTTCTAAGTTACGTACATTTGGAAAGTTACTTTAATTATATTGTAGCGATACCACTCATTACTCAATACCGAATTCTTCCCGCGGGTGTCGCAAAAGGCGACTAAGAGACACAAACCGGAGGGTGGGCAGCAGCGCCCCCTGCAGTACAATTCCACCGAACTGCGATCCCCAACCCGCATGCCCAGCGTGGGGATTATGGGCATTACCCCTATGATAGCACAACGTGGCGCTCTTTAGGGGAGGGCTATGACCAGCAGTGGACTAGTATAGCCTGACCACGACGAATAACGTGAAGGAAGACATCGTGAGGAACCTATGCGTCTGAGTTGTTCAAATGCTCTTTTAAAATGGCCAATCCGCGGTGGGCACGCGTGATTATTCCCAAATCCCTCTCTGAGAGAAGCCCTGTGCCCTGCAGTGGGACGCTTATAGGCAACATAAAAAAAATCAAGTACCTCCCATACAGTAGTAGATCCGGCCTAAAAGTCTGCAATGTGTTGTGCTTACGAAAGTTTTAATTCAAAAATACCTCCCATATAATTTATATTCTTTTCAATGCACTAACACGTGCTAAGGACAATATTAAAAACCTATTTTTAATACAGTTGCTCAAAAAGTGGCGTATTGCAGGGACGTATAGCGTTCGGGAAGTGGGCTATTACACACTCGTGCTCTTTTTTTACCTTTCCCGCACTAGTGCGTTCTCTTTCCCAACTGTCAAAATAATGTCTATTAAAAAGAAAAACCAACCATGAAGTTTCTACTAAAAAAATCATAGAAGTTTTTATGATACATGTAAATAATTATATTTCTAAAAAGAAGCTACTAATTTGTTTCAATATGAGATTTAATGATTTGATTGATTGAGTTAGGTTAGGCTTGATTTCATTTCATCCCATTAAATTTCATTTTCTTTTCATATCAATAAAAAAAATCTACTGAAGACTTGGCTGTATGGCATAGTTCCCTTTGCCTACCAAATGTACCTATGGGTGAAGAAAAAAAATCTCTGCTTATATTCTTTTGCCGTTGGCGCCATTTTCCAAATATTTTCTCTTTATTAAATTGCTTCATTTTTCGCAACTGTATTAAAAATATTCGTTCAGTACACGCGCGGAACCGTCATTGCAACTTGTTCCGACTGTCAACCCTTGCCTTCGGCTGCGCCTCGGCTCGGGTAGACATTTGTCGGAACTTTTGCAATGACAGCCTTTCCGCACTTGTAATGATATTTCATTACAACTGCGGAAAGGCTGTCATTGCTATACTATATACCAGGGATGGCCAACCAGTCGATCGCGATCGACCGGTCGATCGCGACTATTAGTCCAGTCTATCGTGGTAAGCCAACAAAATATAAACACGTAGAACAGATTGCGCAACGTAATCACGAACTTGCTGAACGCATCATCTTCTATCATTTTTCAATCGCCGCTCCGACACGTTATTTATCCTTTCTTCAACGCAGTATAGCTCTCTTTTGTTTTCGCAGTATAGTATATTTTTGTTATTGTGTATTGAACTATGCTGTTTCATTTAAGATTTCAAGAAGTACCTACCTATGTGATTGGTAGATTGTAGAGGTTTTCATCAGTAAACAGTAGATCTTGGGTCTAATCAAGTCGGCCACCCCTGCTATATATACTATAGAGGCAAAAAATTCCACCCATGCCGGGACTCCAACCGTACTTCTTAATGACTCGCGATACTCATACATAGTTACTATATATATATCAAACGGATCTAATCGCGATTATTAGATAACTGCCGCTGCCGGAACGACGTGAATCGTTTTACCTAATAAATAATCGCGATCAGACCCGTTTAATATTATATCTAAATAAAGTCGTGCTTGTCAATGGACTTCTTCAATTTGGTTGAACTGTGCAAATAGGTAAAGTCGATCCATGTCCAATGCCATTCGATATCAACCCTTGTACGTCCCCACTGCTGAGGCACGGGTCTCTTCCTGCATCGCAGGAAGGTTAGGCCATACTCCACCACGGGGGCCAAGTCCGGGTTGGTGGAGGATTGTAAGACAGCGGCGGGCCTTACTGTCAGAACTTATCCACCCGCCCATAAGGCCTCTGACATGGCTTAACGACTGCCATTACATGACAGCCGTCAATCACGGCTTAACGTGCCTTGCTTAGCACAGAAGCGCTTCGAAAAACGCCCCTAGCGGTTGTCACGGGACGGTCACCCGTCCAGCTCCTGACCGCGCCTGTTGTTGCTTAACTCAAGTGATCGATTCCAATCACTCGGTTTGACTAGGCCGCTTCAATGAGAGCTTCAATGTGATTGAACTGCGCTATATCGCCCTTACAAAACTTATCAGTTTGATACACAATCAGCCCAATCACTGCACGCATTTCCTGAGAAAATATATGTGCCAAAGTAAACAGCACACTTTCAGTATCAATTTTGTCCTTGGATTGATTTATCACTCAAATCAGAGACTTCAAAGGCGCTTCGTACTCTCTGATTCTTTGCATGGTAAAACTGTCATCGCTAAGATTAGCTCAATCTCTCAACAAATCAGATTAAAGTTTGGCGACTGACTGCAGATGCAGCTTTATCAAATCGAAAAGGTTTTAGTCAAAGCAGCACAGAATCTGCGATTCACTGAACGTGGCAAGTTAAACTGGGTATCCATTTCAAAATGTAGATCGTTTTGGAAAAAAAATGTACATAAATTCTCCAAACTTAGTCCGTTAATTATATTCTTTTTAATGCACTAACCCGAGCTAAGGACAATTTTAAAAAACCTATCTAGAGGCTAAATATTCCACCCATGCCGGGATTTGAACCCGCGACCTCTGGCTCTCCGTGCCAGCGCTCTTTCCAACTGAGCTAATGGGCGACTCACCGGCATCAGTGAAATTTCGAACCTCTTTACAATTCTGTATTACGTACAGGCAGCAACATCTGGCTGAAGTAATTTGCATCACTTGCAGCCCCGAGTAAATTAGCCTCTAAATAGGTTTTTAAAATTAGTCCGTTAAGGGCTGGACTATCTAAGGTTTGCTGGAAGAAATCTCTTTCAGAGATAAGCTCGCCTTTGTACGTGTTTTTCTTATGTAATGTCCTTTTTAATGTTTCGTGTGCAACAAAGTATAATCTGGCTGATAGATAGGTAGATAGAGAACACTTTGATGTACAACAAAATGGAAATTACACAGATATTTCTTAACCTAAGAGTACAAACGGCTAGATAGATAGATAGAATATTCCTTATTGTACACAGAAATTACAGTACTTAACAGAAAAGCTGATTTTTCAATCTTCGGATAAAGCTTATAAGTCGAATATTATATTAAGCAACCAATTCAAAAATGTGTTCTAATTGCCTTTCTTTTGTTGTTTCACGGTGACATTTTCATATTATTGTGTAATACTTTATTAGACGGATTATATTAAGTTTTATCCGAGGATTGAAAAATCAGCCCTAAGTTAAACGAACTCAGGCCCTTCCAAAAAAATTATATCTATTCTAATAAACTAGTCGTAAAGGAGAATCGCTGAAAAGACAGACATTCGCAACGGATTCACCAAATTCCGTATGTACGCAGCAAGCGCTGATGTATGCCAAGACATCCGACACTAGGGTTCTCTCGCGATGTTTTCCTTCACGAGAGTGTTATTGCCATAACTTCACACAAATAAGAAAACTAGAGAAAGAAAGTAAAAAACTAATTGGTACAGTTTAAAAAGCCTATTTAGAGGCATTAAAAAGAATATAATTGCTATGTACATGCCGAGATTTGAACCCACGAACTTCCGATTGAGAAGCCGGCTTTCTACCACCTTACTAGCTAGTAAACAAACAAACGAACAAACAAACGGGACCTTAAGGTAGGAAGTAACCCAACATTTTTAACAAACTCTTGTATAAAGACTAAAATTATAAATTCAATGAAGAAAATAAATAGATAGATAGAATATTCTTTATTGTACACAGAAATTACAGCATATTCGCCATTTGATTTATATAAAAAATATAGTACACATGGCGCCCTTATTGCTAAAAGCAATTTCTTCCAGGCAACCATAAAATAAAACATAAGAATTATAAAATAAAAGGAAAATAAATAATAACAGGAAAGAAATTAAATGTGATGGCAGGGCTGTGGCAAGTGGCAGTCCCTGGTCTCTGCCTACCCCTCTAGGAATATAATGAACCATATTGATTGCTCTGATAGTTTCGTATTGTTTATTTAAAATGTTCTGTAAAATAGGCTGTATTACACTATTTTTATTTTTGATGCACTAACCCGTGCTAAGGAACAAATTTAAAAACCTATTTAGAGGCTAAAAATTTCACCCATGCCGGGATTCGAACCCGCAACCTCTGGCTATGGCTGGTACGGATAGCCAGAGGTTGCGGGTTCGAATCCCGGCATGGGTGAAATTTTTAGCCTCTAAATAGGTTTTTAAATAGGCTGTAGCCAAGATAATTAGCTATAGAATATTGACTATTGACAGTATTAAATAAATTTATCTAATAGCTATGTTTGTACAAGAATGACACTTCTGCGCTCAAATTGCATATGTTTTGTTCACATCTAGTAGAATGTACATCACTGTAAGCCCTCTTATAATATGAACTGTTTTGTAAGTCTAAGGTGTAACATTCAGTTTTGTGAACCGTAAAAAAAAATTAAAAATATATATATATATATTAAGATTTCAACACATTCATAACAACGGGAATGTAAAAAGGATTGATTGAACACATTGTCAACATTGCAAAAATGTTTACTGGGAGGGCCCATTACTTAGCCAAGTGCGTATAAATGTTACAATTTTGACGACCTCTGTGGCGTAGCGGTAGCGCGGCTGCCTACCATGCAAGAGGTCCCGGGTTCGAATCCCGGCTGGAAACAAAAAAAAAGTCCAGGTCTTGGATGTTTACATGTTTGTGATGTCGTTGTTTCTGGTTCCCACGACACAGGGTATCCTAGTGTGGGGCCAGAAGCAATGTATGTGACAGTATGTAAAATAAAAAAAAAAAAACTACAATCTGTTAGTTTTTAGAATATACCTCGGCTAATATCAGTTAAAATCAGATAAATGCAATAAGGTAAGTATTATTTTGTAAGTATTTTTATTTATAAATTTACGTAACTTTTCAAAATAGTGAAGAAACATTTTATACACAGCAGGAAGTAGTATTGCACTCGTGTGCTTTCGGCGAAAACCAAAGCCTACTCCAGAGCCCGAGGTATATTCTAAAAGCTATCAGACTGCACTGAATAGGTACATCAATGTTTTGTTTACTTTGAGACACCACAATGCCACCCAATAAGAATCTAAGAAGTCTAGGGCAGTAGATCACATTGCAGGCAATGCCACATAAGCGAATAAATGTTAGTTAAACGCAGTAATCAAGCAAGCATGGACCAGCGGTAGTCACTGGTCTGTAGACATAATTGATTGCTAGGGGAAGGACAGCCAATGAACTCTGCATTCTCTAGCAATTGTGAGTAATTGTCGCAAAAAATCTTAAGGTCATTAAAACACCATTTTACTCTGCCTCAATTTCCCGTCTTTGTAGATAAAAAAGTGAAATAAAAACTCGATGGAAAGGAAAATCGGCCAAGTGGGAGAAGGACTTGAGTGCCGAGGTTCTCATGTCACTATATAACATAACATAAAATTTACATACAGGCGCATACATTGCTTTTGGCCCCACACTAGGATACCCTGTGTCATGGGAACCAGAAACCACAACATCACAAACATGAAACATCCAAGACCTGGGCTATTTTTAATCCCCAGCCGGGATTCGAACCCGGAACCTCTTGCATGGTAGGCAGACGGGCTACCGCTGAGCCACAGAGGTTGTCAAATATGTTTCTTTTTTCTGGTTGTGCAATAAAGTGTTCTCTAAATCCGGGAACACAATGGAAAGCCTGCAGTGACATTTGCAAGCACTTGGCTTTTCTAGAGGAGCTGGGATGGCAGGACTGATCTCATTTTGGATGACACCTTCCTTTATGCAAAACTAGCTGGTGCCCGCGACTTCGTCTATGCTGGATCAACAGGTAAATATTTTCCTATGTACTTGACGCTTATCGTCGTTTAAAAACCTATTTAGAGGCTAAAAATTTCACCCATGCCGGGATTCGAACCCGCAACCTCTGGCTATCCGTTGGCACGTTCTGGCACGGATAGCCAGAGGTTGCGGGTTCGAATCATCCCAGCATGGCTGAAATTTTTAGCCTCTAAATAGGTTTTTAAATTTGTCCTTAGCACGAGTTAGATTAAAAATAAAAATAGTATATACTTATCGTCGTATTTTGTACAATTCTGCTGCTCTGTACTCACCTTCCATACTCAACACTTGCTGTGTACTGCCTAGGGAATAGCACCAACCCAAATTCTTCCCGTGGGTGTCGTAAAAGGCGACTAAGGGACACAAACCGGGGGGTGGGCAGCAGCGCCCCCTGTCGTACAATTCCACCAAACTGCGATCCCCAACCCGCATGCCCAGTGTGGGGATTACGGGCATTACCTCCCAATGATGGCACAACCTTGAGCGCACTAGGGTAAGGCTATGTCCAGCAGTGGACTAATATAGCCTGAAGAAGACACAATATCTTTATATATTGTAGCCTATGTGTTACTCTGATGTATAAGCTATATATTGTAAAGTTTCATTAAGATTTTAATTTTTTTTTTACATACTTTCCCTGTGTTCTGAGATGCGATGAAATTGATTATTAGTAGTTCCTAAGTATCTCGCACGAAATAGGGTTTTAGTGCCAACTGCACTTAAATGGATTGGTACTGTAATTGATTTCATCGCATCTCGGAACGCACCCTTTAAGTAAGGATAGGCTCATTTGCAGTTGAGTTGGGGAAACCCCAACCATCACCAATACCAAAAGTGTTTTCTATCTAGGTATTTATAATATTAAGTAAAACTGCCTCGTTGCTCTTGCGGTATTACGTTGGATTACCATGCCGGATGTAATCCCACTTAGGGTACACTTGTACAAATGGCCCCAGTCTGGGTGTATTTCCATGTTTGTGATGCCGTGCCTAGTTACCATAGCACAGGGTATCCTAGTTTGGGACCAGGACTAGCAATTATTTTGTATGGGAGTTATTTATTTCAGTATCGAAATAAATTTCATCAGGAAAAATTTCAGTAACTTTAAAACTTTAAGTAGCCAACACAATGTAAATACTAGAAATAAGCATATACTCTTGTTACCACTATTTAGGCTGATAAGGGATAATACATCCTTCATGGGGCTTCTATCATAAAATTCCTGAAGACGCTTGCCTGAAACACCGTTTAAAAAATGTGTTTAGTACACATTGTGCCAAAAGGGCTACTATAACATAAAGGACTATTTAGATGACAACGAAGTCTAGAATTTAAGCTAGTACAATGCATGACTTCTAAGTCTTAAAAAACTCTGCTAATTAAGGACTTTGAAAAGACTAAGTTTGGAGTTTTTTGTCCATTTTTTCTGGACACCTAGTTTGAATTGTAACATTCATTAAGTCGCAAATTCTGCACCACTTTGAATAAAACCTTTTCATAGCATTATTTAGCAATTAATGTGTTTGTTTCATTCGGTATTCAGGAACACTTGGAGTAGTTTGACACACATTTGGGTGGGTTATATTATTTATTTTTATGCTGAACGTTATATATTACGGACTGCACGGAAATCTCAACAAGTTTGTCACTTGCTTACTCGCTGTACCATTTTTATATGAAAATCTGATTCAGTCGGTGTTTGTTATTGGATTTCTCTGAAATGGCTTCAACAATTTTTATGTTTTTTTCTGTGTTTTGATAGGTTTAAGAATAGGTTAGAATATGGCAATACAACCTTATAAAATTCATATTTCTTGTATGAAGTGGACGGGACTTGTATTTATGTTACTTGTTTGGCAATCAGCAATACAATACATTTTTACATACTTTGTAAAAAAATCAACTGGGTAGCTACTGGTTCAAGAGATAAGGCCTTGTAAAGGTCACACAGACAGAACCACACAGATGGTTAAGGCCCAGTAATAGGGTCCAATTGGCACCCTTGAAATACGCACGGATCCCTAAAACAGGCAGCACATTTCTCGTGACGAGAAATTCTGATTTATAACCCAACTGATTACGGAAGACCTTATCAGCTTTGGCAGCGGGTGCCTTGTTTACGCCTAGCAAAACCGGTTGGATTGTCAAGTTAAAATGTTTTTTATCGCCTCCCCCGCTCGTCTCATCACCCAGCCTGTTTAGATTCAGGAAACGAGTTCTGCAAACTATTGCCGATGTCCAAACCTGACGGCCGCTACGAGTTTTCTTCGTGGAAAAATGCCTCAAACCTCGCGTGGGACACTAACACTGGACACTGGGTGTGCGTAAGAAGGGCACACAAGTCTGATAACACTTTGAGACCACTTGATTCGAGCACACAGCCACTGTAGAACACAAAATACGCACCTTAGATTTTGTTATAACATGTGTAGCCAGTTTCACTACGGCGAAATTGCCTGTTCCGATCGTCTTTTCCAGCTCATAGTTGCCGACGCGCACGAGCTGATCTATCGGGAAGTGTTTGCTTTTGTGCATTGGCTTGAAATTTGTCTCCATATTCGATATTTTCGCGTTTATTATCGCCCGACACTAGTTTTCGTCGAGTTTCTCAAGTCTACTGTCGAGTAGTTCCGGCGATTTCCGCCCGCGGCGCCACCGTCACTCACGTCATTCGGGTGGCACGTTCAAGTACGGGTCGCGATAGTTCATTAACGAAAGTGCGCATTTTACTTATTACTTCTCTCACTTTGTCGTTAACAAGCTCAAAGTGCTTGCCAACCTTTAAATAATGATAAAAAAAGGCTTTGAGATTTTTTTGAGTAACGTAAAAACTTTTATCAGCCGATTCGTTATCAAAGATTAGGGCTCTATATGAACCTCCCCTCACACATAGGTCTCTTGAATATAGGCCCCAATTCACAATATCGTGCGCCAATAACCGTCTCGCTCTTCTCTATTGAAGGGGAGTGCGTGTGAGAGAGAAAACTATCTCGTCGCTGTCAAAATGGTAGCTCGAAATCGTAATACGTCATAGCCTACGTCACAGGCGCCAATTTCAAAACGATCAGTTTCACGTCAAGGAAAATATCGATTTTTCGTAGAACAAGTTTTGGAAACTGCATCGAGACATGCCTTCTTTGTCCACAAGCTCTCACGAGTCTCACGCTATCTATTCCGAGCAAAATGCGGCCAATTCAGTATTTTCTCCTCCTACCTACTTTCTTTGTGTGAAAATATCGGCGGTGAAAACTTGGTGAAAATGTTAAAAAGAGAAAGCAGAATTAAAATGTCAGTCCATCTTATCTCAATTGTTGCCGTCAATAAAATCAATTAAAACAGCTTTCTCTATCTACGTTTTGACACCAATTAGGATGTCAAAGTCAATCAAACTGCGATTATATATTTAATTTATAAAAAACACAGAAATAATTTAATAATGACATCTACTGGCAGATGCCAGAACTTTTAGTCTGACTAGAACTGGATGTTCTTAGTTGTTCCAAAGGATTTCAATAGATGGCGGTAAAAGCTTAATGTTTATTTCGTTCTGCCACTTGACGGAAGATGACAGTATTTGATACTCTTCGCTTTCTGGTTGACCCACAGAACATAAATTCTGTGGGTTGACCACAGATCGTATTAATTTACGTACAATCATTTACCTACCTTATTAATTCATTTCAAAAAACCCATTGAAATCTAACAAAGACCGCTCTATTGATTTGACACCTACATTAATTACCATGTAAATTGACTGCCTCAATGGTATCGTGTCTGATTATTACCACAGCACAAGAATGCTAGTATGGGAGCCAGGATACAATTTGTACCCTTGCCCCAGCAGTGGGGACACCTAAGGGATGATATCGAACAAACGGTTTTTTTGCGATTCAGTGAACTTTTCCGTACAATAGATCTTCGTTAGAGAGCGGCGGAAGCCCAGTGGTTAGAACATTGGACTGGGAAGCTAGAGACCCGGATTCTATGCCCAGTGCCGGCATGTGCCAACGACTTTATTTTCTAACTTGTGTAGGTAGGTACATTCGTGAAGTTATAGTTGCAATACCACTCGCTAACGGTAAAGGAAAACATCGTGAGGAAACTTGGTGTCTGCAGTGTTCAAACACCTCAGTTCTCTTAATTCGGGGTGGGCACGCTTGGTAATTAAGCCCATACTCTGCCTCCGAAAGAAGGCCCCGTGCCCTGCAGTGGGACTATAGGCTACAAAAAATAAAAGGTATTCATTCATTATTGTCCGATTTCCGTTCGTGACCGGACACGTTCGTGTCTGTTGTGTTGTGAATGAAAACGTTATTGCAGATTGCAGTGTGGACTTAGGAGACGAGTAGACGCCGAAAGGGATGTTATGTTTTCGTTAGTTTTTATTGGGTTTCAAAAAAAGTCACGTTTGGGATTCTTGTTATATCCGTCGTATGAATAAAGGAATAACCAAAAAAATAAGGTAGTTCTTTAGACGGGCTCTTGCTCATTGAAGGAGTAATGAAATGAAAGGAAACGAAAGAAACGACACGGAACCGAACACAACGGAACGGAACGGAACGGAACGAGGCGAGGCGAAGGGAAGCGAAACGAAACGAAATAACAGTATACCCCGTGTCGTGGGAACCAGAAACAGCGACATCACAAACATGTAAACATCCAAGACCTGGGGTTATTTTTTTGTCCCCAGCCGGGGTTCGAACCCGGAACCTCATGCATGGTAGGCAGACGCGCTACCGCTGCGCCACAGAGGACGTAGGTAGCCTATTGGTAATGTTGACAAAAAATCAAGAATGCAATTGATACCGAACTTTTTGTTCGTAGTAGTACAGTCGACCACCGACCTTTTAATTATTATTGCAGTGTCACCATTAACATAAATAAACAGAGTTCAAAGTCGACACGACGCCGGAAGTTCGGTCTGTAATTGATTATTCCCTAATGCACTCATTGTTATCGAGTTAATGCGCGAAAACAGAAAGTTTTTATGAAGCATTCAGTCGCCTACCTCTAGAGTGCGTTTCACGAAATAAGACCTTTGGATTCAGCAAATATAGTCTCTACTACATGGTGATAAGAACTTCTTGAAAGGATCTATAAAGTGGAACGCACTCTAGTGTCGTGATCTCCAATGTTTCCGACCCGACTTCCGGTTTGCACGGATGTCTTTTTTCGAATGACGTGTGCTGCCCCTTAGGGGCGGCACACGTCATTCGAAAAAAGAATGTCGAAATGAATTCGAAAGAATTTTTAATCGACACAGTTCATTTTTTATTAATGTTGCAGATTCAGATAATTTGTCAGAACAAAAATCGTCTGCACATTTTATTGAAGCATGCTGATTAACTTAAGTCCACGCGGACGGAGTCGCGGGCAAAACACGTACTTATATAAATACTTTTTTATATTATAACCTATAAGCATCCAGATGCAGGGCCTTCTGTCAGAGAGAGAATAACCTGCATAGACTTAAAAATCTATTTAGAGGCTAAAAATTCCACCCATGCCAGGATTCGAACTCTGGCTATCCGTTATCGCTGCCTGTACGTAATACAGAGAATAGTGTAAAGAGTTTCGAAATTTCACTGATGCCGGTGAGTCGCCCATTAGCTCAGTTGGAAAGAGCGCTGGCACGGATAGCCAGAGGTCGCGCGTTCGAATCCCGGCATAGGTCGAATTTTTAGCCTCAAAACAAGTTTTTAAAATTGTCCTTAGCACGGGTTAGTGCATTAAAAATAAAAATAGTATAATCTGTATAGGCTTAATTAACACGCGTGGCCGCCGCGGATTGTGAATTCCAAGCGCTGAGGTATTTGAAAATGAACAACTCAAACACTCGGGTTTCCTCACGATGTTTTACTTCTCCGTTAGCGAGTAGTATTGCTACTATAAATTCACAAACATAACAAATCAATGATCAAAATTTTTGGTAAGATTAATAAGTTCCTATTTTGACTCTACTTATAGGTACCATAAAATGTCTGCGACGGTTCTTCCGGTCGCGCCGCCCGCATAGTCAACTTCCGTCTCCCAAGCACAAAAGATGAATAAAACTGCCTTCTAAATAGCAGACTGCCCACCTATTGTGCTTTGGAAAAAATAACGTATTTAGGGCCGGTCGGTTGCGGACAAGCCATAATAGAGATATACAAAAGGAAAGTTCAAAAGATTCGAAACAGCTAACGCCCGCCAGTCTGTCTGCCAGGGAGTGTTGTTTGGTCTGGTTATTGGGGTTATTAGGTGGAAAATGCTGCTTCCCTCCACGGAGAGGGAAAAACTCATTCAAATTACTTCCCACCTAAGGGCCGAACTTTAAAAATAGAACTACTGTCAGCTTAGTATTTTCTAAGGTTAACACGAGCACTAGACATAATTAAAACTGTTTTCATATGGATTTATGCTCGTTTATTAAATTTTTACAATTTTCCAACGTTTCGGCACTTTTACAGGGGCCGTGGTCTCGGATGACTGAGGTGGTAGGCCTACCACGATTTGAATATTAAAAATGAGTTTTTATTTCCTAATATAGTAAACACGGGAAAAAGTATCAATTCCTACTCGGACTATATTCTAAATACCTCGGGAATTTATTCTTTCGTCCCTCGGTTAACAATATACTATTGTTACTATTGGGAGCGGTGGTAGCTCAGTGGGTAGAACCATAGACTGGCAAGCGAGAGCCCCAGGTTCGATCCCGAGTGCGGGCATGTACCAATGACTTTGTTTAATTTCAAAGTTACGTACATTTGCGAATTTGTAGTCGCAATACCACACGCTAACCGTGAAGGAAAACATCGTGAGGAAACCCGCAGCTTGGTTGGCTCCGCACGTATTGACTAGTCTTTCCTGTGGGCTAGGCCGACTAGGCTGTCAGGATGGTATAGGTGCTGGGCAAGCCTACACCATCTATAAAAACCATGACCCAGGCACTACAGCGTCGGAGTGGTCCCTTCACCCATCTAGTGTGAGTGAAGATACCACTGGACGCTGTATAAATCATCTCATTAAGTAGATGCAAAAAGGCCAATATTATTATTATTATTGTTACTTTTGAAAATTACTATTACAATGACAAATTACTTAAATCCAAAGCAAAGATAATTTATAACAAAACAATATAAGAAAAGTATTTGATTTAAAAGATGCTTAAACAAGAAATGATTAATTTTTAAATAATAATTAAAAGCGAAAAGAAACTTCTGCCACTTTAACAGAAATATAAAACATAGTTCGGTAACATAATAATATGACATTATTAAAAGGTATAATTGACAACATTTCAAAATTGTATGGAGCTCTAATTCGAAAACCATTTCGAGATTTGGCTTTAAAAAGCACGTAAACATTTATTTCAGTTTTTTCTGTGGTTGAATTTCCGAGAAAATGGTAAAAACACAAAAATACGCTGATGACGTCACACCATGGCTCTCAGTGAACATGCCTGTGCCACGATAAAAAAAAAGTCAATTTCAAGATCTAAAATTACTTTGTGTGTATTTAGTAATTATTCAATACGAAATGATGGGCGATGATGTGACAACTTGGAAACCAATGAAACTGCAGTATTGCTTCGTGAACAGATTGAACAAAATTGAGTAGAGAGAAATAAATTGAACACTACACAAAATTTGTTTACGTTACGCAAGGCAAGCCACACAACATAAGTATCAGAGTTACCATACTTTATACATACTTTATACAGACCATTATAAATAACCTTGAAAAAGTAGCTACGAAAGTAACAAACTGGCAGCAAAAACACTCCGAACGCAGATAAAGGCTTTGCCAACACAAAGTGCATTTAAAAAAAGGAACAACTACATACATAAGGGACGATGAATTGAACTAAGCTGATTTAATTGTATAAAAGAAAACCATATTTGCAGATGTTAAAAAAATACAGAAACTGTTTTTTAACATGGCCCTGGCAATACTAAAATGACATTTGTTAGTAACTATGTTTTTTTAGGATATTAGGCAAAAGAAAACATATTGTGAGCCTCGTTGTTTCGTCACTTCCGGTAAAAATATTTTAAACTTTAAAATTTATAAAATATAAGAAAACGTGCGTGTTTCAGAAAATAAAAAAATATGGGTCGTTTTATTTTGTATCTAGTTTCCTGTAAGACAATAAAATACGTATGCTAAAAAAATGAAATGTTGTCAATTATTATAATTATAATTTTTTACATCATTATTTTCTAATTGCGTACATAAAACTAATGCATGCAAATCGAAGAAAAAACAATTACATTCCACTTTCAGAAACACGAGTTTACAACTTGCGATCTATATCAGTCACCTGCCTGCGCCTGCGACGGCACACGTCATTCGAAAAAGACATCCGTGCAAACCGGAAGTCGGGTCGGAAACATTGGTGATCACGACACTAGAGTGCGTTCCACATTATAGTTCCTTTCAAGAAGTTCTTATCACCATGTAGTAGAGACTATATTTGCTGAATCCAAAGGTCTTATTTCGTGAAACGCACTCTAGGTAGGCGACTGAATGCGTCATAAAAACTTTCTGTTTTCGCGCGTTAACTCGATAACAATGAGTGCATTAGGCAATAATCAATGACAGACCGTACTTCCGGCGTCGTGTCGACTTTGAACTCTGTTTATTTATGTTACGGGTGACACTGCAATAATAATTAAAAGGTCGGTGGTCGCCTGTACTACTACGAACAAAAAGTTCGGTATCAATTGCATTGTTGAATTTTTGTCAATATTACCAATAGGCTACCTACGTCCTCTGTGGCGCAGCGGTAGCGCGTCTGCCTACCATGCATGAGGTTCCGGGTTCGAACCCCGGCTGGGGACAAAAAAATAACCCCAGGTCTTGGATGTTTACATGTTTGTGATGTCGTTGTTTCTGGTTCCCACGACACGGGGTATCCTAGTGTGGGGCCAGAAGCAATGTATGTGCCTGTATGTAAATGTTATGTTATGCTATTTGGTAATATAATGTAACATTACTCAGATTTAAGAAATCATGGTTGTGCTCTTTTTTCTGGTTGTGAAATAAAGTTTAGTGTTCTCTATCTATCTGTTTGACAGGTTTCTAAAAACCAACTCAGATTTTTCGTTGATGTTTAGTTAGTGCTAAGAAAGTTTTGATAATTTTGAAATCTTTTACGTATTTTTTTCTTAACAAGGCAAATGATAATAAATTTTTAAAATAATCGGGAGGTCGAGGGTTCGAACCACGGCATGCACATGACTTTGTTTTCTAAGTTATGTACAGTCTATTTATTCTTACTTGTCCAATTTAGTAAACAAGATAAACTAAGATAAACCCTTAAACTGTGACTTTTTAGTCCAAAACTGCCAAATTTCCATAAATGAAGTAACCTGGAACACTCTTTTAGATAACACGCTGCCAATTTTATAAACATAGTTCATGGTAGTTCATGAATTTGCGAGAAAATGTCTAGTTTAGGCATCTAATCTCAATTTTGAGGTTAGAATCTTGTTTACTAAATTGGACAAGTAAGAATAAATACCTAGACTCTACATTTGTTTTGTGAAATTTTAGTAGCAATACCACTCGCTGACGGTAAAGGAAAACATCGTGAGGAAACCCTAGTGTCTGAAGTGTGAAGTGTGAAACTATGAGGCGTGCGGAAATCTCAGGACTAACTAACCGGAATACGACAGAAGCTATTTATCAATAGAAATTAGCTCACACACGTCCGGAAACTTATTTTGTAACCTTATTAGCGATGACAAACAAACATTTTTCACTTCCGAAACCTTATATCTCCAGTAGTAAGGGCTATAATCGTGTACCGAGTTATTTTTGTAAGATTCGAATGCAAAAAATGAGAGTCACGGGTTCAGCAAAAAGGCGGGAAAACGTTAAATATCCTGATCCCCGCCACGTGGAGAATGCAGGGTCTGTGCAAGCTGCCGCTGGAAAAAATGCTATGATTCCGACGTTATCAACCTTTGGTGAACTAATATCCGAGTAAAAACAATTTATGTAAGTGAAATGAAAAGAAAAGGTTTTATTCAAAGTAGCCCAGAAACGCGGCTTAATGAGCGCTGTAACGTTCATTCAATTCAAACTAGGTGTCCATTTCAAAATCTAGATCATTTTGGAGAAAAAAATGAAAAACTCCAAACTTAGTCTTTTCAAAGACCTTAATTAACACAGTTTACATAATTATTATAAAATATAGAACTCATTTCTAAGTCTAAACCTATTTCTTAGTGAGATAAATATTGTAGAATAATTTAATAAACTAATAATAATAATTCGTATTGTAGTGCCCTTACAGGGTGTCATGTACCTTAACAAATTACATTTACTAGCTGTAACATTCTCATGACGTAACAATAAATGTTTGATTCATTCATTAGTCCAAATAAGAATTGAACAATTAGATTATTATGGTTTTTAATTAAAACACACAATGAAAAATTATTTATGTTATTATTATTATTATTATTATTTGTAATTCAGGCAGGCAGTTATAGAACTGGTGAAGCCTGTATCCAGATGTACATTTGTTTAACTCCTTGTCTGTAAAAAATATTTTGTTTTTAAAGTTTTACTGAGCTATTTTTTAATTGACAGTTACCGTCTATGAAGTTTTTACTCAAACATATCTTATGTGAACCTATTTAGAGGCTAAAAATTCCACCACGGGTAAAAATTCCAACAATAGATAAACAGCAACAAAAAAATTAATTTTGAAATCTCTCTTTCCAAGCAAATTTAAATCGGTGTATATTAGGTACTATATTATTTTTAATGCACTAACCCGTGCTAAGGAAAATTTTAAAAATTTCGGTGTACTTATATTGTTGACAACCCCGGCAAAGTTTTGGCGACGGACGGGACGGCGGCACAAGACTTGTCATTGTCAGACTGACAGCCTCCACCGGAAGCCTTTGACGTGTTCATCCCGAAATAAGCTGTTTACGTCAAATCCGGCTTTACGCAAGAATTCCGCATTATAATGAATGAGCGGAATACGAAAAAAGTCACCAAGACGACAAGACAGCACATTGACATTTTCAATGGACCATAACAAATAATTTCCAGAAAACTACATAACATGGCAATTTGTAAAAGCACCTCTCTAACAACAAGCGGTCTCCATCGCCAAAACGAATCAAAGACTATAAAATTATTATGGAAAAACTGGTCACGGGTTCAAACCCCAAGTATTCTTTTATTCTCATCTTTGACAAAGAATATAACTTTTTGTTTGTTTTTCACATCTTTTCAACCTAAACGGCTTCTTTCTACGTCTATCAATTATAGCTATTGTCTTCATTCGCATTGTGACTCGGGAAGTCGGGAATTTCTAAACAAATTATACAATAACAAGGGAAGGACGTCCGTCAGTCTGTCTGTGGCCACGTTTCCGGCTTAGGGCCTCGCCGGGCCAATAAAGCAGTTAAATGCATCACAGAAAGGGCCTTCCTGTCGTAAAATTATAATTAGGTTTGTAAGGAGTAGGTTGTAACTTACCTACTTAAGTAGGTACCAAAAATTATTGTTATGTAAGAAAAAGGTATTTAACAAAATTGTAAATAAATTTAAAGTTTATAGATAGATGAATCATTTATTTTTGCTTAAAGACACTAAAGCATCACATAAAAATTAATTATACATAAAATAATAAGTACAAATACAGCTTTATCTTACAAACTCACATGCATCAAATTCTATGGCATTTTAGGCCGTATGTCCGTGTGCCCCTTAGGGTGGTATTACACTTATCAAATATCTTTGTCCAATGTACAATTTGATCAAAGAAATTGGAAGAAATTGGACGACTTTATAAAATGTCTTGGAAACACCGATATTTGATCAAATATTAATGACACTTAAATCAAAATGGCTGCAAACAAGATATCGTGGACGATTCCAATGACAAAATTTTTAATAAATACTTTTTTTTGTTTTGACTTTTGGTTTTTCATTAATAACATAACGATAATAATAGCACCACTTAAAGACGCAATAGCAGCACATGAAGACGCTCCACGTTCCTCCATTTTCTTAAGACTATGCAAAAAATATTGGACAAGTGGAATGGGCTTACCTCAAAGAAATTTTATAAAATATTCGACAGCAAAATTGGACAAAGATATTTGATAAGTGTAATATCACCCTTAAGCTCAAAAAGGCCGTATCTCAGTATAATGGTACCTACTTTAAATAAGAAGATATTTTACTGATTTTCAGCTACAGCCAAAGTGTGAGAACGGCAAACCACTAAAATATTTAAAATAAAAATAGGCACAGAACGACCTTTAACATCACAATTAATTATACAGAATAAACCGCTCTGCTCATTAATTAAACAAAAAATTACTACTTGACATTGGTACAAGAAATATATTATAGGTACCTTCTAAACAAGACTTCAGAAGAAAACTATTATTCGTCTTTAGAGGTATGTCGTAAATTTGTAATATATGTTTACCTTCTTTCAAGATGATTTGCAATAGCATAGAGGCGGCAAAAGAGCAAAATTTTGAATTTTCGCTTTTTCTAAATAGATTTATTCTTTATTTTTTTATCATCCATCATATAATACGATGATAAAAAAAAAAATTTCGTAGCATAAATTGTATTCTGATTAGAATAGTTGAATGTGAGTCTAAAGTTAACCGTGTAATCAATAAAACCTTTTTTTCATATTTACTTTATTATTAGGTAGGTATTTGTTTATCCAAAGTCATGGACTGATCTAAAAATAAAAAATATTACAAGTTACGTGTCATTTCCGGTTAATAAACGTCTATTTTTTATTTGTGGCACATTTCGGTAAAGTACTCAATAAATATCTTTTTATGTGTTCTAAGCATGTATTTAATAGTCGCTGTATTCAATATATTTAATATATTTTCATATATATATATTTAAATATATATGAAATGTATTTGTTATTATGAGAGCAAAACTATTGAATTAAGTAGCGTTTACTCAAAAAAAAAACAATGATAAAATCCGTTCAGGACAGTGTAATGATTTTCTAACAGTCTGCTTTAAACTAACCTACTTTATTTATACAGTTTATTATTAATAATTAATTCATTATTCAAATAGGAAGACACATCTCTTACAATATTTTGCAATATCAAGTTTACAAGAAAATAATTTTTGCCCTGCAAATGCGAATCGGAAACGGGATCCTCAAAATAGCATTTACTTAGCGAGAAACTTTCGTTTAATATTGTAACAGAAAACCTCTTTCATAGAGTTCAAATTCGTTTGTGCCAATATTTACAAAACCACAAATTTCCGGAAATGATTAGTTTCATCGTCGACAGGAGGCAGACAGGATGCGCGGATCATTATAAACGAACTTAAAAACAAACCTCCCTGTCCCTTTCACTCTTGCAATAATCCTTACTAAAAAGACAGAGACAGAAAACTGTCCGTTTCGCCTCGTTGAATTACAAAACGTCGTAAGAAAGCATACTGAGTTATTTTAAAATGTACCTTAACTCTTTTAAAATATGATATAAATTAGTGCATTAACGTAAAGCACATGTTATCCTAGTAACAGTGATCCATTGAGAGTGCTTTCATTCAAGAATAATCTGTCCGTTCAGAAGTTCAAAATCATTCGCGCGCTGACGTTCATTCAGAATAGTTTTGCGTTGTGCGTGGTTCTTAGACGCGAGGTTTATTATTTTCGTACTGTTGCCGTTTAAAATAACTCTGTTACCTTGGGTTGTCAAAACCTGAACTTCACTTTCTTGATTTATTGACTCGTCAAATTACAAAAAAAGAAATTGGCGGGAGTTTTGTGATCGAAATTTAAAAGTGGACAATTTTTGGTGAAGTTTCGACTGAATCGTGTCTCAGCTTGGAGGATTTTGAGAAACTTATTATAGATGGTAAGACTATACTGTAATATATTTTTATTTAATTTTTCACGGCTATATTAATGCCTCGAATTAGCGTTAAATTATAATAAAAATGCAATTGATCTAGTATTACCGGGATAAAGTAACTAACGTGACAAGATTTTCATAGGATGCCGAAAAAAAAGGAGACTAAAAGCATCTATTATGCATACATAAACGCACCCCTGTTTCCTGGAGGGGCAGCCAGATACCAGGGTAAGCTACTTGCAATTATCCTAACAAACCAAACAATAAATAATAAAAGACATTTACATAAAAGTATAAGATTTCTGAACTGCTTGGCAAGATGGAAGGAAGGAAGGAAGTTTGTCAAAAAATTCAAGATACCGGAAGAGAAACTTTATTATTGGTATTATCGAAAATTAAGACCATTAATTAAGACCACTACCTTTGATTAAGCACAATTTATCCTTTTAATGTAATGACTCTATTTTTTATTTTTATAATGCTTTTAAGTGCAAGAAATTATGTAACACAGACAAAAAGTCTGAGCGAAACCTTACTCTTTAAATTCTACACTTTTTTGACAAAGTATACACGAAATTATTTTTATATTCATAAATCAACTATAACTTATTCATTATCAAAGAAACGAAATCTAAATTTTCTCTCATTACTATAAAAAACTATAGTTTCTATTTTATCCGTCCCAAGAAAATGTGAGAGGGTCCACAATTAAGGCCAGTTTCCCATCATTGTTGGCAAACTGAGATTTTCCCGCCATTGTCAAAGACGCCCGTAGATTCCCGCGCATAATAATCTACTTCCGGTGCGTAGGAAAGGAGTTTCCCATGTTCTTACTACTTTTTTTAGTTAAGTTTGAACAATTTGCTGTTTGTTACTCAATCACAATGCCAGAACGAACGGATCTGAATGATTTGGAACAGAGAAAAGCACAGGCTACACCGTACATCGATTTTTTTATGTAGTCTATAAAATCGCACTGCAGGGCACAGGTCTTCAGAATACACTTCTAAATTTCTATACGAACGATGACGCGGGCAACACTATACGATGTACAATAGTTAGTTATAAATAAGTGCAAATAAATTACAGTGTCACTTCATATACACCAAAATTCAGTTATTTTATTAGCTTGCTATTTTTAATCTACATAATATTTTATTTATAAAAAAAACACGATTCCTTAAAAAAGACGCCAGAGACAGTATAATATTAGTGTGGTAAAGGAGAAAGACGTTATAACAAAATATTTAAATTGTCTCTAAGAGGTGTTTTAGAGTTATCGCGTAAACATAAATAACATCCTTTCATCCAGAAGCAGTACATGATAATTATGTTGATGGATAAAATCTACTTGTTTGCTGTATAGATATTCTTCGTGAGCTGATAAAAAAAAACTTCATATTCAAACAGTTTAGTAATCAGTGACTTTTTGTCTCAAGTGCAGCTGCGAGGAAGCGGAGTCTTCCCAACGGACGGACGTTCCGTATTCGAAATCGACACTTCCGGTTTTAGCCGCTCAAAAAAGGAACGGCTGCTTTTTAAACCGCCCGGTGGCAAAGATTTACGCATTACGCATGCATCCTTCTCGGTTAGTTTAAACAACGGTCGAATCGTGTCTGTTTGCTTGATACGGGAAGTCGGTCTGTACGTCATCTGCTGGTTTAATTGTTTCGACCTATCGGCCTAAATTAATTAATGTTATGATTTGGCTGACGTAGTTTGATTCGATTCCGTGCTTCACAAGGTGTTCGCAAGGCACGTTAAGCCGTTGGTGCCGGCTGTCATATAATGGCAGTCGTTAAGTCATGTCAGAGGTCTTATGGGCGTCTTGATAACTTCTGACAGTAAGGCCCGCCACTGTCTTACAATACTCCACCAACCCGGACTTGCCCCCGTGGTAGAGTATGGCCTAACCTTCCTGTGATGCAGGAAGAGACCCGTGCCCCAACAGTGGGGACATACAAGGGTTGATAACGAGTTTGATTTTTGCATGTCGTATAATGTATTTGGTCATTCGTTTAGGTCCTAGGATGCGGATGGCAGGGGACCGTGAGTAATGGCATTTAGGCGGTAAGACCCTGTATCTGGACAGTGGTGGGTTAATGATGACAATGATGATTAGATTAGCTGTACACATCTGTTGCCGACCGGCTAATGAACCTTTTTTAAATACCTATTTTACTTTTTGATAGATATATTATTATGTCTACTTTTTAAAAATGGGACCATATCTTTGTAAAACAAGAAAAAGACAGAAAAAAGATTCCTACAAGTTATTCGCGTTTTCTCAATTTTTACATATATTCGTTTCAACATCAATCAATGAAATTGAAAAGGTTTTATTCAAAGTAGCATAGAAACTGCGACTTAATTAACGTTACAAGTAAAACTAGGTCGTTTTAAACTCCTTAGATCATCTTCATTTTCGAAAAAAATGCTGTAAAACCCCCAAACTTATTCTTTTCAAAGTCTTTAACTTAACAAAGTTTACATAATTATTATAAAACATAAAAATCATGCATTGTAATGGCTTTAATTCCAGCCATCGTTGTCATTTAAATCTTATCCTTAACAATCAAAGAAACTATCCTTGAGAATCGTGCACTCGGTGACGTTACGGGTGACATGACATAAAAATGTTAAAGGCTAGATGCTGTCAATTGTTCACAACTTTTGGCCATCGGCCTTTTTATTTCAAAATAGTGATAAAAATCAAATCAGTTGTATGATCGTTAAAACCACAGTACAACTAAGATTGGACTTAGTTATATTTATTGCTGTGTGGTGTCGGCCTAGAGAATAGCACCAACCCAAATTCCTCCCGCGGGTGTCGTAAAAGGCGACTAAGGGCACAAACCGGGCGGTGGGCAGCTGCGCCCCCTGCAGTACAATTCCACCAAACTGCGATCCCCATCCCGCATGCCCAGCGTGGGGATTATGGGCATTACCCCCCAATGATGGCACAACCTTGCGTTATGGCACTCATTAGGGGAGGGCTATGTCCAGCAGTGACTAATATAGCCTGAAGAAGAAGAAGATATTTATTAGGAATCGCCGTAAGACCCGAATGTTTGATTGTATGAGTATCAAGAGTGATAAAAAATACTAAGGTTGCACTAAGTGTATGTCTTGCACTCTTCCTACAAGAAAATTGATCTGCGCGCGTATGATGCTAGAAACTTAAGGTTGCGAAAACGACCGGAAGAGATTATCGTAAACGCTGTTATCGAGCGGCGCGGACGTCAGCGGAGCCGCCGTTTATCTATTTGTATTATCGACTCTTGAGTCACGCCTGTGACGTCTAGACGGCAAGTGGTAGCTGGACGAATCTTCTTCTTCAGGCTATATTATGTAGTCCACTGCTGGACATAGCTTTCCCCTAAAAAGCGCCATAGCGCCCTGTCTTCAGCTTGTCGCATACAGCATCTGCCGGCAGTTTTTCTGCTGGACGAATACCTGGACATAATTAATTACAGAAGACAAAATCTGCAGAAGTCTTTTCTCTCTCCCAATTTCTTTTTCATAAGGGCTTCTCTCAAAGATATGAAGAAACGAAACGTAAAGGGCTGAAAATACGTTTGTAAAGTCGCATCTAAGTTGTCTTACATGTTTTCTTCACGATTGTTTAGTTTTTTTTGTATATTTCGTGTTTTAGGCTTGTAAACCTTTTAGTTTACCTTATGGTTCCGTGGCAATTTGAATAAACGTCTATTGCTGAGTCTTATGATGAATCATCAGCACTGATTTTGTAAATTCTGCGTTTATTATGAACTAGCTGTGCCCGGCGGTGTCACCCGCGGTTTATCGATTTTCCCATGGGAATAAGATATTTCCCCGCAAAAAAACGTAGCCTATGTCGCACCCTCAGAACGAAAGAGGCCTAAGTAAAAAAATAGTTTAAATACTCAAAAAATTGAGTACCTGACAATCATAGAGAGACATAAAAAGGTATGCTCTATCCGATGAATAGTAAAACAAAGGCACTTATTGTAAAAAAAGTGCATAGCGAATCTTCCGTCCACGGCATACCTTTTTATGACTCCATAATTGTAACTCAATTTCACTATTTCTTGACTTAGGCCTCTTTCGTTCTGAGGGTGCGATGTGTTAATCCAGGGCGTCAGCTAATTCCATACGTGATTTAAATCGCTCCAGCTGTTTAGAAGTGAAGAAGTAACTAACATACACACTCACTTTCGCCTTAATAATATTAGTGTGCTAATATGATATAATATAGTGTGAAGTGGGATGCTTCGGCAAATTCGCAATTACGCATAGCCTAGTATAGCGCTAGTTGGTGAAACAATTTTGTGTTCTCTTCTCAGGAACTGCATCTAATTAACCTTGGTTGATGTGGGCGAAAGTACAATTTCCGTGCAGGATGTGTATCATAAATCTGAGTCACTCAAGATGCATGTAACATTCAGGTTATGCGATATGATATGACTCAGCCACGGAAACTGCATCCGCGACTCGAGTCGTCATTGGACAAATAAAATATTTTGTTACATTATTCTATTAATTTCATTATAACATTAGTCAAATTTTATTACAATCGCATCGAAAATGCGTAATAATGATAACTACAATGTTTTGTTAATTTTTAGGAGTGGTGTTGTTATCTAGAATACCTACTGTCGATTAAAGAGTGTTTTCTTTTTTCAGTTTCCAATTACCTACTTTCTTAGGTTTTAACTCGATTTACGTAAACATTTTGTGCAAATTTCATTTCAATTTTAATTTTGTACTTATTTACATGCCTAAACGGACTGTAGTATGTTTGTCGTGTGGTTTCTACACTCAGCTTCATTTATGTGGGCCATTGCACGCAGAAAACGTAATGAAAAGTTAATTTTCAGAATTCACGTAATTCAGAAAAAGAATTCTAGTCTTATGAGACTTCGAGAAATCGGGGCAAATTAGAGCTAGATAGATAGATAGATAAATCATTTATTCACATAAGACACACATACGTATACAAAGTGAAGCCATAGAAACCAGATAGAACAAGACTGTTCTAGTATTTTCTAAGGTTAACACGAGTACTAGACATAATTAAGACTGTTCAATTGAAGTGCTCTACTACAGTTAAAGAAGCCATGCTTTCAAACGTAACCGTCACCAAGCACGACAATATAACAATGACACAACTGCGTGCGATCAACTTCCGGTTGGCGATTTCCGCCCCGGATTTAGCAACAAATGATCGGCTTCCTTTCCGTTGAGCTTAATACTCGGCAATTAAACTGAGACCTATTCATACTACTGGAGCCATTCACATTACATACATTAAATAAAATTACGCCTGTATGCCGGAGGTGTAGCAAAGACCAGAGTTTGCCAGATGCTGCAATCCTCACTATTTTTGCTACACTAAATCGTGGTTGCATCCACGCACGCCGGTATCGGGTACTTTTTATCATCGTCAGGCTATACTAGTCCACTGCTGGACATAGCCCTCCCCTAAAGAGCGCCACGTTGTGCTCTCATAGGGGGTAATGCCCGTAATCCCCACGCTGGGCATGCGGGTTGGGGATCGCAGTTTGGTGGAATTGTACTGCAGGGGGCGCTGCTGCCCACCCCCCGATTTGTGTCCCTTAGTCGCCTTCTACGACACCCGCGGGAAGAATTTGGGTTGGTGCTATTCTCTAGGCCGGCACCACAGCAGCATTTTTTATCATACTCTACGTTATTAATATTAACTCTATGTTATTAGTCCCCTATTTGGTCGATGTTTGTCCGCGTCGGACATCTTTTACCGCCTCTTCAAACCAAATTAGCTGTTAGAGTCATGCTATCAAAGTGATAAAAACCGACATTCGATACCTACCCAACCTTTACACATAACATTTACATACTGCCACAAACATTGCTTTTGGCCCCACACTGGGATACACTGTGTCATGGGAACCAGGAACAGCGACGTCACAACATCTAAACATCCAAAACCTGGGTTTTTTTCATATTATTATTTTTACCTAAACGCAATTTAATGCACTGTAATTATAATTATATTACTGTTACACAGCTGTTTTGATAAGAAGGCTGAAGTATTTTTTCAGAAAACTAGAATTAGTGCATACAATTTTACTTTGAATGAAAACTTTGGTCTCTGCAGTTATCATGGGATAATTCATGGGATAGTTGGAAGTATTAAACAGCAGTGTTTTTTAGTAAAAATATCTGTGTAATTTCCCGCTTTACATACGATAGGTACCTACACTTTATTCATCTCTATCTGATTATTGTTGTATAATCGAAGTTCGATTTATCCCGTATTATCACACACAACAGGGTGCCTATTTCAAACAAAACCGCCGTCAAAGCCGCGCGTGTCCCACATCCGGTCGGGGACTTCCGGTTCCGGTGCGGATTTGGCGCCAAATGATCGGCATCCTTTCCGCGGCCGCCGCCGATTGTCCGTTGCGGATGCGCGTTTCCGCGTCTTTTTGCTCGGATGCGGGTCCGCGCCTTTTGGTCCGTACTGTGTATGTATTCAGGGCTAATTATTGTGGAGCAAGGAAGTCCAAAAACGACACATGAAGAGTGCATCATAGAGCCCTCCCGCTGGGAACGTTTGGCAGCACAGAATGGCGCAGGATGGTGAGAACGGCATTCTCACGAGCCCAAAGTGTGCACGGTGTTTCGCCGCGAAAATAGGCTACATAATCCATCTTCGAGCGGACCAGCGCCATGTCTCTCATTAGGGGTCAAAGTAGTCGCCGTGACCGAAATCGGTCGGAGCAATCATCATAATCATTGTGGAGCTCGGCAAGAAATTGTAGAAATAAACCTAGTTTTCCAAGCTCTAGAATGGGCTGAATTCAAACTCGACTGTCGTATTGTGAAAACAAGTCAATGTTACAATAAATTTTGCCAGTATTTTAATGCGTGGTAGGTAAAACCTTGATAAAAGTATAGGATGTTGGCCACAAAATCACACATAATCGGTTGCCCAGATTTTATTAAAGGAACAATTTGGACAAAAATCTGGCACGGATAGCCAGAGGTTGCGGGCTCGAATCCCGGCATGGGTGGAATTTTTAGCCTCTAAATAGGTTTTTGGACAAAAATACTTTAGGATATATTTTATTCGAATGTCACTGAAAAGGAGGAAGACTCGCCATATTTAGAAGATTATTATAGGTACACAAAATTTATACTCGAAACACTCATCAAAAAATTTGGATGAAATTAACACTAAACTACTGCCCTTGCAGCGACGGGAATCTATCTAAAAGTCTGCGAAACTAAGTATCGCAGTTTAAAAACAATTAGTGGAAAATATAATTATAGTTTCGAAATAAAAAAGTCTCGAAAAAGAGTTTATTTTTGTGTTAAAACTTCGTATAACATTCTTTTAAGACATGGCTGAAAAATAAAAAAAAATTTTGGGTATAGGATAATACAAAATGTACTTAGTTTAGCATGGCACTGTATTTCATGTCATTGCAAAGCCGATTAACTTACAAAAGACAAATTTCACTAAGCGGCTAAGCATTATTATGGCATTATGGAATCATCATTATAATGTATGAATTCGTTGTTTTATGAAACGTGGCGCCCTGAAATTACCTCACTCATATTACTTTTTATCAAATATAGATTTGCCATAAATAATCGTAATAAATTGAAAATTAACATGTCGAAGAGCGGATATCGATAATTTATTTCGCGCCCACCGTGCAAAGGCAACCGGAAGTCGTCAGCCGGATGTGGGTCACCTGACGCACGCATTCACTAATGACACGACACGAATTATGACGCCAATAAGTTGGCCGTTACCTCTGAAATTCAGAAAATGCAGTACAGTCGACTTTTATTACTATTATTTCTTATTGCAAACGAAAACACGAAGGCAATACAACATGAAAAATTTCATGTCGAGTATAAAGGCGATCATAAATATCTTTGTGACATTTTTTCATATTAACGAGAATGTGAGTGGAAGGGCTGGTAAGGGACGTCCCAAGCGGACACACATCGACCAAATAGGGGATGTATTAGCAGAGGGTTGGTTGTGCCCATTTCTGACCCACGGTACCACCGCCCATACCCCCAGAGTGGTACGCCAAAACAGACAGGACATCGATCACAATATATAGCTCTTAGTTACATTACGGTCTTCATTTCTTTATTACAGTACAGGGCCTCGATTCTGTTAGCGCATTATGGTACCATGACAGAATATACATGGTCGTGTCAGGTGGGGTGTTTTTTTATACCATTGACGCCTAGAAGGTTCGACGCATGTGCGCGCGTAGTCTTCAAGCAGCAACGAAATTAAATCGCCACGTTCATGCAGTTCTCGTTGTACCATAATACCTACATTAGCCAAATCTAGGGGCCAGTTCTTGCACAAATTAATTGGTACTGGGACTTGTAGCCATCTGTGAATCGCCAACGTATATGTCTGTGTTGTGTAAATTTACCATTATGATTTGAAATGAAAAGGTTTTATTCAAAGTAGCGCAGAAACTGAGGCTTAATGAACGTTACATACATACATAACCTCACGCCTGTATCGCAGAGGGGTAGGCAGAGACCAGGGGCTGCCACTTGCCACGATCCTGACAGATCACCTTCGCTTTCTCAACGTTCATAAGTCGTTGCATGCACGCACGCTGGTTCCGGGTACTTTTTATCTTTCCCTTTGCTAATACATCCCCTATCTAGTCGATGTATGTCCGCCTGGGACGACCCTTACTAACCCTTCCACTCACATTCGCAATATATATTTCTTTCGTCAATCTTTCTTCCTTCATCCTCTCTACATGTCCAAACCAACGCAACATTCCTTTCTCAATTCTAGTCACTACATCCTCTTTCAGTCCACAACGTTTTCTACTCAGACTATTGCGTATCCTGTCATTCAAACGTTACAATTCAAACTAGGTGTCCATTTCAAAATCTAGATCATTTTGGAGAAAAAATGGACAAAAAATCTCCAAACTTTGTCTTTTCCAAGTCCTTAATTAACCGAGTTTACATAACTATTATAAAACATCAAGCTTATATATCTTCAGGGATTTTATTATAGAAGCGTATACAATGCCCCACGAAGGATGTATTAACCTTTTGCCAGCCTAAATAGTAGGAGAATTTCACTGATGCCGGTGAGTCGCCAATTAGTTCAGTTGGAAAGTGCGCTGGCACGGATAGCCAGAGTAGCGGGTTCGAATCCCGGCATGGGTGGAATTTTTAGTCTTTAAATAGGTTTTTGAATTCAGCACGGGTTAGTGCATTAAAAATAAAATAATCTGTGTCTCTGTTCGCCCCCAGCACGCCTTCGCAATGCCGTGCGCCGTCCCGCGGGTTCCGGCACCGCACGCCTCCACGCCGCCCGTCTTGGATCCAGAAAACGACGATCTGCCTGTTGGTAAGTCTACAGAATCGCACGAAACAAATTGGACGTAGTTTTATCAGAAAGGTTCCAACCCATAGTGAGTTTTGAGATATTTGACTTTTTAGGTTAGAGCTGATTACGCTTTCCATAACTACTGTGGGTTGGTGTAACATGTGGCATAACTTTGTTTCTTAAAATATAGAGCACAGTGATCCTTTTGGTATATTTAACTCAAAAAATGACTAAGGTTGGTATGTTTTTGCTAAACTACGTCCAATTATGGGCAAATTGTTGTGGTGTTAACTAGCAACACCGATGGAAAAAATATCGTAGTAACTTTGTTTTATAATAGGTTTTTTTTTAAATAAATAAACATCAATATTCTTAACCATTAGGACATTTTTTTAGAACCTACCTACAGCCTAGATCGTAGTGTCAACATCCTAGGGCTTCAAACGATTTCCGGTAAAAACGGTCGTTTTTAGCGGAAACACAGGGAAAACAGGAAGTAACCATGAAGCATCCTGCGCCGCCATCTGTCTGTGGTTATAATCTTCTGGCTATAAATCCCAGAGTACTGTAGCACTCACTCTACTTATTGCAATAGCTTATTTAAAACAATATATTTTTATTCTTTTTAATGCACTAACCCGTGCTAAGGTCAATTTGAAAACCTATTTAGAGTCTGTATGTAATACAGAGAATATTGCAAAGTGGTTCGAAATTTTACTGATACCGGTGAGTCGCCAATTATCTCAGTTGGAAAGAGCGCTGCTGGCACGGATAGCCAGAGGTCGCGGGTTCAAATCTCGGCGTGGGTGGAATTTTTAGCCTCTAAATAGGTTTTAAAATATATTTTATTCTTTTCTTCTCAAGTCAAATCAAATCAATTTATTTCAACGTAAATAATTTACATTCTGTTTGCTGAATGTCAATGTACAATGTAAAATGTAAGCCGCTGCCTTCGGGCCGTATTGTATCTATCTAGAAAAGGACTGCGGAAAAAAAAACACCACTCTGACATCATTTCACAAGTCATCTTAAACCAAATACATCAGCTGCCGCCTATACGTAAAATAAGATCTCATGATTGCCATCAATAACTTTAAATGCGAAGATATAAGGGAATATCGATTCCCTAATATCTTTGTAATTTTTGTGTTAAATAAAGAGTTCTTTATCTATATCTCTAACTATCTCGGGATCGACTGACACTAACAAAACGAAACAAATTTCTTCTTCTTCTTCAGGCTATATTATATAGTCCACAGCTGGACATAGCCCTCCCCTAATGAGCGCCATAGCTCCATAATTTCCTTCAAATAATTCAAACTCTGACTAGACTGCGCCCAGCTCGTATGAAGACGTATCTTTACAGTGCACGCCCCCCTCTCTAACAGACCCTCGAACCTGGGACCGCCGCCACGTCTCTCGCTGGGTGTCCCGCTGTGGAGGCCGCCCGGAGCGCTTCCCCTGCAACGGGAAGGCGCTCTGCCTGATGACGGCAGCCATGTTCACCGCTCGAGTGCCGCGCCATGGTGGCGCCTTGCATCAGGTGAGCAGCGAGCGTCATCCTCTTGTTCTTCAGTCCTTTCTAGGAAGGAATGCTCAATTTTTTCCCTTCAATTTATTGCGAACAATACTTTAAAAACGCTTGCATGGCTTGCATGCATGGCACATACTGAAAAGGTTAATTTTCTTTTGATTTTAAATACTTAGTTGTCTTTTGTTATTTCTATGCATCTTCACCCAGAGCTATTAAGATGTTTTAGTCAATTTTATATTTTATTATTAATACGGTCCATTTATATCTATTTTTATGTTTGATTGCAAACCAAACAGTATTATTAATCAAAAAACATTTCGCCTTTGTACATGTATTTTCTTAAATTTTATCTATTTTTGTGTTTTTCGTGTGCAATAAGGTATGATAATAATACTTAATATAACCTTTTACCGAGCACGGAATGACAATGTCGTAATGATATTATTATAAAACAATATAAATTATAAAATCAAATTAGCATTTCGACACATCATGATAATCCTATCTAATAATAATCTCCTGGAGAAAGATTACGCAAAAACCCTTTCTTTGTTTTGGAACCATAATCAAATCAAATCAATTTTATTTCAACGTAAAGAATTTATATTCTGTTTGCTGAATGTCAATTCAAACTATAGGTGTCCATATCAAAATCCAGATCATTTTGGAGAAAAAATGGACAAAAAGAGTCCAAACATAGCCTTTTCAAAGTCCTTAATTAACAGAGCTTCCATAATTATTATAAAACATAGAATTCATGTATTGTACTGGCTTGAATTCTAGACATCATTGTCATCCAAATAATCCTTTATGTTATAGTAGCCCTTTTGGCACTAAGTGTGCTTAACCACACAAAATTATATGCGATAACAAATCTCATGCGGAAAGCTCAAAAAGAACTCATTTATGTATCTTTCTCACAATTTCGCCAGGCATTCTCTCTTAACTTCTCTCCACTTAATAGTAACTTCAATCTCTCTCAGGACTTTAGGCGGCGCCTGGCACGCGCCATTGCCCTCCAAGAGCTGCTCGAGAAACTGCAGAAGGCTGCCAACCGGCAGTGACGTCACGTCACTTCATTCCAAAATGGTGGCGGTTTCAAGATGGCGGCTTTACTTCTGGTTTGGGGTTCTTAGGTAAATCGAATACAAATGGTAGAAGGTAATTTAAGATTGTTGAGGCAAACTTAGGAGGAAAAAAATAGAATACCTATGAAAGTTATTGTTTCTATTTCTTAACTATTACTTAATCGGTCGTTAATATTATGTATTGTACAATCTAAGGGGCCATCTATAAATTGCCTACGTCACACGAATTTCTTGAGTTTTTAACCCCTCCCCCGCCCTTGTCACAGCTGGTCACGTTTGTGAGACTCCCCCTCCCTAGTGTGACGTCACCAATTTTGGAATTTTACATTTGGAAAATATTGAATTCAAACAGCAGTTTTCAAATCAGTTTTATATCAAGAGTTGCAAATGTTTTGAGTACCTACCTATTTCGTTAACAGTGCAAAGTTCGTGTTTTATCACGGAGATTTGGAAATGTGACGTCACGACATTTAGGACCCCTCCCTCCCCCCTGTCACACAATGTCACACGTCGTCGACCCCCTCCCTCCCCCTTAACGTGTGCGTAATTTATGGATGGTCCCTAAGGTCGGTCGTTATAGGTTCCGAAAAAAAAAAAAGAGTCGAAACCGGAAGTGACATGTAACGTTTTCATTTTCCAAGAGATTTTCTTATGAATTTACTTTAGCTTTTTAATTTAGTAACTCAAGTAAATATAACAGAAGAAAAGAGTACAAGAAAAATATAAATTCTCATTTTTACAGTATTACTTCGAATTCTGTTTAATCAGACATTCTTCCCCTGAAACAAAATTCTATCTTTGAAAAAAAGGGGAAAAACACAAATATTTACGAATATAATAGACCAATACCGCTAGATCATTAATAAAAATATTCTCTGGATAAAGATAGTACTTAACGATTTAAAAATCACCTGTAGTTTCTACTCTTTTTTTAAGTTGTAGATATAAGTAGATAGACCATTGTTCCTAATTTAACCAATTTGTGTCTGTATATTGTGTTAGTAATATTCTATGTTGTATATAAGTGTTTGGTATGGGTCGTTCGGTTAAATTGGTTAAATTAGGTACAGTGTTCTGTTCCTAATTTAACCAGTTTGTGTCTGTATATTGTGTTAGTAATATTCTATGTTATATATAAGTGTTATGGGTCGTTTGGTAAAATTGGTTAAATTAAGTAGTGTTCTGTTCCAAATTTAACCAGTTTGTGTCTGTATATTGTGTTAGTAATATTCCATGTTGTATATAAGTGTTATTGGTCGTTTGGTTAAATTAGGTACAGTGTTCTGTTCCTAATTTAACCAGTTTGTGTCTGTATATTGTGTTAGTAATATTCCATGTTGTATATAAGTGTTATTGGTCGTTTGGTTAAATTGGTTAAATTAGGTAAGTACAGTGTTCTGTTCCTAATTTAACCAATTTGTGTCTGTATATTGTGTTAGTAATATGCTTTGTTGTATGTAAGTGTAATTGGTCGTTTGGTTAAATTAGGTACAATGTTCTGTTCCTAATTTAACCAAATTGTGTCTATGTATTTTGATGTAATTGTATTGTATTTTGTATATAAGTGCAAATTGACGGTTCGAGATGTATCTTTCGAAAAATAGGTAACACTTTATATCAGTACTAGGTCATCTACATACTTTTTGATACAGAAATTTTATAATAAAATTTTCTAAGCGTTTTACTGTTAACTCACAAAACGTTTCTCTTAAAAACTGTCAAGATTTGGTAATAAAAAACAAATATTGTTAATTAGTGTGTAGAATTGACAATCCGCGGTGGGCACGCGTAATAATTAGCCCCATACTCTATCTCTCTCTGAGAGAAGGCCTGTGCCCTGCAGTGGGACGTTTATAGGCGACATAAAAAATGTGTACATAGGTACATGCAGAAGCGATGTATTAAATATTTAATTTTCACTCCAATATTTTACTAAAAATAATTTAGACTTTCAAGAGGCTATCACAGTATTATCTATTAATTTCTTTATGAATAAAATGTTACTTCCACCTACTATGCACGACTAGCGACATCTAGTGACGAGTAGCTGAACTGAGACTTAAAAAATCTTTTTTCATATCACGTTCAATGTCATATGGTGCAGAGTATGTCTATGTTTTATATGACCAACGACAACCGACGCAAATAGTTTTCAATCAATCAAAACATTTACATAAACATTATTGATACAGGAGTTCTATTATGAAAGTATCCACTGAGTTGTGTGACGTTAATTTTTACTTTGTTTAAGCTAGTACTCCAACTGTCAAATGCATACATATTTTGACACGTCTAAATGCTTAACTCAGTAGAGTGGATTATTACGTAATAGAAGGGCAGGTACTTTTACCCACAGGGCATACAAATATTTTAGGGGCTAAACATAATTATCTGCCGTGTTTTATTGACATCAATCCTTAATATTATGATTGAAATAATGTGTATTGTGGTTACACTATTTTTATTTTTAATGCACTAACCCGTGCTAAGGAACAAATTTAAAAACCTATTTAGAGGCTAAAAATTTCACCCATGCCGGGATTCGAACCCGCAACCTCTGGCTATCCGTACCAGCGCTCTACCAATTGAGCCAATGGGCGACTCCCGGCATCAGTGAAATTTCGAACCTCTTTACAATATTCTCTGTAGTACGTACAAGCAGCGACATCTGACTTAAGCAAATTGCATTACTTACAGCCCCGACTACCTACTTTGCAGTTAGGTTTAACATCGGTGTATTGTGGTGTCAATTGATCAATAAAAAAGAATGAATGAATGAAAAGTTTTTAAACAAAATTTAAAACATGTCAAATAGGTAATTAAATTTGTTGTCCAGTGAATCAATAATGTACCTACTGGTCCACCAGATTATGTATCAGTAATCTAGTCAGTATAGTAAATAAAGTATTTTTGTAGCTGAAACGAGTATTTTATTTACCAACCTCACTCAAATACACACCTAAGTACAAAAATCAGACATATTTAAAAAAAACACTAACACTGTTAACACTGAATTAAAGTCGATAAAAAAAGTAGGTACCCGGAACCGGCGTGCGTGCATGCAACGACTTATGAACGTTGATGAAGCGAAGGTGATCTGTCAGGATCGTGGCAAGTGGCAGTCCCTGGTCTCTGCCTACCCCTCTGGGATACAGGCGTGAGGTTATGAATGTACTAAATCAGTGTTTAAAATCCCCTTATATCATTAAATCTTTGGTTATTTGATAATGTCATCACAACTATTTTAACGTTAATTAAGTAAACACTTGGATTTTACAATAGAACAAACTGTGTCCTTAATGAACGTCAAAGCTGTTAGGTTTACGATTAATAGACTTACAGCTATAATCTTAAAAACCTCTTTAGAGGCTAAAAATTCCACCCATGCCGGGATACGAACCCGCGACCTCTGGCTATCCGTGCCAGCGCTCTTTCCAACCGAACTAATGGGTGACTCACCGGCATCAGTGAAATTTTGAACCTCTACACTATTCTCTGTATTACGTAGGTATACAGGCAGCGACATCTGGCTGAAGTAATTAAAATTAATAAATTAGAAAGTTAAAATTGTCCTTAGCACGGGTTAGTGCATTAAAAGTAATATAATCAGGTTATAATCTGTTTTGAAAAGAATAAATGTGGAATTCCTTCGTTAGCTTCCTCTCCACATACCTAATCTATTAATCGTGAAACTAACAACATTGACGTTCTTTTGTTTTTATAGGGGAAAAAACCTTGCGCTATGGCGCTCACTAGGGGAGGGCTATGTCCAGCAGTGAACTAATATAGCCTGAAAAAGAAGAAGGGGAAAAAATTATGATTTGGGATAGGATTTGAGGTTGCCTGGAAGAAATTGCTATTAGCAATAAGGCCGCCAATTGTATGTTATCTTCTGTAGGTACGAGTATCTGCTGTTTCTGTATCAAGTTTCCGGTATATTAAGAATATTCTTATCTTATCTTATAGGCCTAATGACCTATGTCTATCAGCGGTCTGATTGATTGAATTCATGATTACATTTTATTGTTTATCACAACACAAAAAATAAAAATAAAACAAGTGTGGAACTCTATTGAACAATAATTTATTTACCTAGCTACATTTCAATCACCTAACTTAATATTTACAAAATTTACCTACTAAATCACTACACAGGGTGGAGGAAAGTATACCGACACTCGGACTACAAGAACTAAGAGGTTCGATCAATCGAACCATCTCTTCTTCTTCTTCAGGCTATATTATGTAGTCCACTGCTGGACATAGCCCTCCCTTAATGAGCGCCATAACGCCTTGTCTCCAGCTTGCCGCATCCAGCATCTGACGGCAGTTTTTCGCAGATGGTCATCCCACCTAGTCGGAGGGCGTCCTACTCTAGGTTTGCCGAGTCGCGGTCTCCACTCAAGAACACGTTTACTCCAACGGTTGTCGGTTCTTCGCGAGATATGACCAGCCCACTGCCACTTCAGCTCGATGATTCTCTGAGCTATGTCGATAACTTTGGTTCTCTGTCGGATGCATTCGTTACGATTCCTATCCTTCAGAGAAACTCCGAGCAGAGCTCTCACCATAGCTCGCTGAGCGACCATCAGTAAAAAAAATATTGGTCGTACGACCGATCGAACCACGGTCGCACCACGTGGCCTAAGCCGTTGTGAGCTTACTAAGATAGTGAAACGCGGCTCAAGAAGGCGCAGGGGGGTAATCACACCAAACCCTGTAGGAACGAGCCGTTTTCACCACGAATTCACAACGCACTTCATAGATGGCGCTGACAGGCGTGGCCATAGAATTCAATTCAATTTATTTCAACGTAAAGAATTTACATTCTGTTTGCTGAATGTCAATGTACAATGTAAAATGTAAGCCGCCGCCTTCGGGCCGTATTGTACTGGAGAAAAAGGCAGCGGAAAAAAAACTCCACTCTTACCATCTTTTCTCAAATCATTTAAAAACCAAATACATCAGTTGCCATACGTAAACCTAATACGAATCTCGCGAAGAACCGACAACCGTTTGAGTAAACGTGTTCTTGAGTGGAGACCGCGACTCGGCAAATGTAGTTTAGGACGCCCTCCGACCAGGTGGGATGACCATCTGCGAAAAACTGCCGGCGGATGCTGGATGCGACAAGCTGACGACACAGGGCGCTATGGCACTCATTAGGGAAGGGCTATGTCCAGCAGTGGACTACATAATACAGCCTGAAAAGGAAGAATGAATCGCTCGTAGCCCCGGCTGCCTGAGCGATCTCAAACGATCACGAAGCTCAAGCAACATAGGGCGCGTTCAGTGCATAGATGGGTAAACCGTCTATGACTATCGCTAGTGGCATTTTACCGAGCGGTTCCTTGCTTCGCAACGCACGTTAAGCAGTCGGTTGCTACTTCGAGCTGTCAAATGACAGGTAGAAGTAGGTCAAATCAGGTAAGACCATTTAAACTACTTCGATCTGCCGAACGACAGTTCGAAGTAGGTCAAACCGGGTGGAGAACTGGCGAAGTAACTCCCCAGGTCAGACCATTTGACAGTTTGAAGTAGGACAAATCAGGTAAGACCATTTGACCTACTTCGATCTGCCGAACGACAGTTCGAAGTAGGTCAAATCGGGTGGAGAACTCGCGAAGTAACGCCCCAGGTTACTCCATTCCCTTTGTGTACATTTTGTCGTAGTGCATTTTGCCGACCAGCAGGTCGTTGTCTGAGGGCGTGATCTGGAGAGGCGGGATGAGGGCTGCTGCCACCGATCTGCGGGTGAAGAGACGATCTGTCATACATAAAGGGCTCAGCTACACATTACACGGTTTATTTCCGTTGTGCTCTAGTTGTGTTAATTTTCTGGTTTTTTGTTTCCGTGATGTGTCTTGTTGGTATAATAAATGTCTTTCTTTCTCTCTCTCCCTCTGTCTTTCCACAAATATTGCATTTAGTTAACAAACAGCTGTATTGTATATTCTTAGCCAATGTTATTTTGTATACGAATGTAATTTGTGGACTGAAAAATAGACCCTTATCGCGTTTAGACCTGTTCAATACGAATATAACTAAATAACTCGATTATACTATTTTTATTTTTAATGCACTAACCCGTGCTAAGGAACAAATTTAAAAACCTATTTAGAGGCTAAAATTTCACCCATGCCGGGATTCGAACCCGCAACCTCTGGCTATCCGTGCCAGCGCTCTACCAATTGAGCCAATGGGCGACTCACGGCATCATTGAAATTTCGAACCTCTTTACAATATTCTCTGTATTACGTACAGGCTGCGACATCTGACTTAAGCAAATTGCATTACTTACAGCCCCGACTACCTACTTTGCAGTTAGGTTTAACATCGGAACGATATCACTGTACCCACATGATTATACTATTTTTATTTTTAATGCACTAACCCGTGCTAATTTAATTTTTAGCCTCTAAATAGGTTTTTAAATAATTCGATTTTAATCAACCCTAGATAATATTAACCCATCGAAAAACTGCAGGCAGATGCTGGATGCGGCAAGCTGAAGACAGGGCGCTATGGCGCTCATTAGGGGAGGGCTATGTCCAGCAGTGGACTACATAATATAGCCTGAGGAAGAAGATATTGGAAAGAAGAATTCAATTCAATTCAACGATTTATTGCCATAAATTACAGTACATTATGATGTTACATGGATAAAATTGTTGTGCTTATGTAATTTTACCGGTATTGGCATAGCAATTTTAAAATTATTGAAATTTTAAATTAATATTTAGAATGCTTAAATAAGTACATTAATATTTCATAAATTCAGAAATTAACATTCGTACCATTTGTAAATCAATAAATTAAATATAAATAGGAAGTCAACTAATATTTCGACACAATAATAGCCAAGTTACGTATAAAAATCTATTTACAATTTTCCTAATATTCATTTAGACTGTATGGGCACATAACAAGCCAATATTGAAAACCTATTTAGAGGCTAAAAATTTCACCCATGCCGGGATTCGAACCCGCGACCTCTGGCTATCCGTGCCAGCGCTCTACCAATTGAGCCAATGGGCGACTCACGGCATCAGTGAAATTTCGAACCTCTTTACACCATTCTCTGTATTACGTACAGGCAGCGACATCTGACTTAAGCAAAATTTGCTTAAGTCAGATGTCGCTGAGCACTGGCACGGATAGCCAGAGGTTGCGGGTTCGAATCCCGGCATGGGTGAAATTTTTAGCCTCTAAATAGGTTTTTTAAATTTGTTCCTTAGCACGGGTTAGTGCATTAAAAATAAAAATAGTATAAGCAAATATTGCTTCAAAGCTTTGAGGAAACGATCACCAGGGAGCAGCTTGATATCTGTTGGTAATTTATTATAAACGCAAATTGCTACATGACTAGTACTTTTACTGTAAGCTGTTGTTCTAGAGAACTTAACTTCGAGATGATGCTTAAAGCGTTCTCACAACCTACCATATTTATAGAAGCTAATCTTACCTCCCCTCGGCATTGAGGAAGTTGAAGGTGGCTGCGGCGTGCTCCGTGGTGAGGAGTTCCACATTCAGCTTCATCTCCCGAGCGGCCGCCAGCACGCGGGCGGTGCGCGCGCGGTCACTGCACTCCAGGCCCAGGATCTGGAGATGAGGAGTAGGCCCCAGAGTCTAATCACATCACACTAAGGGCGAACGTCAATGTCAATTTTGAGGTTATAATCTTGTTTACTAAAATGAATCGCGTCAACCCTTGCATGTCCCCACTGCTGGGGCACGGGTCTCTTCCTGCATCGCAGAAAGATTAGGCCATACTCCACCACGGGGGCCAAGTCCGGGTTGGTGGAGGATTGTGAGACAGTGGCGGGCCTTACTGTCAGAAGTTATCAAGCCGCCCATAAGGCCTCTGACATGGCTTAACGACTGCCATTATATGACAGCCGGCACCAACGGCTTAACGTGCCTTGCGAAGCACGGAATAAAATGAAATGAATAAGTAAAATTAATAAGTAAGGGTAAATAGACTGTATGTTACACCGCAGGCCTTCTCCCGGAGAGAGAGTATTCCCTTTTATATTAATATAAATATATACATACAGAGATCTGTACGTAATACAGAGAGTATTGTAAAGAGATTCGAAATTTCACCGATGCCGGTGTGTCGCCCATAGCTGTTGGAAGAGCGCTGGCACGGATAGCCAGAGGTCGCGGGTTCGAATCCCGGCATGGGTGTATTTGTTTGCCTCTAAATAGGTTTTTAAAATATTTACGGCGATTTTAAGCGATTATTATGAAATTTTGCCGTACGTATCGGTGGCAACTGATGTATTTGGTTTAATATGACTTGAGAAAAGATGGTCAGAGTGGAGTTTTTTTTTCCCGCTGCCTTTTTCTCCACTACAATACGGCCCGAAGGCTTACATTTTACATTGAGCAAACAGAATGAAAATTCTTTACTTTAAAATACATTGATTTGATTCATTGCAGGGTTCGAAATTATCAAGATAATTACGCTGCTTGATAATTATCACGATAATTATATGATAGTTATCACCCGTGTAAGAAATTAATTTTCTATATTGTTTCATAACAAATATATTATAATTTGGCCAATTCTTGACCAAACATGCCAAAGGAATATCTTCACCCGATGATGATTCTATTTCCATTGGCTGTGTTGCTGCTGTAGCTGCAGTAGAACTTATTTGTTGACCTAATCCTAATAGCCAACTAAGATCTTGCTGCTTGGTATTGTTTGCTTTTCATAGACGAAATTTTTGTTATTATTGTTACGGGCTAGGGTTCTGGATTTGGATGTAAAACGCCACTGACAACTTCTTAGGATTTATTCACGCAGGGTCTAGTCTGGAGGTCTTCACGCAGGTCCAATCGAAGTCCAATAGTATCGCTGAGGTCGTAGGTTATCGCTCGTATCGCAGGTATGTTCGCTCGAAGTTCACTCTTCGCTATTCCAAACGGAACTGCCAGCGCTCCGCGGCGAACGCTATTTATATCCACCGGCAAGGGTTCTCGAACATTCCCGTATCTACCTACGTACCTACAATCGGTACACGCGGGAACGTCGCTCGAACAGTAACTCATTCAAAGAGTTTTGGACCTTATGCTAGTGGACATACGAGTCATTATTGCTTGCAGCGTTTATTGTTTTTACTACAACGCAGCATGCGGCGACTATTCGATAGGCTTCTAGAAGGCTCTATTCTAGATGGTCCGGGATAGGACCGCGGCATTATCAAATTGATAATTATCGAGCTATTTTTACCAAGATAATTATCATGATAATTACTTATCAAGATAATTATCACGGATGATTATCCTTTCGAGCCCTGATTGATTGATTTGCCATGCCTCATTATGTTTGGAGGAACACAAATACTTTTTTCTATTTTTATGTAAATATTTACTTACCAGCAAATCTATTCTCGGCTCAAGCATCTTGAATAGGGTAAGTGATTCTGGCGTCACATCATCCGTGGACTCCACGTTCCATGAGAATACAGTTCTGGAACAGACAGCTAAAGCTTAGCACGCTTCTTCTTCTTCAGGCTATATTATGTAGTCCACTGCTGGACATAGCCCTCCCCTAATGAGCGCCATAGCGCCCTGTCCTCAGCTTGCCGCATCCAGCATCTGCCGGCAGTTTTTCGCAGATCGTCATCCCACCTGGTCGGAGGGCGTCCTACACTACGTTTGCCGAGTCGCGGTCTCCACTCAAGAACACGTTTCCTCCAACGGTTGTCGGTTCTTCGCGAGATATGGCCAGCCCACTGCCACTTCAGCTCGATAATTCTCTGAGCTATTTTAAAAACCTATTTAGAGGCTAAAAATGCCACCCATGCCGGGATTCGAACCCGCGACCTCTGGCTATCCGTGCCAGCGCTCTTTCCAACTGAGCTAATCGGCGACTCACCGGCATCAGTGAAATTTTGAACCTCTACACTATTCTCTGTATTACGTACAGGCAGCAACATCTGGCTGAAGCAATTTGCATCACTTGCAGCCCCGAGTACCTACTTTGCAGTTAGGTTTTACATCGGAATGATATCGCTGTACCCACATCATTATATTCAAAGAGGTTCCAAATTTCGCTGATGCCGGTGAGTCGCCCATTAGCTAGTTAGTGCATTAAAAAGAATATAATCTCCCAAAGCAGAGATTATATTCTTTTTAATGCACTAACCCGTGCTAAGGACAAATTAAAAAACCTATTTAGAGGCTAAAAATTTCACCCATGCCGGGATTCGAACCCGCAACCTCTGGCTATCCGTGCCAGCGCTCTATCAATTGAGCCAATGGGCGACTCACCGGCATCAGTGAAATTTCGAGCCTCTTTACACTATTCTCTGTATGACGTACAGGCAGCGACATCTGGCTTAAGCAAATTGCATCACTTACAGCCCCGACTACCTACTTTGCAGTTAGCCAGAGGTTGCGGGTTCGAAACCCGGCATGGGTGAAAATTTTTAGCCTCTAAATAGGTTTTTAGTTATTCCAGATGTTAAGATTTTTGGAAAAAAACAAAACGTTTTCTGAAACAAGTTGTGATATTTATTCCATTATTCTAAATTGGTAACGCTAGTTAGCACCCCAAAGCGCCTTAACGGAATGTTCTTAATTTTCATTGGGACGCTCGCTGTGGTCGTGTCTATTTTAATAATATATATTTCATTGGTATTTGCTTTCCAGTTGTATTTTGCACATCGCGAATCGCTCGCAACCCCGACGTGTGAAGCAGTTGGTGCCGGCTTCGATAGATGGCAGTCGTTAAGCCAAGTCAGAGGCCTTAGGGTGGCTTGAAAACTTCTAAAAGTAGGTCCAGCCTTGCAAGCCTCCCCCAATCCGGACTTGGCCCCCGTGGTGGAGTATGGCCTATACCTTCCTCAGTGAAGAGACCCGTGCCCCGCGGTGGGGACCTAATGATGATTATGGTGGTGTGTTTTATTACTTACCGTGGGAAAATGGCCATGGGTCCTAGTACTGTGATACCGTTGTTCAGTCTGAATCCATACTGCAATCCAAAATTTAAGAAACAATTAATTAAAGATTAGTTTAATAGATATTATTGCGTATACGCGTCTATAATAAAATCCCTGGAGATATATTAAGCTTGCCTGAATCGCGGTTCAAAAAATATGTTAAGCACACTTTGTGCCATAAGGGCTACTATAACATAAAGGATTATTAAGATGACAAAGAGTTCTATGTTTTATAATAATTGGAATGTTGTATATCCTTTACAAAAAAATAATTATAAACACTGGAACAACTTCAGGTGTTGTTTTATTTGTAGATTATTAATAGGTATAATAAAACAGAAAAACTGGATAAAAACAGATAAGCAGGCACCAGATCTGACTAAATAGTCAGATCTGGTGCCTGCTTATCTGTTTTTCTGACTGACTAAATCTGACTAAATAGTCAGATCTGGTCGAAGGGTAAAGTAGTAGTGATGAAAATGAGGGTAATTTCTGTGTGACAAAATTCAATTATTCGAAAATGATAGATAGCAAAAGAAATAAAAATGGTGTAAAAAGGTTTGCACCGTTACATAACTATGTAGACTATGTTAATTAAGGACTTTGACAGGACTAAGGGACCATCCATAAATTACGTCACACGTTACGGGGAGGGGGGTGGGGGTCGACGAAGTATGACATTTTGTGACAGGCGGTGGGAGGGGTCCTAAATTTCGTGACGTCACATTTCCAAATCTACGTGTTAAAACACGAACTTCGCACTATTAACGAAACACACAAAACATTTGCAATTTTTAATATAAATCTAATTTGGGAACTGCTGTTTGAATTCAAGCCGGGGGGGGGGGGGTTTGATGAAGCAAATGTGACCAGCTGTGACAAGGACGGGGAGGGCTAAAAAATCACAAAATTCGTGTGACGTAATTTATGGATGGCCCCTAAGTTTTGAGTTTTTTTGTCCATTTTTTCTCCAAAATGATCTCGATTTTGGAATGGACACCTAGTTTGAATTGTAACGTTCATTAAGCCGCAGTTTCCGCGCTACTTTGAATAAAACCTTTTCATTTCATTTCATAAATATTATTGACTAATTATTGCCATATAAAATATTAACTTCCAAACTAGGCGACGCCTATCCCGTGGGGGATAGGTATAAAAATTGACCATTTTAAATACGGCTACAGAAAATGATTGAGCTGATTAAATCGAATCGTCGTTTTAGTAAATTTAATCTAAAGTAACACCGTATCCATACAAAAGGTGACACAAATATAGATCTACACTCACAGTGGCATAAGCATCGATCATGAGTCCCGTGTCAGCTTCCTGGTTAATGATCCGGACTGTGGTCTTGCCGTCTCCCTCGTACGCAGCTTTGCCACGCGCCATACTGAAAAATACCAAGAAGAAAATATCTTAACCTGTTGCTTTATGACGTTGAAAATTAATAATGAAAAATCATGATTATGGAAGTGACAGAATTCTACAGCAGTAGTTACTTAGTCAGACCTCATAGTTGCGCCATTGTATGTAGCAATATTTCTTTCTTCACAATATTTTCCTTCACAGTAAAAATTACGGACATTTTGACTATGGTTTAGTTTGTGGTGGTAAAGAAGCTGTAGAAGGTCAGCTTCGCATTCGGGAGGTCGTTGGTTCGAATCCCAGAATGTACCAATGACGTTGTTTTCTAAGTTACGTACATTTGTGTAGCTATAGTAGCAACTGGCTGTGTCCCGTGGTTTATCCATTTTCCCATGGGAATAAGGTGTTTTTCTGCAGTAAAATGTATCCTATGTGTTAATTCAGGGTGTAAGCTAACTCAGTACCAAATTCTATTAAGATCGCTCCAGTCCTTTAAACGTGAAGAAGATAGATAGAAGAATATTCTTTATTGTACACAGAAATTACAGTAACAGAAATTATATAAAAATATAGTTCAAATGGCGGCCTTATTACTAAAAGCAATTTCTTCCAGGCAACCATACACGGAGACATGAAAGAAATTAGAGACGGGTAGTCGGTGCAATACATAAATAGTGAAATTAGGAATTCAACGAAATTTATATAAACTTACTTAAACCACATACATAAATAATTAAATAAATAAATAATTAAGATATACATACATACATACTAATAAATAAATTATAAATAATAAATAAGAAGTAACAAACATACACACACAAACTTTTGCCTTTATAATATTAGTGTGAAGTGTGCTACCATTCGCTAACGGTGAAGGAAAATATTGTGAGAAACCTTAGTATGTATGTATGTATTTATTAATACATTTTTCATGTTCCTAAAGTCATACCTACATAAAAGAAAATTTAAGTAAAGTTCAAAGATGAACTCTAAAAGCTTTACGATGTTGAAGCCTCGGTTCCGCAAGGATCGGTACTTGGTCCAGTGCTCTACTCGCTCTATACTTCAGACCTGCCTGAAAGTGAAGAAGTTACAACTGCAACTTACGCTGACGACACTGCGTGTCTTGCTAGCGATAAAGACCCAGAGAAACTGCAACTTCAGTTGAATAAAATAGACAAGTGGCTGAAACAATGGAGAATAAAACCGAGTGTATCAAAGTCCACGCAGATTACCTTTACCCTAAGAAAAGGAGACTGCGGCCCTGTGAATATGGAAGGAAAGCCACTTCCAACTAGCAATTGCGTAAAATATCTGGGCATACATTTAGACCGAAGATTAACCTGGGCCAACCATATAAAAGCAAAGAAAAAAGAAGTATCAATGCAATCGAAAAACTTATCCTGGTTGATAGGACGCCAATCGCCACTGGATGTGAACAAGCTGCTCGTTTATAAAGCCATAATAAAACCCGTTTGGACCTACGGAATTGAACTCTGTTGTCCTAATTTAAACAACCGTAACTACCAAAAGTATAGTTCCGAGATTTCGCGCCATAAAGTTTTTTTCGAAAATTTGTTATTAGTGTCGCAGTTTTAAAAAATGTCTACTTTTAATTAATTTATCTGTAGTATTAATAATTCCCTTTAAGATTGTGTATTTTACATAGTGGTAATAATAACACTTTTCTTTAAATTTAGCAAATAAGCTTTATGGCTAGTGAAATTTAATTTGATAATGTGCTTTGCCTAAGCATGAGCGCCGTATATAACGTAGTTACGGTTTTTATGTCTAGAAATGAAGCTTTACTAGACACAAAAGCGGTAACTAACTAAACACTCAATTAAATGCTTCGTAAAAATACTTGTTAGCATATAGTAATTAATGGCTAATAAATAAAACCACAATTTAAATAATGAACATGTACTCGTACGTATTTATTAAAAAAGTAAATTTGAAATAACATAAACTTCTTACTCTGCTTTCAGTAATTATAAATGGCACTTTTCAGAGTTTCACTCTTGCAAACCTACACAATGTTAAATTAAATGAGATCGTTATACCTAAGTATTTAAAATGAAGAATAAAATTTAAAGTAACAAAAAATCTTACCTACTTAAATTTATAGAGGAAATTACAAAAACCGCTTGAGACAGGACTTGAACTCGTCTCGAGCGTTTTAATTTCCTTAATAAATTTAATTCATCCCTTGGACGGGTTAGTGCTTTAAAAAAAACAAAAAGTTTACCTACCTTAAAAAATTTAATAACTATTTATTAAATTTATCAGTCGCACTTTTCAGTCTTTAAAATATTTACCAAAATATCATTCTTTGAGACTTAACATGCTTTAAATAATGTAAATAGGAACTTTTAGCTCATAAATTTAAACATATACATTGACCAACAGACAGAATTAAGGTTAATGATAACTACCTTACAATAACTTACGGTGCTTATATTTAGGATATATTATTGATGCATGATCAAGCTCATACAATAACGTGAAGAATAAGAACCGTAAGGTGTTTTACGGTTGTCATATCTAGGAACGTGCCATCAAAATAGACAGTTACAGCGCTTATGATTAACACTATCTCCTTTTGTGTCGGTTTTACCAAAAATACGTCAAAGAGAACATTATAGTTCTCATCACGCTGATTCCAAATCAAGTCTTAACTCATTTTTGACAAAAATCGAGTCACGGTTGTTTAAGTTAGGACGGCAGATTACTGTGGGGCACTGCTAGCAACTCCAATATAGAGATCCTCCAAAGATTACAAAATATTACATTAAGATCCATATCAGGTGCACACTGGTTTGTAAGAAACTCCGAAATACATGAATACCTGGAGATGCCAACTATCAAAGAAGAAGTGAACCAAAAATGCAAAAGATACAAGCAAAGACTCCAAGGACATCATAACATATTGGCAAGAAACCTGAAAAAATTAATACAAAAGAGAACGTGTTTCATGTTATAATAAGGCCCCACAAGGCTAATTACTTGGTTTGACTGTGGTAGTGACTGAGGTGTTTTTATACCTCGGCGATTGAAATGCTCAATCCTTGGTGGGCATGCGTGGTGATTAAGGCCATACTCTTTCTCCAGCAGAGTCCTGCGGTGGGAAATAGTCTATTTATCCTGAACTTTAGTAAACAAGATTCTACCGGTAAAGTATGACTTTTAGTCGAAAACTGCCATATAAATGAAGGAACCTGGGGCACTACCTTACGCTGCCAATTTTATAAACGAAGTTCGTGAACTTGTGAGAACATTGTCTAGATTTGGCAAAAAATGACAATTTTGAGGTTAGAATCTTGTTTACTAAATTGGACAAGTAAGGTAGACTGCGTTATTCTTGCGAAAAAATCTATCTAACCTCAAAAGTGGTGTACTGTTCTTGAGGCGGTGACCGACGCGGCGCAGTGCTTTTCCTAACATAGTTTCTGTAGCTTTTACCACACCGGTAGTTCCCAAAAACTCAGAAAAATCCTTTATTTTTTGCTGCCCAGCTGACTCAGTTTTTTTCTACTTTTATCACAGATTAACTAGATTCTAACTAATTCACAATCACAAATTATACAGAACTACCTAGATAGTAGAAATAGCAGTTTAATGTTCGTAAAGTTAATTTTGTATACGTTTTTCAAGATTCAAACAAAACTATGTTAATGTTGTATAGAATCAGGCGTTACTTTGCGGAAATCCACACTAGCATTAAAAAGTTAAAATTACTTTGCTAAATTCTGCCAAAAATCCCACAAGCACCATGCGGTTAGCTAATGCACCGCCCTCCCTCCCACTTTTTCAAGCAGAAGCAAGACACGAACACACCACCACCACCAATACTTGTGTGAGAAAACACGCGACGCGGTTCGCCTCTAACACGAGGCATCCTCAGGCTCCCAAATGCAAGTTACTTGCAAGTTAGTTCGTGTCTTGCTTCTGCTTGAAAAAGTGGGAGGGAGGCCGGTGCATTAGCTAACCGCATGGTGCTTGTGGGATTTTTGGCGGAATTTAGCAAAGTAATTTTAACTTTTTAATGCTACTATGTTAATGTGAAAATAAATGAAATAATATTTATAACTGTAAAGAAATATACACTTAACGTATTTACCATCCAAAAGTTTCGCAAGTTTTGAGGAAAATAAAGCTTTAAGAAATCTACGTCGAAGCCAACGTACTATACTTCTTCAGGCTATATAAGTCCACTGCTGGGGACAGCCCTCCCCCAATGAGCGCCATAGCGCAAGGTTGTGCCATCATTGGGAAGCAATGCCCATAATCCCCACGCTGGGCATGCGGGTTGGGGATCGCAGTTTGGTGGAATTGTACTGCAGGGGGCGCTGCTGCCAACCCCCCGGTTTGTGTCCCTTAGTCGCCTTCTACGACACTCGCGGGAAGAATTTGGGTTGGTGCTAGTCTCTAGGCCGACACCACACAGCGAACCAATAAATTATTTTAATTTCAAAACGTCCTCCAATCGACACCTGACACAGACTACTATATATCTGTCAAGTGTCAGCTGTCAGTTTGACGGTTCGGTTTTACGGCAATGCAGATGCGCAGCCGATCGTGAATTCTAGACCTTCTAAACTAATCCAAAACACAGCACCCACAAAATGTCCTCCACCGCGATGCTCCCGTTATGACAAACCCTGAAACCCCACCTCAAATCTCCATCATAACCTCAAAATGATTGACCAACGAGAGCTGAGCGGCGGTTTTAACGGGCGGACAGCGCTGCGGGAGCTCAAGAGCCGCTGGTTGGCCTGCGGAGCCCTAGCTGCGCTGTTTGGGGCTGTGGTGGCGCCCCCGAGGCCGCGCGGAGGCAACTAACGCATGCTCTAGCACTAGTCGCTTCTTTCACCTCATGTAATTTTTCATTCTTTACTTTCTAGTTTAGTCGCGCTAACGTGAGACCTGATTTACGTGAGCAATTACCAAAAAGTTTGTCCGTCACGTAATGGATTCCACCCAGATATAAATTATAAAAATTTAACAATATTATTTTAATTGATCGTATATATATCTAATTTCTTGAAAATTGAGAATTGAAATGGGAAATTTCTTTTATTTAGAAGATATTTTGATTTTTAATCAAGTGTGTGTGATAGGAAGTTCCTACAGGTACATCACAAAGTTAAGTGCCGATTTTAATAAAACCCAATACAATTTAACTTTTATTAGAATGTAATTTAAATATAATTTAATTTAAAATATAATTTAATTTAAAATATAATTTAATTTTAACTTTTATTTCCACTATGTCAAATTTTGCGTTCCCGTAGTACATCACGTTGCGTTGTGGATGTGACGTATGACGCGATTATTGAAACAAACTTAAATAATGCAGTTCTACTACGGTTTTACTATATCACATAGCACTATATATTCTGGATAATTTAAGGAATTAGAATTCCGAAGCTGTAAGTTGAAACCATTATTACTTACCAGCAAAAACCAGGTTTGTAGTGGAACACAATAACTGCACGACGTGACGTCCCGTCCACTCACTTCACTTTACAGGACGCTAACTGCGTTAAAAACTAAGATGGCGTTTGCTTGTTGTGTAAATTTTGCCATTTATAAAAAAGAATCTATTCTTGATCCGATAAAATTGTAGTTTTGCGTAAAAATCTTATTATGTGTCGTAGCGTGGCGGAAATTTCCACCAACACCATTTTTAAGAACATGATAAAACAGAGATGTTTTATTATTTTAAACTCTAACGTGCTGTTAATAGGGTATGATATAAAATTTCGATCATATGATCTTTTCAAATTTGCCAAAATTGTCAACCCGAAGGTGAGTAAACATTAAAATTTTGGATTCAGAAATTCGCAAAAGTACGGTGGGACATTAAAAAAATCGCTTCTCTTCTGTCTTATTTTGCCAATAAGTATGTCAAATAATGTGTATTTAAGTAAGTATCCTTTTGTTGTAATAAGTTTTTGAATTACTTTTTATGATTTGGTACAAAGAACCGGGTCTCCGTGTCAATAATTGGCAGAATATTCTTGGCAGTTATATTCAATTTACGGTAGTTACAAAGTTTATGAGAGCCTAAGAAATCGATGCACATCACGTCGCCGATTACTGCTGCTTAATCTGTGGGTTAGTCAGCTATTCAAGTAGGTTCATCGAATTTTCATAGTAAACTTTTAATTGAGGTTCTATGAGAAGGGGGTTCTGCCTATCTGTTGTCCTATCTGTAACTTTCCAGTGAATTGTACATTATCCATTAAATCATTGTAAAATTGTCACAATATGTATGCATTGACAGAATGTAGTAGCAAAAAATAGTAACTAACTACAAAACAGTGGTAAAGTTCCATAGGAATCTAATCACAGATAGGTTAAAAACAGTAGCCTACTGAATAAGTTCAATCCATCCCAAATCTTCACAGGTCGAGTCTAGTGTTGCCATCTCCAAAAATATAAAAGCCAGACTTACACATAAAAAAAACTGGATGTTTGGGTCCCAAAGAAAATGACACTGTCTGCCTTTATCTGAATGGATGGCAACACTTGTACAGACAGGTCTCATGTTGGCCTGGCCTAGATATAAATCAGACTTATTAACACTATAGAAGTGCCAAGGAATTGGCAAAGATCTAGAACAGTTGTAATATGAACAATTTTTACTTGAACAAGCATTAGTTTACTCGGATGGCGCACTTGGTCCGAGCGTACTAAGACCGTGAAAACACGGCTTTAATGTGTATTAGATTGTAGGGTCAGGTCTCTGTTGGGCCTGTAACAGTACATAGTGAAAAATAGAACCAGCTCTTTTTATCCTTAAAATCACTAAAACGGCATGATGAAAGATCTAGTTAGCACTTTCTTTTAGCAAAGTTACTGAAGTAGATTTCAAGTTACTTTTTTTCGAGCAATATTTTTTATAATTAGTGCACAAAGTATTTTGATAAAGGATTTTGTGCGTAAGTAATGAATACAAATTTCAGAAATTATTTCTTAAATTTTTGTACAACAAAAGCATGGTTTGTCTTATTGAAATTCTCTCTATTTTATTAAGAGATTGGAATTCAGTTTTACATATATTACACAAAAATCATTATTTTACAATATTACACAAACCTTATCTTAATTACTTACCTAGTATTTTCCACTTCGTATCTTATTAGCGTACCATGTTATAGAATTTATTTTTTTAATAGATAAATGTATAGATATTGATTCTGAGCAAGCTTACTCCATCTAAACATGTCTCAGGCAATAACTATATGACTTTATTTGCTAGATCCAAATATTCATTGTACTATTTATTTCATTTGGGTAATACTATTGAGTAGATAGACAATACTTTGGTGGGAAACACCCTAGTATTTTTACATACGTAGTTGAAATGGTTGGAAATACCTTAGTATTTTTACATACCTAGTTGAACTGGTTGGAAATACCTTAGTATTTTTACATACCCAGTTGAACTGGTTGGAAATACCTTAGTATTTTTTCTTACTTAGTTGAATTGGTTCGAAATATCTTATTATTTTATCATACCTAGTTGAATAATGAAGCATTACATCTAAGTGCGCTGAAAATTTACTGCCCCAACCAACCCTTGTAGTGCATCATTCTTACTATTAAAACTGCCTTTAATTGGCTTTATATTTCCCTATATCAGAGTCTGTTGGTTTACCATAGATCCCTATATAAATTCATAAATAAACTAATTCCTTCAACTTCCAGAATTGGCAGAATTATTACCTCAAAGAGGTCCTAGGTTCAATCCTGACTTGTACCAATGACCTTGTTTTCTTGTCTTGTTTTCTTGTCTTGTTTTCTTGTCTTGTTAATACCAACCTACATAGTAGCCACTCGTAAACTGTGAAGGAAAAAAATACAATGTATTATAGTGGAACTATAACAGTGTACAATTAGCTTAAATGTAACTGGAAAAAATAACATTATTGTGCTATATAATAAGGCTAAAGTAATTATCTGTATCACAAGCGTCATTGCATGGAGAAACTAAATTAAATATATAAGAATAATACATTAATTACATCAATAGGGCGCATAAAGATTTAAAATCTAGAATTGTTAAATTACATATAGTTAAATGTAACGAAAATTCCTAAAAACCTATTTAGACGCTAAAAATTCCGGCATCAGTGAAATTTCGAACCTCTTTACAATACTCTCTGTATTACTTACAGGCAGCGACGATACAGAGAGTACTGTAAAGATGTTCGATATTTCACTGATGCCGGTAGTTGCCCATTAGCTCAGTTAGGAGAGTGCTGGCACGGTTAGCCAGAGGTCGCGGGTTCGAGTCCCGGCATGGGTGGAATTTTTACCCTCTAAATAGATTTTTAAAAATTGTCCTTATCACAGGCTAGTGCAATAAAGAGAATATAAATATTCATAATTTAGATGTAACAGATAATAATTTAAAAACCTATTTAGAGGCTAAAAATTTCACCCATGCCGGGATTCGAACCCGCAATCTTTGGCTATCCGTGCCAGCGCTCTACCAATTGAGCCAATGGGCGATTCACTGGCATCAGTGAAATTTCGAACCTCTTTACACTATTATCTGTATTACGTACAGAGAATAGTAATAATTTTAAATAATAATAATGATAATAGTTTGTTTCTTTAGATTTAAATGTTAGCATGTAAAATTGTAATAAATGGCTGAATTATTACTATAACTCCCAAGTTTACCACTCCAGGAGCCCCGTACCTGGACTGGACGTCGCGATGCGCCCGCGCATACATCTACTACAGCGCGGGGCGGGAGTGCGGCCTGGAGCCGTCGAGAGGCGCGCTCACAGCAGTCGCGATTGCGCGCGCGGCGGCGCCCGGGATCGCGGTCTTGCTGGCGTCACTGGAGTGGACTGATAGCAGGGTCTCTAATGGGTAAAGATATTGTTACGGGCTAGGGTTCTAGATGAAGATGAGATGAGATGAGACGAGACGAGACGAGACGAGACGAGACGAGACGAGACGAGACGAGACGAGACGAGACGAGACGAGACGAGACGAGACGAGACGAGACGAGACGAGACGAGACGAGACGAGACGAGACGAGACGAGACGAGACGAGACGGGACGAGACGAGACCCGTCTCACATCGAGACAAGATAAAATAAGAATATTCTTTATTGCACACTGCAAAAACAACAAATACAAAACAATTGCAAATATACATAGCACAACTGGCGTCACCATAAATAATATACCAACAGAATAAACAAAAATAACCTTCCTGCGATGCACGGAGAGACTCATGCCCCAGCAGTGGGGACATACAAAGGGTTGATATCAAGCCACAGTAAATTCATATGTTATAGGTAAAGGATGGTTGGAGGAAGGTTGGAGTAAACGTGTTCTTGAGTGGAGACCGCGACTCGGCAAACGTAGTGTAGGACGCCCTCCGACCAGGTGGGATGACGATCTGCCAAAAACTGCAGGCAGATGCTGGATGCAGCAAGCTGAAGACAGGGCGCTATGGCGCTCATTAGGGGAGGGCTATGTCCAGCAGTGGACTACATAATATAGCCTGAACAAGAAGAAGGTAAAGGGCAAATAATAAATCTCCCCAGACTGGTGCTAACATCACTCGACGGCGGCTGCGCCTGGCTGTCGCTGGCCGTGTCGCGCGACACTGCGACTCTGTCGCGCGTCGTCGCGACAGTCGCCTGCGACTATGTCGCCTCAGTCCTCGCGGCGCCGCTGGCCACTGGTCTACTGGTTTGTGATACATGGATATATAAAGTGATTAATAATTGTTACACAACACAGGCCTATAAGTATCTCTCTTTTTATTAATTTAGAAGTTCGTTATCATCGTTATCAACCCTTGTATGTCCCCACTGCTGGGGCACGGGTCTCTTCCTGCAACGCAGGAAGGTTAGGCCATACTCCACCACGGGGGCCAAGTCCGGGTTGGTGGAGGATTGCAAGACAGTGGGGGGCCTTACTGTCAGAAGTTATCAAGCCGCCCATGAGGCCTCTGACATGGGAGGGAGGGCTTTCTTTTTGGTATTATATATATATATATATATTTATATATATATATAGCCCTCAAGCAACTTCATACTAACGGTGCATGTTGTGACTGCCTGTAAGTGAGGTAACGCTTAGTTTATATATAGTTATGCTCTATTGTAAAAAAATTAATAAAAGACAAACCTAACTGCAAAGTAGGTAGTCGGGGCTGTAAGTTATGCAATTTACTTAAGTCAGATGTCGCTGCCTGTACGTAATACAGAGAATATTGTAAAGAGGTTCGAAATTTCACTGATGCCGATGAGTCGCCCATTAGCTCAGTTGGAAGAGCGCTGGCACGGATAGCCAGAGGTCGCGGGTTCGAGTCCCGGCATGGGTGGAATTTTTAGCCTCTAAATATGTTTAAAAAAAAGGTTACAATTTCTTTCTTATATTCTTCACACCTTTTTTGGCCGTTGGTGCCGGCCGTCATGTAACAGCAGTCGTTGAGCCAGAGGCCTTGTGGGCGGCTCGATAACTTCTGACAGTAAGACCCGCCACTGTCTTACAATCTTCAACCAACCAGGACTTGGCCCCCGTGGTGGAGTATGGCCTAACCTTCCTGCGATGCAGGAAGAGACTCGTGCCCCAGCAGTGGGGACGTACAAGGGTTGATATCGATATATTCTTCATACATTTTTAGCCGTTGGTGCGGGCCGTCATGTAAAAGCAGTCGTTAAGCCATGTCAGAGGCCTTATGGAATTCGAATTCGATTCGAGTTCGAATCCCGGCTGGAAACAAAAAAAAAGTCCAGGTCTTGGATGTTTACATGTTTGTAATGTCGTTGTTTCTGGTTCCCACGACACAGGGTATCCTAGTGTGGGGCCAGAAGAAATGTATGTGCCAGTATGTAAAATGTTATGTTATGTTATGGGCGGCTCGATAACTTCTGACAGTAAGGCCCGCGGACTTGGCCCCCGTGGTGGAGTATGGCCTAACCTTCCTGCGACGCAGGAAGAGACATAAAAATTATTGAAAAATGCCTCAGCAATGGGGACATAAAAATGATTGATAACATGGGTCCAAGTCCAACTCAGCAAAATGTCGCAAAAAAAAATTTATTACTGTTATTATTCTTCATTTGATTAAATGCTTTCCACAGTGCGGCGGGGCAGCCCTGCCGGCTCCCGGGGCCCTCCTCCTGACCTCCTGCGGGGCCCTGCTGCCCTGGTCGCTTGGGGCGGCCGTCCGCCGTGTGAGGGGCCCCCGGGTTGGGGCCCCCGCCCCTAGACGGGCCTGCTGCGTGCTGCTACTCTGTGTGCAGAGCCAGGGGGCTCTGGAGGCGGCGCGAGGAGCCCTGCACCCGGGAGAGTTGGCTATAGCTGCGGCTTTAGGTAAGATACCCATACCTGTTTAGCAATCTCAATTTCTTCGTATTTTAACTTTCCGTCCTGATCAACCTCGTACTAACCAAGGCAGATCCTCTCCCTTGTATCGTTTTCAGTTTCTTTATAACAATTTAGAGAAGTCACACACCCTCGATATATTCCACAACAATCTTTTGACTTGGAGACATAAGTTGCTGCAGCCACGTACCGTCTGATCAATTCTCAAATTATTAATTTGTTATTTGATTTTTAGTTTTTTATGTTTTAAAGATATATTTCTTTATATTTTCGTATGTACCTATGCAATCACCTTGCTAATGCTGTTGCATGCCTATTAGTAGTGCACAGATCAGGCCCGAAATTATTTGTTTTGTTGGAATTAATCGATTTGTATCTGTGTACTGTTGGTGTGTCTATTATTAGCAAAGGGAAAGATAAAAAGTACCCGGAGCCGGCGTGCGTGCATGGAACGACTTATGAACGTTGATGAAGCGAAGGTGATCTGTCAGGATCGTGGCAAGCGTCAGTCCCTGGTCCCTGCCTACCCCTCTGGGATACAGGGGTGAGGTTATGTATGTATGTATGTATGTAAGGGTGTATGTATGTATGTATGTATGTATGTATGTATGTATGTATGTATGTATGTATGTATGTATGTATGTATGTATGTATGTATGTATGTATGTATGTATGTATGTATGTATGTATGTATGTATGTATGTATGTATGTATGTATGTATGTATGTATGTATGTATGTATGTATGTATGTATGTATGTATGTATGTATGCATGTACGTACGTAGGTATGTTTGTTCTTGAGAATGTCCTTTATTGGAGATGTCAACGTCAACGATTGCAGCGGGCAGGTGCAGGATGGGTGACCGTCCCGTGACTACGGCAAGTGGCATGTTGTCCGAGCGCTTCCGTGCTTCAGAAGGCACGCTAAGCCGGTGGTGCCGGCTGTCATTTAATGACAGTCGCAAAGCCATGTCAGAGGCCTTACGGGCGGCTTGATAACTTCTGTCAGTAAGGCCCGCCACTGTCTTACAATCCTCCACCAACCCGGACTTGGCCTCCGTAGTAGAGTATGGCCTAACCTTCCTGCGATGCAGGAAGAGACCTGTGCCCCAGCAGTGGGGACGTACAAGGGTTGATATCGATCGATATCGTGTTCGCACGTTTGTATTACGAATATATTTTTTTAATTTCGTTTTATTTTTGTTACAATGGTTATAAATGTCTTTCATTTCACTCCATTTTGTGTCGTGAGTTAGTCCACTCGCAAGCTCCGTTCATAGGTCATTCTATACGCTTCTATAGTAAAACCCCTGAAGATATATATTATATTAAGATTGTGTAAAAATGTGTTAAGTACACTTTGTGCCAAAAGGGCTACTACAACATAAAGGATTATTTAGATGACAATGATGTCTGGAATTAAAGCCAGTACAATGCATGAGTTCTATGTTATAATAAAAATGTAAACTCTGTTAACTAAGTACTTTGAAAAGACTAAGGGCGAGATAAATAGTCGCTTCCAAGAACGAGTCTTAGCGAATGCACTTGCTTAAGAATCGATTTGTCTATCATAGACAGTACTTTGGCACTCTCTAAGTCGCGAAACCCGGACTAATTCTTAGCATTGGCCTAAGAACATGCTTAGCTAAGCAAACGTCTATTTTAGTAACGCATTGATACTTAGCTAAGTTAGCCTGAAGTAATGCTTAGGGAAGCATGAGTACGGACTTGGGCTAAGCGACGACTATTTATCCCGCCCTAAGTTTGCAGTTTTTTTGTCCATTTGCTCTCCAAAATGATCTATGTTTTGAAATGGACACCTAGTTTGAATAACGTTCATTCAGCCTCCGCCAACCCGGACTTGGCCCCCGTGGTGGAGTATGGCCTAATCCTCCTGCGATGCAGGAAGAGACCCGTGCCCCAGCAGTGGAGACATAAAAGGGTTGATATCGATCGATTAAGCAAATAAATGCATGAGTTTTGTAAAAATTGTGTAAATTGTGTTAATTAAGGAATTTAAAAAGACTACGTTAGGAGTTTTTTTTGCCCATTTTTTCTCCAAAATGATCTAGATTTAGAAATGGACACCTAGTTTGACTTGTAACGTTCATTAAGCCGCAGTATCTGCGCTACTTTGAATAAAATCTTTTCATTTCATAAGCCGCAGTTGCTGCGCTACTTCGAACAAAACCTTTTCATTTCACTTTATTTCATAAGCCGCAGTTGCTGCGCTACTTCGAATAAAACCTTTTCATTTCATTTCATAAGCCGCAGTTGCTGCGCTACTTCGAACAAAACCTTTTCATTTCATAAGCCGCAGTTGCTGCGCTACTTCGAACAAAACCTTTTCATTTCATAAGCCGCAGTTGCTGCGCTACTTCGAACAAAACCTTTTCATTTCATAAGCCGCAGTTGCTGCGCTACTTCGAACAAAACCTTTTCATTTCATAAGCCGCAGTTGCTGCGTTACTTCGAATAAAACCTTTTCATTTCATTTCACAAGCCGCAGTTGCTGCGCTACTTCGAATAAAACCTTTTCATTTCATTTCATAAGCCGCAGTTGCTGCGCTACTTCGAATAAAACCATTTCATTTCATTACTTAAGCCGCAGTTGCTGCGCTACTTCGAGTAAAACCTTTTCATTTCATTTCATAAGCCGCAGTTGCTGCGCTACTTCGAATAAAACCTTTTCATTTCATAAGCCGCAGTTGCTGCGCTACTTCGAATAAAACCTTTTCATTTCATTTCATAAGACGCAGTTGCTGCCCTACTTCGAACAAAACCTTTTCATTTCTCTTTATTTCATAAGCCGCAGTTGCTGCGTTACTTCGAATAAAACCTTTTCATTTCATTTCACAAGCCGCAGTTGCTGCGCTACTTCGAATAAAACCTTTTCATTTCATAAGCCGCAGTTGCTGCGCTACTTCGAATAAAACCTTTTCATTTCATTTCACAAGCCGCAGTTGCTGCGCTACTTCGAATAAAACCTTTTCATTTCATTTCATAAGACGCAGTTGCTGCGCTACTTCGAATAAAACCTTTTCATTTCATTTCATAAGCCGCAGTTGCTGCGCTACTTCGAATAAAACCTTTTCATTTCATTACTTAAGCCGCAGTTGCTGCGCTACTTCGAGTAAAACCTTTTCATTTCATTTCATAAGCCGCAGTTGCTGCGCTACTTCGAATAAAACCTTTTCATTTCATAAGCCGCAGTTGCTGCGCTACTTCGAATAAAACCTTTTCATTTCATTTCATAAGACGCAGTTGCTGCCCTACTTCGAACAAAACCTTTTCATTTCTCTTTATTTCATAAGCCGCAGTTGCTGCGTTACTTCGAATAAAACCTTTTCATTTCATTTCACAAGCCGCAGTTGCTGCGCTACTTCGAATAAAACCTTTTCATTTCATTTCACAAGCCGCAGTTGCTGCGCTACTTCGAATAAAACCTTTTCATTTCATAAGCCGCAGTTGCTGCGCTACTTCGAACAAAACCTTTTCATTTCATTTCACAAGCCGCAGTTGCTGCGCTACTTCGAATAAAACCTTTTCATTTCATTTCACAAGCCGCAGTTGCTGCGCTACTTCGAATAAAACCTTTTCATTTCATAAGCCGCAGTTGCTGCGCTGCTTCGAATAAAACCTTTTCATTTCATATCATAAGCCGCAGTTGCTGCGCTACTTCGAATAAAACCTTTTCATTTCATTTCACAAGCCGCAGTTGCTGCGCTACTTCGAATAAAACCTTTTCATTTCATTTCATAAGACGCAGTTGCTGCCCTACTTCGAATAAAACCTTTTCATTTCATTTCTTTCCGTGTCTCGTGCCGCAGTGGTAGCATGGCTGGGCTTGACGGCAGCGTGCTGCTCGCTGGCGGCGGGATTCGGCGCTGACCTGCTGCAGTGCGTGCTCCCACGGGACTTAGAGCGGCACGGTGCGGTATTATCCATTTTTAGCAGTGTTGCCACCTTGCCCTAGGTGGAAATAGCTAAACCTTAGTAAAAAGTGGCTACGCTCTGTTTTTTAATTCGATGCAAAAAACCTTTGACATGGGTCGTAAACCACCAAAATCCATCATATTTGTTGATGTACTATTTATTATGTGGGCATCAAAACAAGTAACATACATAACAGATGCCCTTGTATTGATGCCCACATAATAGTACATCAACAAATATGATGGATTTTGGTGGTTTACGACCCCGGCACATGTCAAAGGTTTTTTGCATCTAATTATAAAACAGAGTTTAGATACGAATAAATTAAGGCTGCCTAAAGTGGCCAAAAGTGGCTATTAAAATAACCGCTTTTGTCACTTATTTTCGATCTGGGGCGTTATTATGTGCATACGTCAAATGCATACATATTTTGACAGTTTTTGGAGTCGTCTAAATTTAGACGACTCCAATGTGTCAAAATATGTACAATACATTTATATATAACTCGATAGAGTGGAATGTTACGTAATAGAAGGGCTGATGTTCAGATGTTTCTCCTAAATTATTTTCTTTGGTTTCTCCTTTTTGATTGAATGAAAGCACGAAAATGACCGAGCCGTAAAGAGTTGCGTTCAAAAACATAAAAAAGTAACTACGTTTATTGCCACACTAAACAAACTTACAAGAAATCATTACATTTTAAATGGGTACACTTCTTTGCATTATAAATTAATGGGACATTATAACTTTTACAAAATGAATAAAAGTGTTAAAAACCTATTTAGAGGCTAAAAATTCCAACCATGACGGGATTCGAACCCGCGACCTCTGGCAATCCGTGCCAGCGCTCTTCCAACTGAGCTAATGGAGGACTCACCGGCATCAGTGAAATTTCGAACCTGTTTACAATATTCTCTGTATTACGTACAGGCAGCGACATCTGGTAAATTGCATCACTTGCAGCCCCGAGTACCTAATTTGCAGTTAGGTTTTTACATCGGAATGATATCGCTGTACCCACATGATTGAACAAAAGTGGCTAGAAATAGTAGCTAAATACTATGATTACATAAAGTACAAACTTAATTAACGATTACAAACTACATGAAGTAATCAGAATAAGTAGTTATAAATTTTGATTACTAACTGCAAATTGTAGTTGCAATCACGATTTCAAGATTACTTTTTATAACTACATTTTTAAATAAACTTGCGTGTACCTAATTTGCAGTTAGGTTTTTACACCGGAATGATATCGCTGTACCCACATGATTGAACAAAAGTGGCTAGAAATAGGAGCTAAATACTATGATTACATAAAGTACAAACTTAACTTAACGATTACAAACTACATGAAGTAATCGGAATAAGTAGTTAAACATTTTGATTACTAACTGCAAATTGTAGCTGCAATCACGATTACAAGATTACTTTTTATAACTACATTTTTAAATAAACTTGCGTATAAAAAAACAAAGGCGTGGCGCGCGTGTCGTTCATGCATCGACTTGTCGTTTGCTACGTAGGTAGTTAGAGCGCACTATCTACTCCCTGCATGTCGGTACATGTGTTTTTTTTAGGGTAGTGTATTTAATTGTGTCTGACAGTGTGCACATCCGTTCGCTACTATTGTGCGAACGAACAGAAATATAAGTTTTTACAACACAGCTAATCAGTAATCATAAGTAGTTATGATTACAGCAATCAAATTAACAACTACTTTATGTAGTTTGATTACTGTAGTTAACTACATGTAACCATAACTACATGTAGTTAACTACTTTTAATCGCAGTTAGTAATCTGATTACAAAAAAGTAGTTAACTACGCCCAACACTGATTACAATGATTGTTTACCTGGGCGTTATGTCAGATTCGACGCCACGACACTGCGAGCTGTTTTCCCACAGATTTAAAACCATTTTAGAAAAAGGGCTTTACGAAGGCAATCGTTAAACTTTAGTCTATTAATGAAATATTTTTTTGTAAATAATGTTTGTATTCTTTTTTTTAGTGCATAAACCCGTGTTAAGGACAATTTTAAAAACCTATTTAGAGGCTAAATAGGTTTTTAAAATTATGAATGTGTCCCCACATTATGGAATAGGATTATAAATCTTTCGTCGTGCCTATTTGTATGAAAAATGGTGTTCGATTTGATTTAACATGACCTCAGGCTGGGCTTGGAGCTCGTCGTGCGCTGCACGCGGTCTGGGCGCGCTGCCGGCCGCGCTGCTAGCGCCGCTGCAAGCGCTGGCGCTCTCGCTAGCGCTGCCCGCCGCCGCCGACTCGGAGGACCTGCCGATCTGATCCCACTACTGATGTTGGGGAAATGGCGGGTCTGCTGTTCTGATCCCACTTCTGACACCGAATGTTTAAATTAAATTGTCACCTGAGTATTTTAATATACGTTGGTACTTAGTGAGAACGCAATAGAGTAAATTGACCACACCAAAATGCGACGCTTCGGACTCTGACGACCTGCTACTATGATCCCATTTCTGATATTGGGGAGACAGAGAGTCTGCGTGTCTGACCACGCTCTGATGTTGGGGAGCCGGAATACCCGCCACTCTGATCCCACTTCTAATTTTGAGGTATCGCAGTCTCCCGGTCTTATCCCACTGCAGATGCTGAGGAGCCAGGGGGACTGTCGCTCTTATCCCACTGCTGATGTAATGATTTGATTTAAGTGACTTACCCCTGGTTTCTGGTACACTAACAAGTCGTTAATCTACATTTAACAGCTGTCAGTTGGTGAAAGTGCATACCAAAAAAACATTTGACAGCTGTTAACATTAGATTAACAGATTGTTAGTGTACGAGAAACTGGGAGTTAAACATCAATGTTTGTAATATTATGGTGCGTTTAGACGTCAAAGGTTGCGCTGGTCTGGCTACTTCGTTCAACGTTCAGACAACTTTTTGTAGTCTGAACGTATTTAACTTGAGCAGAGTTTAGATACGTACTTAAGAATAGAACGAGGGCCTTATATATAATGGAGTGCGAGACCATTTTATTGTGATAAAAAGACCACTAGGGAAGTTGGTTAAGTAGAACTAGTTCTGAGAATTAATATTATATTCTACTTATATAAGAATTGTAGAAAAAATATGGGCTATGGTACGAAAAGGATTTTCTGAATCGGTACCTAATCTATTGATATTCTCATGTGGCTGTCCACAGCCTCAATTGACTTTAGTCTAGTATTGTTAGAATATTTTCGGGGCTTAATCGCGTAGTATTTTATTGCTATTTTACCTCGCATAGTAGTGCAGGTAGGAACAGTCAAGGACACCATACCCTATCAAACACCAGGTGTGTACAAAGTCGATTGCAGGTGCGGTAGTTCTTATATCGGACAAACTAAGTGGACCATTGCTGAAAGAGTCAAGGAGCATATCGCATCTGTCAAAAACCGCCAGGTGGAAAAGTCAGCGATAGCGGAACATCTGCTTGAATCAGGATCAAACCACTGCATAGAATTTCACAAACCGTCGGTACGTGAAGCGGTTGAAATGAAGAAACACAAAAAAATGGGTAATGTGGTTTCAAATGTCGCAAACGTGGGATCCGGTCATCAAGAAGTGTTCGAGTCGAAAAAAGTCGTATGGCTTATCATCCGACATTGTCAGTGTAGTGTGTCGCAACTAGGGTTACCATATATAAATAGAGGGATGCCTGTCTATGGTACCTAAAATGCCTGATTTTTCAGACAAATGCCTGTCTAAAGCAAAACGCTGTAAGTAATAAGTAAAAGCCAACAGATAATAATAAGGAAGGATGTTTATTACTGATATTTGTCAGATGACATTATTTTTTTTAATAGTTTTTTCATTTCTAATACATAAACGTAAAAATCTTCACAAGATACAGTTTTGTAATTTTCCTGAGTAATCAATATTGCTTTTACTGATTCAATTGTCAGCCGATTTCTTTCTTTACTCCACTGGGCGTTGACGAGAGAAAACATACGTTCTACGTTTGCATTGTGTGCCAAAATAGAGAACACAAACTGGCAGATTTTTACGAATTCTGTAATGTCACCAAACACTTCCCTACTTTTGAGAAAATCGCACCACTGCGTAGTTAAGCTTTCAGAAAAAAATACGTTATCTGAACTTCTACAATATTCTTTTATTTGATATTCGCGCGCGAGCGTGAAATTTTTAAAAATGCCTGTCTCAAACCAATGCCGGCCGCACGCCTGTCTAAACCTTAAAATGCCTGTCAAATGCGGCAAACGCCTGTCATATGGTAACCCTACGACTCGCAACCCTAATAGTGCTTTGTGATGGCTGATTGAGGGTAGTCTGAAACCTTATCAGCCGAAGATGCGAACGGGTACCAGCCATCAGTCTTCTCGTGACCACGATGACTGTAACGTCGTCGAAACGTCGAGGTAAAATAGCAATAAATTACTACGCGATTAAGCCCCGAAAATATTCTATAAGTATAACAATGTTTTCAAGTCGCGAAAGTTTAAAATATGATTAGTCTAGTATATTCTGAATATTATTATAACCCAACTTGTTCTATTCACTTTCTTATCTGATTTAATGACTAGTTTAATTAATACTGAATATAATTATCCTAACCTAACATTTTCTTACGTTGTGATTGTCTCTGGTGTGACTTTAATCTAGAATGTTCTAAACATTATTATAACCTAACATAACCTATTCATTTTCATATGTGATTGTTCACAACCTTAATCTAAAATATTCTGAATATTAAAACCCTTTACTCTTGACTTTATTGTAGGGTAACATGTTCAACAATGAAACACAAAAAAATCAAAACCTCATAGTTTCTTGAATTTTGGCTTTATCGATTTAATATTTTTCAGAAAGATGGCTAATTTAACTGAACTTCATGTGTCATATTTAGTTTTCTTAATAGTCTTTGCTATTCTTTGCAATAAAAGTTTTTTTAAAAAATGGGAAATGTGTCCACCCACATGTACACAATGAAACACGATATATTTTACAATGACACATGGAATTCGGTCCTTTTTCTTTCGCTACTAAACAAGACATATGTTTTAATTAAAAAGTGTTTATTTTACTATTTTAAATCAGATCGACAGTCGTTTGAACTCAATTAAATAAACTAAAAAACTGAACTTAATAATATTTTGTACTTATATGTACTTTTAACTAAATGACACAAAATCAACTTCAAGCTTACAATAAAATCAACAACAATTTTTTATCAGTCATAATATTGCGAACTCAAACTTCATGTTATTAGTTAGATAATTCTTGATCAAGTTTTGTTTCTAGTCAGTCTAACCACTACACAGATCTGCAGTGGATCTGAGTGCAGACTGCAACGTTGGACAACGTATACGTTGCATTCTTTGACCGCTTTTCTCACACTCATCCCTTTCCTATTTAGTTCCGAATGGTCTCCCTTCTTTCTTTTTGCAGCTTTGGTGCGCGCCATCTTGAACAAAAAAATACAAAAACCTGAAGAAATGTGTGCCTGGTACACATTGAAACAAGGTAGTACTCAATGATACAGTTTCATTGTGTCTACATGCCTACTGTTTCATTGTACACTATACACGACCACTTAGAATAATCTTGAAAAAATAACGGCAAAATATTTTTGTTTCAACTGTTAATATACAGGGTGTCCCAAAAAATAGTGTCAAGCGGAAGTCCGGAGATAGAACACCCCTTGGAGCATCCGAAACACCCCCATGTATGTCCCGCGATTTTTTGTACTTTTCGAGTTATGAATTTTTTACTTGAATTTTGAGAATTATTGAAGAAAGAAGAAAAAACAACAGAATAGCTTTTATTCGATTAAAAGATAATTTCAAAAAGATTTTCTCTGAAGGTGCAGAATTTGAATTGAGCAGGAATAGAGGCATTTTGAGAACTTGTAATAAGTAATAAATAACAGTTACTTTCAGTTTTATTTTAGCTTCCCCTTTTTAAAGATTTTATTTTTGTAACTTAATTTTTAAGTATCACACGGTACAGCAAGTTCAAAGAATCTTCTAAAAAATTTCCTTACATGGCAAAATCTTAACTTTTTTATAATTATTTTCGATTATTTAACAATCTAAATATCTCTAGGAATGATAAAATGCAAAAAAAAAACTTCTTTACCAAATGGCAAATAATACGAGTTAACCGCCTCTATTTTAAATTTTTTTGGTCAATAATTCTCAATATTTAAGTAAAAAATTCATAACTCGAAAACTACAAAAAATCGCGGAACATACATGGGGGTGTTTCGGATGCTCCAAGGGGTGTTCTATCTCAGGACTTCCGCTTGACACTATTTTTTGGGACACCCTGTATATTAATATATTATAACCTACTAAACCTAAACATTAACGTGCAATATTGACAAATGGACCTATTGCTTGTATAATTTACTGATAAATCAAAAACAAAACATTAAAAAACTTACTTTTTTTGCGCAAAATCCAAAATGTGTCTCGCAACACGTCACCTTTCACTCGATGCACTGACGGACTGAGGCGGGTGGGAGGGATATTCTAGCACATTCGAGGCAAGAGATTTGCACGAGTTGACAACGTCGCGTTTCCGAAATATGGCAACGTGTCATTGTGTACTACTGTATCATTGTTGGACAGGTGACCCTACCTAATTACCTATTTCATATTGCGTCTCAGTGTTGTTTTTTATTTATTTAGTAATCCAACCGGAACTCAAGTCTATAAAGTACATTCAGTTTAAATTAACTTATAAGGCCCAATTATAGGTTTATACCTTAAACTGTGTAAATAAAACAGGAAACGGAACTTAACCACTTATAAGTTATTCATAACAAGTACCTGTACTTACTTGATAATTTACTTAAATATAATCCATTTTTTTTTATTTAAAATGTGCTTTTTAAATTCATTTAAATTCAGTTCAATGCAATGTGTCAGAAACATTAACTTAGTTCAAGTTTTACAGTCTTGATTTATAAAAACAAATTTTATAAACCTATTTAGAGGCTAAAAATTCCACGGATTCGAACCCGCGACCTCTGGCTATCCGAGCCAGCGCTCTTTGCAACTGAGCTAATACGACTCACCGGCATCAGTGAAATTTCGAACCTCTACAATATTCTCGGTATTACGTACAGGCAGCGACATCTAGCTGAAGTAATTTGCATCACTTGCAGGCCCGAGTACCTACTTTGCAGTTAGACGGAGTTTACACGTTCAGTCTGGCGTCAGTTAATTCCATCAGTCTGGTTAGACTGACGGCAAACTGATTGTCTGTCTATACAGTGGACTGATGGACCAGACTGACGGATTCCAATATTTTGATGCTTCATCAGTCTCGCATCAATCCAAGTTAGATCAAGGGCACGGACTGAACTGACGTCAGACTGAACGTGCAAACTTCGTCTTAGGTTTTTACATCGGAATGATATCGGTGTACCCTCATGATTATATTATTTTTAATGCACTAACCCCTGCTAAGGACAATTTTAAAAACCTATTTATATGCTAAAAATTCCACCCATGCCGGGATTCGAATCCGCGACCTCTGGCTATTCGTGCCAGCGCTCTTCCCAACTGAGCTAATGGGCGACTCACCGACATCAGTGAAATTTCGAACCTCTTTACAATATTAGAGGTCGCGGGTTCGAACCCGGCATGGGTGGAATTTTAAGCCTCTAAATAGGTTTTTTAAAATGTATCTAGTCGTCTTAATGCAATTGAAGCAAAGACATTGAAAACAATAATGAACCCTTTAAGGACTATATTACACGGTTCAATCACATTGACGCAATCTCATGAGTTGACGCAATGCATCAATCACATTGAAAACTTTAATCGAATCAGCTTTCAATGAAATGAGCCGATTTCAGCACAAATCAAGTAATAATTTGTGAATAATAGATGGCGCTTACAGGCCATAGAATAACCAGAATACGACTGTCAAAATTAATCTGCGCTGAGTAAAAGTGTGCTGTCGGCCCTAGAGAATAGCACCAACCCAAAATTCTTCCCGCAGGTGTCGTAAAGGGCGATTAAGGGACACAAACCCGGGGGTGGGCAGCAGCGACCCCTGCAGTACAATCCCACTAAACTGCGATCCCCAACCCGCATGCCCAGCGTGGGCATGCGTGGGCAAGCGATGGCACAACCTTGCGCTATGGCACTCATTAGGGGAGGGCTATGTCCAGCAGTGGACTAATATATCCTGAAGAAGAAGATACGGTCCTCAGCGGCATCTAACCTATGGCCTCTGCTTTGGCAGTCAAGCGTGTAACCTCTCGGTCAACAATGCTGTCAACGGCATGATAGATAACTTATCTATATCACACGGAGGCCCGATAAGGTAGGTACCTTGATTCGTCTAGTCTAGTAATATTCAGAACAGTTCCTGGAATTAAATCAAGGAATACTGAAAAAGACGGATACATTAAGCTTGTTAGAGAAACATTAGTCTTTTTGGAAACCACAGATATAAATTTCTTGTATACGTAGGTAGGTTCTACAATTTTGACACCCGATGCTACTCACTAATGCATTTGGTGATAATCATTTTGACACATTTTTACTATCCAAAACTCAAAGACGTGACTAGCTCAAATTTAGCGCGTGTAAGGATACACTGCTGGACATAGCCTTTCCCTAATGAGCGCCACAGCGCCCTGTCTTCAGCTTGGACTACATAATATAGCCTAAAGAAGAAGAAGAAGATACACTGACTCATTTGACTTAAAACCCCATACTTAGATCTGTATTATAAACCAAACAGTTTTTTTACAGTGAGTCCTTCCTTCAATAGCCCGATTAGCCCGCCCATAGGAGCAGACTTCACGTCGACATTTGAATTTTCGCGCGACTTGCTGCCACAGATTAATTAGCACAATCATCATAATACTTATTTTATATGGCAACACCGAACTGGGAAGTAACCTGATTTTAATCGCGTTGGTAGGTATGATTCAGATATTCACATACATGTTATACATAATATCATAAAGTTGTGGGCCGTACTTAGGATACCTAAATAATGGCACCGCTTGCTTTGCAACTGGAGTGCCGCTCACGCGTCGGTAATTAATTAGCGGGAATCGATCAATATATTTCACTAAAGCATTGAGAATAATCAAATCAATTATTATTTTTCATTATAAAATCAAAATATATTATGCTTTGTGAACGTCAAACTTGTTAAACAATAGATTATATGGGGAAGAAGGCAACAGTGAAACTCCACATTGTTTTTTTTTCCAAACTTGTTTTAACTGAATTAACAGAGTTAAAATAAGATAAGAGTATTCTTTAATGTGTACCGGACAAATAGTTACAGAAACGGCAGATACAAAAGATCAAATGGCGGCCTTATTGATAATAGTAATTTCTTCCAGGCAACCTCAAATTGGAGAATTTGCCGAGGAGAATTAGATAGGTACTGGTAGCCGGTGCAAATACGAATATTAATAGACAAAAGTACGTATACGTACCTAATAATAAACTTACATAAATCATACTTGAATACATAGGTACTATAAATAAATATCTACATTACTAACACAAATAGTGTCTTATATATAACAAGTGTGTTATATGAATAAGAAAAAGGTTTATATACCTGCATATATATGTAAAGAGAAGTGAATGACTACTTAGGTACAGCAAAATTACTTAATTAGACAGAAGGTTTTCCATTACTCTGGCTTTAAATATAGCCGGAGATGGGGTGCGCCTTATTGCAACCGGCAGGTCATTCCACAGCCGGGTGGTCCTCACAGTAAATAAGCTACTGAAGAACCTTGTCGTATGACTTGGTGTCCTCAGCGCTAAAGTCTGGTCGGATCGTAGTGCCCGGCCATGGGATTTTAATTTAACCTAACCTACATAGTAAAATCAGATATTCGTTTTTATATTAATACGCTAAATAGTGAAATATCTATGTTTTTGTTATTATAGGTAAAAACTATTTGCATTCAGTTGTTATCGTAACACAGATTATTTATTTGTTATCTATGGAAAACCTATAGTTGATAGACAATTGCTTGCTTGTACAAATTATTGATAATGATAACCTAACCTACTCTTGTTTACTCTGTATTGCTGTGATTTATGTTAAATAAATAACGTACCTTAGATTAGAAATAAAATGCTTACTTATGTAAATTTTTGTTTGTCTATTGTTTGTCACCGCCTTTTTCATAAATTCCCGCAAATTTATGTCCATCGGCCTCTCATACAGAGAGGTTGTAATTTTGTTTGTTAAATCTTGCAGTCTTACATACAAAAACATGATTCCTCAAAACAGTTTCGTTATCATCATTAAGTTGTAGTGGGTTCCTACCTGAGGTTTTTTAATGAAACTCCGTTTTAACTTCAAGCACTATACTATTGAGTTCGATCAGGTACAAACGCCACACATTAAGTTTTTTTACAAGCACAAAGAAGGTAGCAGATAGGAAGAATAGCGAACACGAAGTAACATAGATAGCCAGAGGTTGCGGGTTCGAATCCCGGCATGGGTGAAATTTTTAGCCTCTAAATAGGTTTTTAAATTTGTTCCTTAGCACGGGTTAGTGCATTAAGAATAAAAATAGTGTAATCATGTGGGTACAGTGATATCGTTCCGATGTTAAACCTAACTGCAAAAGTAGGTAGTCGGGGCTGTAAGTAATGCAATTTGCTTAAGTCAGATGTCGCTGCCTGTACGTAATACAGAGAATATTGTAAAGAGGTTCGAAATTTCACTGATGCCGTGAGTCGCCCATTGGCTCAATTGGTAGAGCGCTGGTACGGATAGCCAGAGGTTGCGGGTTCGAATCCCGGCATGGGTGAAATTTTTAGCCTCTAAATAGGTTTTTAAACGAAGTAACATCACAATAGTTTAGAAAATATATACACGTAAATCAAAGCAAGCGAGAGATAGGCTGCGGAACGAAATGAGAGTGCATTCGCCCTTGGAGTTCAAGTTGCACTGCCCGCGCTGTGAATGCAATCATGCGATGCGATGCGAGCCCGGCCCGCGCCGAATCATTCCATTTTGCCCCACTAACCCGCCCCACTGGTGGGGCAAAGTGGAAAACTAAAATCTGAAAGTGGAATCTGCCCCACTAAAACTCTATGTAGTGGGGCAGATTCCACTAGTCTTAAGTCTCGGTGTCTTTAGGTTTCCACTTTGGGAAACCTAAAATCTGACCCCACTAAACCGCCCCACCAGTGGGGCGGTTTAGTGGGGCAAAGTGGAATAATTCCCCGCGCCGGCCGCCCGGCGACACCAGTTTTTGCGAACAAAGGAACTGGTTGCGTCGGACGGTCAAGCGCGAGTGTTTTTGGAAGCTATGTTAATGACTCGGCTTTGCTTGCGCGTTTTTAACTTTTATGCATAAAATAACAATTATATGTGCGAATGAACACTACACTACCCCCTCCCTGAGACCGCAAGTTATTAAGGGCGATAGTAGTCTGGAAAACGAACTATTCTACCACTTCTAGTCTTCTTACTTGCGTCTTCTTTTGCAGGGGTCGACCTGGTTACCGGGGTTTGCTGATTCTCTCGTTTTCTCTCACCCTGGCCTGTTGGTTCTTCTAATGTGATATAGGCTGGTTTTAACCGATCAATGGAGACTGTTGCTTCTCGGTTTTGTAGGGCTAGACGGAATGTCTTTTTCTTTCTCTCCAAAACCTTGTATGGACCTGTGTATGGTGGTTCCAGTGAGCGTCTCGCAGCGTCTTGGCGGAGAAATACAAACTCTACTCTGGTACGGATAGCCAGAGGTTGCGGGTTCGAATCCCGGCATGGGTGAAATTTTTAGCCTCTAAATAGGTTTTTAAATACAAACTCTGCCTTAGTTAGGTCCTTGGGTATGTAGAACGTCTTCTTCTCATGGCGGCTTGCAGGTTCTGGTCTCAACTCTGCCATGTGCTGACGAAGACGGCAAACAAAGTCACCTGGGTCGAGCTGGTTGTTGATGGTAGGTACGAAGAATTCCCCTGGTAGTCGCAGTGGCTCGCCGTAGACCAGCTCCGCCGCGGACGCTTTAACGTCCTCTTTCCAGGCGCTCCGGATACCGAGCAGGACCAGGGGAAGGGCTTCAGTCCAGGTAGTGGTACGGCGGCACATTATGGCCGCCTTCAACTGGCGATGGAGACGTTCCACCAAGCCATTGCAAGCGGGGTGATATGCGGTGGTTGGGCGGTGTTGTGTACCTAGTAGGGCTGTCAAAGCGCGGAAGAGCTCGCACTCGAACTGCCTGCCTCTGTCGGTGGTGATCTTCTGCGGGCAGCCGAAACGGGAAACCCAGCCAGCCATGAAAGCGCTAGCGCACGTTTCAGCAGTGATGTCAGCCAGCGGATATGCCTCAGGCCAGCGGGTAAAGCGGTCTACGGCTGTGAGGCAGTATCTGAAACCAGAAGAATACGGTAGTGGCCCTACTATGTCCTTGTTGACATGCGAAAAACGAGTGGAGGGAATAGGAAATGGAGAGGCGGGAGAATTGGTATGTCTTTGAACTATTGTTCTCTGGCAATCTGTGCATTCTCTGGCCCAAGTCCGGCAATCTCTCTTTATTCCAGGCCATACAAATCTTCCTGTCAAAAGTTTGATTGTAGCTTTTGCTCCAGGGTGACTCAGCTGATGGAGTGCATCGAAAGCTTGTTTTCTGAAGGGAGCTGTTAGATATGGACGAGGTTGGATGGACACGTCGCAATATATTTTAGCATTTGCGTCTGGTATCGACATCTTCTTCAAGAGTAGGCCTGTGTTCTTGTCCTGCAAAAGTTCTTGTAGCTCTGTGTCAGTGTCCTGAGAATGTGCCAGGGCTTTGTAATCAAAAGGATCGCTTATGGCTTCCACCCTTGAGAGAGCATCGGCAACTACATTGTCTTTACCAGCAACAAAGCGTATATCAGTTGTGAATTGCGATATATAGTCGAGATATCTAAATTGTCTAGGTGAGCATTTCTCGCGGTTGTGTTCGAAAACATATGTCAGTGGTTTGTGGTCTGTGTACACCGTGAATGGTCTGGCTTCCACCATATGTCTGAAGTGCCTAATTGCCTCATAAATGGCTAGGAGTTCACGGTCGTAAGGACTGTATTTCTTCTGCGCAGATGTCAATCGCCGAGAGAAGAAAGCGAGTGGTTTCCAGCTGTTCCCGACTTCTTGTTGAAGTACTGCCCCGATGGATGTGTCAGATACGTCAGTATGAATAGTCAACGGAGCATCTGGATCTGGATGGGCCAGCATTACCGCTTCCGCGAGACTCTTTTTGCATCCATGAAATGCATCTAACATCTCTGCTGTCAGAGTTATCTTCTGTGACCTTTTTGTTTTTGGACCAGTCAGAAGAATATTCAGCGGGCCTTGTATTTCTTCTGCGCCAGGAACAAAACGACGGTAGAAGTTAAACATACCCAGAAATCGGCGAAGTTCACCGACCGTTCCGGGTACTCGGTAATCTTGCAGCACCTTCACTTTGTATGGTAGGGGACGGATGCCATCTGCTGAAACTTCATGCCCAAGGAATATTATGTGTGATCGACCAAACTCACACTTAGCGGTATTTATCAACATACCGTATTCTGTCAGACGTTGAAAAAGTTTCTGGAGGTGAAGAAAATGTTGTTCTTCGGACTCGGAGAAAATTAAAATATCGTCTTCAAATTCAAATTCAAATAATTTTATTTCAACGTAAAGAATTTACATTCTATTTGCTGAATGTCAATGTACAATGTAAAGTGTAAGCCGCCGCCTTCGGGCCGTATTGTAGTGGAGAAAAAGGCAGCGGAAAAAAAACTCCACTCTGACCATCTTTTCTCAAATCATCTTAAAACCAAATACATCAGTTGCCATTATGTAAACCTAATAAGATTTCATGATTGCCATTAACAACCCTAAATGCCAAAGCATTAGTCAAATGTCTCACAATAATAGGGGAAAACATAAGTGCTGCGGCCAGACACACGAACAGCACTCGTTCACGAGCATAACGCAGTGCTCAGCCATCATCAGTCTCAACCATTTTGGAGGGAGATAGATGACCCGAACACCACGCTACCATTCGAATGACCTTTAGCAAACTTGCAGTTAAGTTTTTGTCAGTTATATAAGGTATCATATAGTTATTAATATGCAATCACGTCGTCTGTACACACTTGTATTATAAAATATATGTTATACTTAGTTATACTTAACAATAAAATCGCGGTGGAATTGGTTTACTACCACGGATTAGGATCGTTTATATAGTCGTCTATTCTATAATATGCCTTTTTACATAGCGAATTTTTAATGAAAGTTTTAAATTTATTTTCAGACAAGCATAGAACACGTTCTGGAATTTTGTTGTAAAAACGAACGCAGTAACCTACAAATGATGTGCCTACCTTGGCTAATCGGGATTTAGTACAAGCAACCTTGTTTCTATTCCTTGTGTTTACGTTATGAACGTCCCTATTTAATTTAAAAATTGTTATATTTTTTCGGACATACATTATATTATCGAATATTTATTGGCAAGCCAGTGTAAGAATGCCTATTTCTTTAAAACGCTCCCTTAGCGATTCTCTACTGTTTAAGTTGTAAATAGCTCTTATTGCTCTTTTTTGCAAGACAAATATGGTTTCTATATCTGCTGCCCGTCCCCATAATAACAAACCATACGACATGACACTGTGAAAATAACTAAAATAGACCAGCCTCGCCGTCGACACGTCTGTAAGTTGTCTAATTTTTCTGACTGCAAACGCTGCTGAACTCAACCGACCCGACAGTTTTCCAATATGCTGACCCCATTGCAGTTTTGAGTCTATCGTTATGCCTAAAAAAAGCGTGGACTCTACCAGCTCTAGCCTCTCACCAAATATTTTTAAACTCGTGTCAACATTTTTAACTTTGGGTAGTGAGAATTTGATGCATTTTGTCTTTTTTGCATTTAGCATCAGATTGTTTATAGTGAACCAGTTTAGAATAGTAGATAAAGCATTGTTTACATCGTCTACATTACTTATACCTCTCTTTACTTTAAAAATTAAGGAAGTATCATCTGCAAACAACACTATCTGTGAAAGCTTTTCTACTAGGTAGGGCAAATCATTTATATATACCAAAAAAAGGAACGGACCGAGTATAGAACCTGAGGGACTCCTACTTTTACATCAGAACCCGAGGATTTAACTCTATTAATATCAACCTTTACAGTTCTGTCTGTTAAGTAAGATCGAAGAAGACTTAGTGATTTATTACTTAAACCATATCGGTGCAATTTTATGAGAAGTGTTTCGTGGTCAACGCAGTCAAACGCCTTAGAAAGGTCACAGAAAACCCCAATGGCATCCTGCGACTCCTCCCACGCCTCAAAGATATGCTTTACTAACGCTATGCCTGCTTCCGTCGTTGAGCGGCCTTTTGTAAACCCGAACTGTTTCTTATGGAAGAGCTTATTTATACTAAAATGAGTTTGCAATTGATGTAATATTACTTTCTCAAAAACTTTACTTAGCACCGGCAGTATTGCTATAGGTCTGAAATTATTTGGATCTTCACTATCACCAGATTTAAACAAGGGTACGATTTTACTTAACTTTAATAGATTAGGAAAGGTTCCCTGGTCAACACATTTATTAAAAATCAAAGCAAGGTAAGGTGCTAGAATATTGATTATAGTGGATATTAATTTAACCGATAACCCCCACAAATCTTCAGTCTTTTTTAAGTTTAACTCTTTAAATGTTTTGACAATAGTTAAGGTAGTTATATGGGAGAATTGGAAGTCAACTTTACATGGATTTGTACTTTCCAAAAGTAAGGTATCGGCTAATTGGGAGGAAGAATTTAAGCTAGCCGTTATATGCAGTGGCATGTTTTTAAACATGCTTCTACGGTCTAAGTAACCGTAGCAGAATGAAAGCTCACGAAGTACCTCATCGATGAATCGTTGAAATGTTTGAGCCGCATTTCTCAACCCAAAAGTCATATATGGGAACTCAAACATACCAAAAGGTGTGGTGATGGCGGTCTTCGGTATGTCGTCTTTGTGCACCAGGATCTGGTTGTGCGCCTTCACTAGATCTACTTTTGAATATACCTACCCTGCTACCTGCTAGTTGGTGTGTAAAGTCCTGGATATGTCTTACTGGGTACTTGTCTGGGATAGTTCGTGCGTTAAGTGCACGGTAGTCGCCACAAGGACGCCAACCATTTTCCTTCTTAGGAGCTAGATGGAGTGGTGATGCCCAAGGGCTCTCAGAACGTCGTGCAGTACCATTCATAAGCATCTCTTCAAACTCTTTCCGAGCAATAGCTAGTCTGTCCGGAGGAAGTCGTCGAGGTCGCGACGAAACAGGTGGACCAGGTGTCGTTTTTATGTGGTGTTCAGTGTTGTGCTTAACCACACGATGCGTACCTGCCGGCGTAGTGATATTAGGGTATTGACGGAGCAGTTGATGGTACTTGCTGTCCCCGGTGATTGCTTTGACCGATGCCACGTCTGTTGCTGAACCGCTTGCAGGTGTTATCGCCGTGGACAGTGAAGTAACTCCATCTATCAGCTGGTGATGTCTCAGGTCTACAAGTAAATTATAATATCTGAGAAAATCAGCACCAATTATAGGTTTGGCTACTGCAGCCACGACAAACCTCCAGGTGTAGACACGTCGTAATCCAATATTCAGTTGCAGGTGTATCCAGCCATAAGTTGCTATGCGCGAGCCGTTTGCAGCAAACAGTTCGTAGTCTGTCTTCGGGCGTGGCTGACTGAGCGCTGAGTATGGGTACACACAAAGATCTGAACCTGTGTTAATCAGAAAAGACATTTTTGTTATGCGGTCAGTTACAAACAGGCGGCCTGGTGTGCTGGGGCAGTCGTTAGCCGCTATTTCAGGCTGCCGCTCTCGTTTTCCGATCTCGAAGCTGTGTAACTGCATGGTGAAGTGCATTTATTAGCTCGTTCTCCAAATCTGTTGTGGTACCAACAATAGCCTTCGACTCTTTGCCTAGAACGTGATCGGCCGCGTTCTCGACTTGGTGTAGCGCGTCTATGAGCAACGTTATTTCTATTAAAAGGACGTGAACGTGATACCTGACACTGTAGAGCTGAAACTTGTTGCGTCAGCGTTTCTATCTGCTTGGTCAGTTCACTGATAACGTTGTTACTTGGCCCAACACTAGCTACTACTGGCGATGTAGGTGCGATTTCGTAAACCTTATCTGCTAAATCCGCCAGTGTCTCCAAAGGTGTGTCGATTTGGGTAGCAATCACCGTTTGAATAGTTGAAGGTAGACGGCTCGACCACAGTGTGCGCAAAAATGAGTCTGGAATGTTCTCTCCAACTAACGTTCGGAGGTGTCACAAAAATTGTGACGGTCTACGGTCGCCTAATTCTTCACCAATTAATAATTGTTTCACCCTCTTCTCTTCGGATGCAGACAGTCGTTTAATAAGCTCCGATTTAAATTTTTCATATTTATTTTCTGCGGGTGGGTTGGTAATAATGTCTTTAATTTCGGCCGCGTACCTACCTGTGGTCCAGTTGTGCAATGACGTGATAAAATTTTGTTACATCCGTTGTAATGCCGCTGATGCAAAATTGACCTTCTAACCATAATGCGGGTTCCTGAGGCCAAAACGGTGGAATCTTCAAACCGACCCGGAACACTTCTTCTGGGTCCGACGTCGTCTTCCGTTGTGCTTTGCTTCCAGAAGCTTTCATTTTATATTATTACTTTTACGCGCCGCGTCGCGATATTTTATCGGGGTCACCAATTATGTAGTGGGTTCCTACCTGAGTTTTTTTAATGAAACTGCGTTTTAACTTCAAGCACTATACTATTGAGTTCGATCAGGTACAAACGCCACACATAAAGTTTTTTTACAAGCACAAAGAAGGTAGCAGATAGGAAGAATAGCGAACACGAAGTAACAGCACAATAGTTTAGAAAATATATATACGTAAATATATATGCACATTATGACCTCAATAACTTTGACAAAGTGAAGTTTGTGCGGAACACTAATACCCATCTGAGAGGACACTGCTTGAAACTACAAACGACCTCATCAAATAATAACCCACACAAGAACTTTCTCTCCAATAGAGTAGTTAAAGAATGGAACAAACTCCCTGAAGAAATAGTGACAGCCACAAGCATTAATATGTTTAAAAACAAACTGGATAAATATCTAAAGGAAACAAAACAGACAAGGAGTTAAACACAAACGTACATCTGGATACAGGCTTCACCAGTTCTATAACTGCCTGCCTGAATTACAAATAATAATAATAATAAATCAAAGCAAGCGAGAGATAGGCTGCGGAACGAAATGAGCGTGCATTCGCCGTTGGAGTTCAAGTTGCACTGCCCGCCATGCTATGGTCTCTTAGAACAAACGATTCAAAAAATAACTCTAGCGCCATCTAGCGGTTATGACCAATACTACTATAAGCAATGCTGTCGCTGTTTATATGACGTCCTTGCCATTTTAAATAAAATTTTCGTTCAGGTAGAAAATATTACTAGTTTGATTGACGACAATTTATGATTTTTTAAATGCTATACAAAGCCGAATTCTTTGTTTTGTTTTTTAGACTCACTTAGAGATTAATTGGGTTTCGGATGCACTTAATATTTCATATTTTATAGGGTATCTGAAATAAAGGTAATATCTATATAGATTTCACATGGCTACACTTTGTGCAAAACGTCAAATTGCAAAAAATTGAAAAGTTGTCTTAACTTTTCGAGCAAAACTTTGTTACTCTTTCGTTTTTCTTTTAGAATTTCTTTTATTATTTATCTCGTTGTGTAACTCAACAGAGTTGAACAATACTTCCTCCAGCTTTCACTTGGATCTGACTTTTGTGATGAGATAGGACTCCATGTGCAGTGACAATATGAGATAGGACTCCTTGTGCAGTGACAATATGAGATAGGACTCCTTGTGCAGTGAAAATATGAGATAGGACTCCTTGTGCAGTGAAAATATGAGATAGGACTCCTTGTGCAGTGACAATATTTATAACACCTGCGGATATGTCGCATAAAAGATGTTGTGTGGCTGGTTGCACAATGCATGTATCTGAAGGTAAGTAGGTGTAACCTAGAGTATTGAAGGCAGAAAATAGTCTACAATAGAAAATAGAACAATAGAAAATAGGTTGCCATTTCCAAAAAAATTAATGGAATTGAGTACATATTGAAGATAGCTATAGAAAGACCATAATCATAATTGACCATAAACTCATGAACTGTTGTTTTTTTTTCTGTTCAGGTACCCTGCACTATATCCCAAATGCCGTTAGAGACACTGAACGCTTTGAAACATGGAAAGCACGAATTGGAGCAGATATAATGGGCCTAGATGACCAATACATATTTTCGAACAGAAGAGTATGTCAAAGATATTTCGAAAATATTTATCACGGCTGCAAGAACAGGCTTATTAAAAATGCTGTTCCCACTCTGTTCCTACCAGGTTTGCATAAGAAAATTATAATATTGTTATATACAATTTAGCAGTAAATTCTAGGGTCAGCGGACTAAAGCACATTAGTCATTTGACATTTCAGTGCAAAATGTATGAAATCAATTTTTTACTTGTTCTTTAGTCCACCGACCCTAGAATTGTGAGTTTCACCTAGTATAATTATGGTTTATTTACAGTGGACGTACAATGCTGCACAATTGCGAACCCTGATCCAGTGCCGATAGATGCAAACCAACCCACTTCTTGTGGATCCAGGGCAGGTAAAAAAATGTTAATAATTTTAATATCCTGTTTTAGGGTGTAAGTTTCACCTAGTATAATTATGGTTTATTTACAGTGGACGTACAATGCTGCCCAATTGCGAACCCTGATCCAGTGCCGACAGATGCAAACCAACCCACTTCTTGTGGATCCAGGGCAGGTAAAAAAATGTTAATAATTTTAATATTCTGTTTTAGGGTGTGCATATTAATGATACATTATTAACCAAAAATATATCTGATTACAGGAAAACACTCCAATTACAGGCCAAAAGGACCACAGTTCGCGACAGTGAAACAGATTTAATAAAAAAGCAGCAAACAACTATGTTTGAATAAAAAAAGGAAGTAGAACAAGGCAAACTCCATACAAGTTTCTGTGTAGAAACATCTACCTATGAGAATAAAGCATTTTAAATCAATCTTTTTTGTTTAATTTTGATTTTGCTCAGTAAAAAAATTTGGTGGTCCAAAATGGAAACAATGTATGTGGATGATACTAAAAATTGTAATCCACATGCAAGTGTTTCCATTTCGGACCTTTTGGTACCTATAAATAAAAAGTAATTTCAGACTGCACTTTGAATTTACCGCCTATTCAGTTTTTAGTACCAGTCATGTCCGCCGTAAGCAGCACTTTCGTACCCCAGAAAAATACGAGAGAGACCTATCTATTTGTATACTTTGCTGCCCGCGCTGTGAATGCGATGCGCGCCCGCGCCGGCCGCCCGGCGACATCAGTTTTTGCGAACATAGGAACTGGTTGCGTCGGACGCTCAAGCGCGAGTTAATGACTCGGCTTTGCTTGCGCGTTTTTAACTCTTATGCATAAAATAACAATTATATGTGCGAATGAACACTACAAAGTAATTAAGAAATTTATTTGTTTCCTTCTTACAGTCGTACCAAAACACAAAATATGTACATTCTGTTATCTTATTAGAATATACCTCGGCTACTAACGGATAGACCGATTATATTGCAATAAGGTAAAGTTTATTTTGTATTGTTATTTAATATAACTTTACGTAACTTTTTAAAATAGTGAAGAAAAGTTTTATACAGAACAGGAAATAGTATTACACTCGTATGTTTTCGGCGAAAAACCGAAGCCTACTCTAGAGCCCGAGGTATATTCTAAAAGCTAACAGACTATACAAGACTCGAGTAATCATGACTTATTCCTATGTTTTACACTATTTTTATTTTTAATGCACTAACCCGTGTACGTAATACAGAGAATATTGTAAAGAGGTTCGAAATTTCACTGATGCCGTGAGTCGCCCATTGGCTCAATTGATAGAGCGCTGGTACGGATAGCCAGAGGTTGCGGGTTCGAATCCCGGCATGGGTGAAATTTTTAGCCTCTAAATAGGTTTTTAAATTTGTTCCTTAGCACGGGTTAGTGCATTAAAAATAAAAATAGTGTAATCATGTGGGTACAGTGATATCGTTCCGATGTTAAAACCTAACTGCAAAGTAGGTAGTCGGGGCTGTAAGTAATGCAATTTGCTTAAGTCAGATGTCGCTGCCTGTACGTAATACAGAGAATATTGTAAAGAGGTTCGAAATTTCACTGATGCCGTGAGTCGCCCATTGGCTCAATTGGTAGAGCGCTGGTACGGATAGCCAGAGGTTGCGGGTTCGAATCCCGTTATCAACCCTTGTATGTCCCCACTGCTGGGGTACGGGTGTCTTCCTGCATCGCAGGAAGGTTAGGCCATACTCCACCACGGGGGCCAAGTCCGGGTTGGTGGAGGATTGTAAGACAGTGGCGGGCCTTACTGTCAGATGTTATCAAGCCGCCCATAAGGCCTCTGACATGGCTTAACGATTATATTTAATAAATAAACTGAACGGCTCGTTATTCTCAGATAGGTAGGTGCTTATCGATATTTTTTGGCGAGCCCTGAGTGCGACCCTGGCTCGAACTGCAGAGCGAGATATCAGCCAAGCACTGTGCATATAAAAGGAAGTGACTTAGTCATTCAGCGCAAAGTGACCTGCGAAACTCATTTGTGGCGAAACTAACTACGTAGGTAGTGGTGAATAATCTGTAAAGAGCTTTACTAAATTCGCTGCTTCAGCAAAACGCAAGATAGCTGCACCTACTTGGTTATTTTTCAGTCAACATCGCAAAGTAAGTACTTTCTCATTTTCTTCTTTCAGTGATTTTTCCGTAGTGGCACTGCCTCTAGTATCCACAGCCTTCAGCTATGAATAGATGGATAGATAGAGAACGTTACACATATACCCAGAATTAGGCCATTTGTACAAATGTACTGACTGCGGACCTCAGTGGGAATCGAACCCGTAACCTATGGTAATCAATTAACAGTAAGTCGACCTGTTGTCAATTGTACAAGGATCCTCGCAACTATTGTAGCGTGCGAAATATTTTAGTACCCACCAATCTTAGTAAATTATTTGTATGTACTCGTATCTGTTGATAATTTTATTTATTCACACTGTTATTTAGGCATGTATTTATATAGATACCTCTGAAATTATCATTTTCTATGTTTTTGTACATCTACTTCCTTTTCTAATGTATTAGTCCAGTTCATCCAAAGGTTGTCTGGAAGAGATCACTTTTAGTGATAATGCCGCCGTCTGTACTCTTAGGTTAAGAAATATCTGTAATTTCCATTTTTATGCACAATAAAGTGTTCTCTATCTATCTAGGACCAGTACTTAATTTGTCAGAACTTCTACCTAATTTTCTTATGCGCTCTAAATCTCAAGGGATCCCTAACCCTAACTATTGTTAAAATTGAGTTATCAAACTTCAAGAATCCTTTGCTATTTGGTAATACAAGTGCAGATCTAATTCTGGTAGAGATACGACCATGATTTCTTAGGGTAATTACGTTTTACCTAATAAATAATTGCTATTTGACCCGTTTAATATATACCTACCTAACCATGATTTCTTAAATCTAAATAATGCTGTACAATTGGCGGTCTAATCGCTAAGCGATACATTTTCATTTAATTTTTCTAACCCTCTACATATATCTTTTTCCTTAAACAAGGCCACCAAGGTAAACAAACTGAGGAAACTTGAGTGTCTGAAGTGTTCAAATACCTCAGGGCTTTAAATTGCCAATTCGCGGAGGGCACGCAAGGTAATTGTGCCCATACTCATGAGAGAAGGCCTGTGCCCTGCAGTAGGAGTCCTACTGACGAATATCTCCTACCGGAACCAGTCACTTACAAAATTTAGATTTTTCGTTTTTCGTTCTTAACTAGAAAAGGGTGCGTTTTAGGGCACCGAGTTACGGGAACTTTTTTGCTCCCAAAGATCGCCCCTACACAATCCAAAAACAAAAAAAAAAATTGCAAAAAAAAATCTTTGGCTTAAAATATTTTTTAAAGGGATATTTTTTTCCCCATTTTACGTCCAATAGGGCTCCTAATAGTGCCCCCATGGATACACCCCAACGCCTACTCCGCCGCCCCCAACTTTACCCACCAACCACCATTGAACCAAGTTTTGTAGCCAGTGAGTTCTTTTACGGCCCTATATTTTTCCCTGTTATATCAATGAGAGGTGGTCGTATTTATTATTTCGCAGTGACCCATGTATTGACACGTATAATATAGGCTACATAAATAAAATCCGCTCGTGGCCTAGACGAACCGAGTGATTGGAATCAATCACTTGGTTAAGCAACAACAGGCGCGGTCAGGTACAGGATGGGTGAGCGTCCCGTGACTACCGCTAGTGGCATTTTTTCGAGCGCTTCCGTGCTTCGCAAGGCACGTTAAGCCGTTGGTGCCGGCTGTCATATAATGGCAGTCGTTAAGCCATGTCAGAGGCCTTATGGGCGGCTTGATAACTTCAGACAGTAAGCCCTGCCACTGTCTTACAATCCTCCACCAACTCGGACTTGGCCCCCGTGGCGGAGTATGGCCTAACCTTCCTGCGATGCAGGAAGAGACCCGTGCCCCAGCAGTGGGGACATACAAGGGTTGGTAACATACCATAACATACACATACCTACATAATCTCACGCCTGTATCCCAGAGGGATAGGCAGAGACAGGGAATGCCACTTGTCACGATACCGACATGTGGAGATTTTCCCGATTGTGGCGACGTGGTAGAGGGACGAGTGTCGTGTAATCGCTGTAATAGAAACCCCCGCCTGAGCGCTATAGGGGTATTCCTCCCATGCGCCCCCTTGCCCACGCGCGGGTGCGAGGCTGCCCCCTCGACAAAGGGACCTAGGTACAGTGCTACACAAGAAATAAGTCTCGCGGATGTACCTGCGCAGATGACCAAATTTTGTTTGTGCGGCAAGCAGATAGTTTCATTTTATGGCAGGCCGCGTGCCTTTGTTGCTATTGGTTGATCAACGTCATCGATGCAGGTGGGAGACCACGGTGACTATTAGTTTGGCAATATTAGCGTGAGCGAAATAGGTAGCGCTACTGCGGCAATCAATTCTGCACCTTAACCGTATCGGTTAAAGATCATGTTGAAAGTGCTTATAGCTTCGGGTACTTGCGTTACACTTCTTCCTAGTCTGCGCGAACGTAGATTCCCGAAGGGACTTTTATGATGTGTACTACTGTACTACCATAAATATCTAGTAATTTTATTATAAAACTTTTATAGGCGCCTTAGCCTGCCGAGTTACAATAACATCTATGATCGTATGTACTAAACTGTGTTTAGTTATCGTATATTATGTAGGTGTTGTTTATGAAAAATAAAGACTCTTTTTAAACAAAAACGATCCCGACAGATCGCCTCCGCTTCGTCAACGTTCATAAGTCGGTGCACGCACATCGGTTCCGGGTACTTTTTATCTTCCCCTTTGCTAATACATCTCCTAATTGGTCGTTGTATGTTCGTGTCTAATATCTAAAATTGTCGTCGCGGACTCAACGCCTACGGTGTGCGGTCATTTGTTCCCCGGAAATCGAGTGAAGCGTACGCTATGGAATCAAATAATAATATTCTGAGATTACATTGTGTTGTAATTTACATAAAGTTGAAAAAGAAAAGGGGTTTTAAAAGAAAACACCGAACTTTTGTCCGGTCCGGTCTCTTGATGTCCTCGGTAACTTGAGGGACTTTTTGTACTGGGTACTTTTAGTCCTTCGTGTGCGTTATTCGATACAATTTATAAGACATCTATATCGACGGTCAAAAATTACCCGGGGCATAGTCCCTCGTCTGCGCAGGCCTTAAAAGCGTTAGGCGAGGCTGTTTTTATATTAGCGACGTTTTTTTCTACGAGTTGCATTCGGGCTTGTAGCCCTCATACCGTTTTGGCTCGCGCCTATCCTAAGCCAAACTCGATAAAGAATAGAGGTAAACAAACTAATCAACTTATCGTTATCAACTTATCACAACTCACGTTTTACAAATCTTTTATTGTTTACATGATTATAGCCTTTTACTTGCTAACTATTTATTATTTATTAACAATTCCTTTTGCAGCATATTTAACTAGAATCACTCAAATTACATAAATATTACCTTGTTATTTCGAAAAACTATAAAAAAATTCGACATTAATTTTACGCGACAGCCCTACAGAAAAAGAAACATTGATGAAGTTTAGGTAGGTATGACAAACATTTTGGGAAATTTAGTTTTTGCCAACAAGTGAAGTTTAGTCGTTTGTTGTATAGAATCAGGCTTTACTTTGCGGAAATCCATAATCGCATTAAAAAGTTAAAATTACTTTGCTGAATTCCGCCAATAATCCCACAAGCACCATGCGGTTAGCTAATGCACCTCCCTCCCTCCCACTTTTTCAAGCAGAAGCAAGACACGAACACACCATCACCAACACCAATACTTGTGTGAGAAAACACGCGACGCGTTTCGCCTCTAACACGAGGCATCATCAGGCTCACAAGTGCAAGTGAAAAGTGTGAGGGAGGGCGGTGGATTAACTAACCGCATATGGTGCTTGTGGGATTTTTGGCCGTATTTACCAAAGTAATTTTCACATTTTAATGCTTTTTCCTGTTCCTATACGGAGTAGGAGTTATGTTTCCTCACGTGCCCTCAGTGTGCACGGAGTTTCGCCGCGAAGATAGGCTACATAAGCCATCTTCGAGCGCACCAGCGCCACATATCTGATTAGGGGTCAAGTGGTCGCCATGGCCGAAATCGGTCGGAGCAATCATCATCATTATGTTTCCTATACGGGCGGGGCACATAGCTCGAAGAACCTGATGGTGGTTGGGGCGTTCTGACTTGGCGACCCTCCACCAGATGGTCTGACGACCAGGGTCGATTCTCGCCCATGCGAATTGCTGTGTGGTGTCGGCCTAAAGAATGGCCAAACCCAAATTCTTCCCGCGGGTGTCGTAAAATGCGACTAAGGGACACAAACCGGGGGGTGGGCGGCAGCGCCCCCTGCAGTACAATTCCACCGAACTGCGATCCCCAACCCGCATGCCCAGCGTGGGGATTATTGAATTTTTGCCTCTAAATAGGTTTTTAAAAAATATTTGTACAATGTTTATGGTTACGCAGTGACTACCGCACAAGGTCGAGCCTGAATCGTGGCAGTCGCGGAAACGATTGCTACATTGTTGTACCTTGTACGTTTGTCATAGGAGCCGGTATAATTAAAACAGAATATTTCGATTGTTAGGTACGCTACTAACAAAGACAATTGGTTAAGACTTACAGGCTAAAAAACTACTATAGATCGAGCTCTATGCTAATACCTTAAAACTATCATTCGTCCACAGACCCAACGATGCCGATCCGATGTTTCTCCGCCTTCGTGCGTAGCTCGGAGCTGGACAGGCAGGAGCTGCAGAACTGCCCTCTGGTGGTGGACGCAACTAACTACTTCTACAGTTCGTACGAGGAAAGTGGGTTACCGTACCAGGTAGGTAGATACAGCAAAGCAGGGGTGAAGTTTACCAATGTTTGCCTAAGCGTGACGTCACGCGGTGTGATCGGTGTTTCAGGCAAAATTTTATTGAAAACTAGCTGTCCCAGTGAACTTCGTACCGCCTAAAAGTCGATTCATTATTTTTTTTATTTTATGCCAAAATCTTTACGAATCTCGGGTTGTTACCATCGGATCAGTTTTGAGTTTTAATAAACTAGTACTTAAAAAAACCTGTGAAAGTACCACGTAAAAAATCATATTAGGCACTAAATATCTGTGTAATTTTCATTTTTATGCACAGCTAGCTGACCCAGCGAACCTTGTACCGCCTAACAGTCGATTCTTTATTTATTTTTTAATTTTTCTCTCCGTAAGAACCATCCTCGTACTCGAGGAATATTCTAAAAAAAGAATTAGCGAAATCGGTTCAGTGCTCTCGAGATTTGCGCTTACCAACACATTCAGCGATTCATTTCTCTTTTTTTCTACAGCTAAATCATGCTTTAAAATTTAAAAAATAAAAAATCAAAAGTACATAATAAGGTTGTTTCTAAATTATAGATAAATTATTTTCCAAAAAAAGTGAAGACCCACCGAAACTGGATTGTATGTCGTGCTATAAACTTTGTTATACTTGGGATATTAGTTCCATAGATTAAGTTCCAACGATTAAGAAATCCCATATCCACATAATAATATGTTTGGAATCAGCTCCTGAACTACTGTAATTCTAGCCAAATAACACTAAGTCTTTGAACTAAAACTTTCGTAAGCTCAACACATTGTAGACTTTTAGTCCGGATCTACTTACGGGTGTTGTTATATCGGAAAAGTCCGACCAGGTTTCGCTCCGATTCGTAGAGCTTAATCATGGTGAGCAGAGACAGAGCTCGCGTCGTCGTCGTCAACTCTCAGTCCGTAGGTACATATGCCACACAAGCCTTGCTAAGATTCGTGCTAGCCAAATGATTCCTGTCTGTATCCTCAAATGGAGGGAGCTAAACTAGGCTAGGACCTTAAGGGATAAAAGAGGACACTAATGAGGGTCTGAAATCCGATACCTACTTGACTCGTTATTTCACTATGCTCACAAACTCACAGTTGAATGTCAAACTTTGTTTACAAGACTTTAGGTCTTCAAACCATGGACAAAAATGGCTGACCGCGTTTTTGGCTTTTTAGCAAAGCAAAGTTGTAAAATATATTTTTTGGTTGCTTTTAGGTCCTCAAAAAATAAACTTAAATATTTTTTGGTCATTGTTTATCTTTCGGGCCACAAGGCCAGGAAAAGGAGATCGCTCGTCGCATTCAGCTTGGGTGGGCCGCATTCGGTAAGCTCGAGGATGTGCTTAAATCGAAAATCCCACAGAGCCTTAAGACCAAGGTGTTAACCAATGTGTTCTGCCCACACTCACGTATGGTTCCGAAATATGGACTTTGACTAAGGACGCAGTGCACAAAGTCAAAGTCGCACAGAGAGCAATGGAAAGAGCTATGCTAGGAATCACACTTCTGGACCGGATCCCGAATGTCGAAATCAGACGCCAAACAAAGCTGGTACATATCGGCAAACGGATTGCGACTCTGAAGTGGAAGTGGGCGGGACACTTGGCCAGGCGGAATGATGGCAGATGGACGAAGGCAGTGACAGGATGTCGGCCGTGGGAGGGGGAACGGTCGGTGGGCTGACCAGCAGCCAGATGGTCAGATGACTTAAGTAAAGTGGCCGTCAAACAGTGGATGAGACTAGCGCGAGACGGTGCTGGTTGGCGTGGAAATGAAAAGGCCTATACCCAGCAGTGGGGTTTACCGGGCTGATGATTATGATGATTTTTTGGTCTAATGGAAGAGATATTTATAATTTAAGACTTACTTGCTAATAGAGTCTAATAGCGGTTGGAGCCTCAACAATGATTGTTCAAGCTTCCTTCTTCGTCAGAGCGGCGCAGAAGCGGACCTGTACGCCGCCTACCTGCGCAAGAAGCTGGAACCCTTCCGCCGAGCGAAGGTCGACTGCTACTTCGTGTTCAAAGGTGGCCATGAAGACATCCAGCGGAAGATCGCCAAAGTCGAAAGGCAGAAAGACGAGCGACCAGACGTTAGACCAATCTTCATGAAAGAGATTTGTTATGAGGTAAGCATGTGGCCATGGAATTTTATCTTCTTCTTCTTCAGGCTATATTAGTCCAATGCTGGACATAGCCCTCCCCTAATGAGCGCCATAGCGCAAGGTTGTGCCATCATTGGGGGGTAATGCCCATAATCCCTACGCTGGGAAAGTGGATTGGGGTTCGTAGTTTGGTGGAACTGAATTTGGGTTGGTGCTATTCTCTAGGCCGACACCACACATCAAAAACACCACATTTTAGGGACACGTGGTGCTAACCCACGCCACCACCACTCCACTAGAGTCTAATTCTTACATAGTTTTTGAATAGAATTATATAAGCACGACATTGGTTGTTATATGCCTCAATTTGTTAGTCTACAGAGTAATAGCAGTACAATGTCATTCCAGGGGTACCTATGGTATCAACCCTTGTATCTCCCCACTGCTTGGGCACGGGTATCTTCCTGCATCGTAGGAAGGTTAGGCCACACTCCACCAGTGGGCCAATTCCGGGTTGGTGGAGGATTGTAAGACAGTGGCGAGTCTTACTGTCAGAAGTTACCAAGCCCCCATAAGGTCTCTGATGTAATGGCTTAACGACTGCCAATACATGACAACCGGCACCAACCGCGCCTGTTGTTGCTTAACTCAAGAGATTGATTCCAACCACTCGGTTCGGCTAGGCGACGAGCGCTTAGGACGACCGGTAAATCAAGCTTTTTTAAGTTTTTTACTCATTTCTTAGCTTTTTCTACATTATGTCTAACCTGCTAAGCTCGGGCGTCTCATACCAAGAATGTCATATCATATAACTTTCTTATTTACAACTTATTTATGAACATTAAGTAGGTAGGGGATCTGGATGAGTTACTGTTCGAGGTACAATTAATTTTCGTATTTTTTTTATTAGATACGTGTTTATTTTATTCAAAATCAATCGATATTACTCATTGTATGTCCCCACTGCTGGGGCACGGGTCTCTTTCTGCATCGCAGGAGCGTTAGGCCATACTTCACCACTGAGGCCAAGCCCGGGTTGCCTGACTGCCTGCCTGAGTGATCTTAAACGATCACGAAGGTTAAGCAACACAGAGCGCATTCAGTGCATGGATGGTCTATGACTAAGGCTAGTGGCATTTTACCGAGCGGTTCCGTGCTTCGCAAGGCACGTTAAGCAGTTGGTGTCAGCTGTTGTCGATAGACAGCAGTCGTTAAGCCAAGTCAGAGGCCTTGGGGTGGCTTGAAAACTTCTGACAGTAAGACCAGCCACTAGTCTTGCAAGCCTTCACCAATCCAGACTTGGCCCCCGTGGTGGAGTATAGCTTATACCTTCCTTAGAGAAGAGACCCGTGCCCCTCGGTGGGGACATAATGGATTGCTGATGATGATGAATTTCTGATTATCAAAGTACTACTTCGTCCTTCAGCAGGTACCCTGAACTATTTACCTGTTCCTGCTGCAGGTTATCGACGAAATGGGCTTCAAGAGCGGCGTTTGCGAGTGCGAGTCGAAGACGGCCTGCGTGCTCTTAGCTGAGCACCTTAGGTGCGCTATATTGAGCGATGACATCGAGTTCTGCCTCCAGCCTCAACCTTACGTGCCACATACTGAGCTGAGCTTTTCTGACAATACCCTACACTGCAAAGTGTTCAACCGCGCCAAGTTTCTCGCTAAGTACTCCATAAGCGTGCCCAAGCTCGCGGTATTCAGAGCTCTGACCGACGAGCGTTACTTCCCATTCGAGTTCTTTCACGACTTCATGAGACGGAATCGTATTCCGACTGTTGCCTACAGAAGATTCAAGCCCTTACTCGCGTGGTTATCGAGAAACAGTGACCCCGGGAGGCAGGCGGTCAGAGGACTGCAGGCTGATGATAGGGAGAAATTTGAGCAGGCTACGGCGTCTGCTCTGGTGTTGCCTGGCGATGGGAAAGCTGTCGGTTGGCTGTTAGGAGATATGCCACTGCCGGAATTCGGGGAGCCAGAATGGTACGTATAAGCAGTTTTTTTAAACAGAATGAGTAGATAGGCCGTTGAGAGATGGTATTAAGTGGACTGTATAGTTTATAACATTCGTGGAGCAAATTTAATGTAGAAGATATTGTTGTTCTGTTGAACCATAGGCACTGTACTGAAGCACTAAAAGATGCAGGTTGACTTTTTAACACTTTTTATTACGGATTCGAGCTTACAAAGTTTTGTCTTGATTTTATATTAATTTAACGAACGAGAGCACACTAGTACGAAGCCAGGTTGAAAGGGAAGAGAGCGAGAGAGACATAGTCTGCGTAAAGGAGACGGACGATCTCTATAACTGCGTTCCGAATTAAGGAAATATAATTTAGTAATACTAAACAGTCTTGTTAACTGGTCTAAGCCGTGCATGGAATAAAAGGCTCAATAATTGGGTTTGCCAACGAGAAAATATGTAGAAATGTAATGACAATGCAAAAGAACAATAGAAGAATGAATGTCAATATGTACAATGAAACCTCCTGCCGATGTAAACTCTATGATGGCGTAGACAATGAGCTTGTCCAATATACAATGACAGACGCTCAGGTCCTCACTGCCATGAGCATCGTGCAGCGAGCCGTTTGCAAAGCTTTTGTCAGTTTGAACAAGGCTTCAACTTCTGTGAAGCATCAGTTTTAAGCAATCTGCACACCGTAGTAAATTTAGCCGCTCTGTACACAAAAATATGAAATTCTTCGAGACAAATAAAAATCCACGTCGTAAGAACAAATTTGTCCCTCTCGCGCCTATATTAGAATAGCTTACTAATAATATTATAAGAAGCATAATTGTTTACAATAATCTACCGGACAATCTTATAAATATTAAAAATTATACAACATTTAACACATAAATTAAAGTTCTATTAATCAATAAGTCCTTTAAGGTTATTTACAATTTGTATACGCCAACATGTAAATCCTCCATACCCTTACACGGCCCATGTTCAATTAGTTAAGTAACTGCATTTTTTTAATCGTTCATGACTGCGTTGAATAATTGAAATAATATTTAGTATATTTAGGAATTGGCCTCATTGGCTAAAATTACTGACGGTAACTCATGGTCATCCCAGAGTTAATGTTGACCGGAGACAAAATGAATTGACAACATTTCAATTTTTTAGTATACGTATTTTACTTAGAATATTTTCGGGGCTTAATCGCGTAGTAAAATATGTTACGTATTTTACTGTCTTAAAGGAAACTAGATACGAAATAAAACGAACCATATTTTTTTATTTTCGGAAATTCGATGATATTCATTCATAATTTTCTGTTTGAATTTCGTCTTATTCTAAAAAAACGTAACCGCCAAATGACGTCACACATACGGCATAATAAACCAAAGACGTGGCAGCATGGTCTAAGACCTTAGCCGGTTCCTTGCGGGACGAACTAAAAAAAAAAAAATAATACTAACACCCTTGCCGCCTTTTTAAAAACTATTGGAATTAAGGAAAGCAAAAGTAATTTCTCCGACATGACATTTGAATGAAATTGAAAATGACATCTGTCATAACAATTCTGATACTAGACAAACCACAGAACAATTAAATCAAAGACAAACGTAGACAACGGTACCTCCTCACTCCACCGTATGTGTGACGTCATCACACAATTTTTGGTTTTTATTTATTTTCTATAAAATTAAGCAATAATAAAATTCTAAATATTTTTTTCGTAATCAAGATAGCAAAATTAAGAAACGGTATTTTTAGTTTTGCGCGTTGTAAAATATGAAATGTTGTCAATTGGCAAAGTTTGTTGTGGATACCTAGTTGATAATTAATAATAATATAATACCTTGTTAGACCTTTGATTTGCGTACTTAGCCGCGTTGGTGGTCCATTGTACGAAGCAAGCGCCGAGGTCTCCTCACGATGTTTCCCTTCACTGTTGGCGAGTGTTAGTCGTAACTTATCCGATTTGATGCAATCATTGGGAATCTGAAATCCTTCACCAGGTCGGCAGTTATATTGGACCTGGAGCACTGCTGGCTTTCTAGAAAGATGTAAGCTGGTTGGAGTGTTTACAGTAGCCCTGCTACGTACAATGGCCCAAATTTATGGCTGAGGAAATCACAGGTCTAACAACGTCACTATTGGGCTGGGGCTTGGATTGGGGCTGATGATCTGGATTTTCTCTTTCAGGTTGGCAGCAAACATTTTCAACGCGCGCATCAGTGCCAATATTGTGAACTTAATACGCTCGCGGGTCCTCCACGGGGATTGGATGAGTCAGGAATGGATGAATCCTCTGGTGTCGGACGCCTTGGCGCCTTGCCTGGACATTCTTCAGTTCATGCTGGATCTCTTGACGGACGGTGACAATGATGGGTTCGTGTTTCGCCCGCGAGGAGAGGAGAAGGTGCTGAAGAGGATGGTGCCTTTGCCGAAGATTAGTTTGGTGAGATTATTTTTATTACACAGCTGCCTAATCTACATACATACATACATACATAACCTCACGCCTGTATCTTAGAGGGGTGGGCAGAGACAGGGACTGCCACTTGCCACGATCGTCCTGACAGATCACCTTCGCTTCATCAACGTTCATAAGTCGTTGCATGCACGCACGCCGGGTTCGGGTACTTTTTATCTTCCCCAATTACGTTGATTATGTCCGTCTGAGACGTCCCTTACCAGCCCTTCCACTCACATTCGCAGTAAATATTTGTTTCGTCAATCTTTCTTCCTTCATCCTCTCCAGATGTCCACACCAAAGCAACATTCCTTTCTCAATTCTAGTCACTACATCCCCTTTCAGTCCACAACGTTCTCTAATCAGACTTTTGCGTATCCTGTCATTCAAAGTAACACTACACATACTTCCTGATCTAAAATTTCAGTCCAAAATGTGTACTTAAATTAGTTACTTAACATATTAAATTTCTTTAATGTCTTGGTGTGGCACTAACTAGTATTACTTTACTTCGTTATCAACCCTTGTATGTCCCCACTGCTGGGGCACGGGTCTCTTCCTGCATCGCAGGAAGGTTAGGCCATACTCCACCACGGGGGCCAAGTCCGGGTTGGTGGAGGATTGTAAGACAGTGGCGGGTCTTACTGTCAGAAGTTATCAAGCCGCCCATAAGGCCTCTGACACGGCTTAACGACTGCCATTGTATGACAGCCGGCACCAACGGCTTAACGTGCCTTGTGAAGCACGGAAGCGCTCGGAAAAATGCCATTAGCGGTAATCACGGAACGCTCTTTGGCATCAAAACTTATTACAAACCCAGTTGCCTTCAATAAGCTGTAAAGGATTCCTTTGTACTTTTTAATGTGCTTTAAATTGCAATAAAGAATTTTTCATCCCACCATCTCGGAAAGAGTATTTTTAATCTTCAATATCTGAGTGGAAAAGCCGTTTTTATTCTCTAGAGGATAAAGTAAATTGAATTTAGAACATCGTGTGCACTAAGTTTTTGAATTAAAAAAATATTACACTCAATTTAAATAACTGTAGCAACGTTACTTTAAAATTTTCTTAATTATACCTTAGTATTATTTTGTTATAATTTAAAGATTATTCTGTATTACTTACCTGTCAACTCATAATGTAGTAATTAATACCTAAACTGAAATAAAAGTGTACCTATCTTGTGATTGTAAACGTTTTTTTTTTGCATTTAGTCATTTCCTCGCTGAGGTGGAATGAAAAGTTACGTGTTGCACTCGAGTGCAAAGATTTTTCACCTCGTGCTCTTTTGATTCCCTTGCTATCGCTCAGGATTCTAATTTTGAATCACTCGCTGCGCTCGTGATTCAATTTTAGAATCCTTCGCTTGCTCGGTCATCAAAATTGAACACGCGGTTAAAAAGAAACTTTGCACTCTTGTATAACAAATAACTATTTTAATACAGTTGCTCAAAAAGTGGCGTATTACAGGGACGTATAGCGTGCGGGATGTGGGTTACACACTAGTGCTTTTTTTTACCTTACCCGCACTCGTGCGTTTTCTTTCCCAACTGTCAAAATAATGTCTATTAAAAAGAAAAACCAACCATGAAGTTTTCACTAAAAAAATTCATAGAAGTTTTTATGAGCTACTAATTTGTTTCAATATCAGATTTAATGATTTGATTGAATGAGTTAAATTAGGTTTCATTTCATTTTATCTCATTAAATTTCATTTTCATTTCATATCAATAAAAAAATTCTACTGAAGACTTGGCTGTAAGGGCATAGTTCCCTTTGCCTACTAGAATGGGTGAAGAAAAAAAATCTCTGCTTATATTTTTTTTACGGTTGGCGCCATTTTCCAAATATTTTTTCTTTATTAAATTGCTTGTTTTTTTCGCAACTGTATTAAAAATAGTCGTTCAGTACACATGCGGAACCGTCATTGCAACTTGTTCCGACTGTCAACCCTCGCCTTCGGCTGCGCCTCGGCTCGGGTAGACATTTGTCGGAACTCTTTGCAATGACAGCCTTTCCTAATTTTTAGGATCTGTAATGTTATGTTTCGTTTGAAATCTTACCAATTTATGTTTTTGGTGTTCTATGAAATAAATGTGTTTTCTTTGTTTCTAATTTACCATTTTTTGGGCATGGGTGAAGAAAAAAAATCTCTGCTTATATTTTTTTTACGGTTGGCGCCATTTTCCAAATATTTTTTCTTTATTAAATTGCTTGTTTTTTTCGCAACTGTATTAAAAATAGTCGTTCAGTACACATGCGGAACCGTCATTGCAACTTGTTCCGACTGTCAACCCTCGCCTTCGGCTGCGCCTCGGCTCGGGTAGACATTTGTCGGAACTCTTTGCAATGACAGCCTTTCCTAATTTTTAGGATCTGTAATGTTATGTTTCGTTTGAAATCTTACCAATTTATGTTTTTGGTGTTCTATGAAATAAATGTGTTTTCTTTGTTTCTAATTTACCATTTTTTGGGCACAGCGAAAGGGGAACACTGGGATCTTCGAGTACTGGGCTCAGGCGCGACTGGGTCTGACCCCAACCGACCTGCTACGACTGAAAGGTTTGCCACGCGACGCTGGTCTTCTCGGTAAGACCTTTTCCATGACATCCAGACTCTGGAAATAGATATAGATAATAGATAGATACCAACCCTTGTATGTCCCCACTGCTGGGGCACGGCTCTCTTCCTGCATCGCAGGAAGGTTAGGCCATACTTCACTACGGGAGCCAAGTCCGTTGGTGGAATATTGTAAGACAAGGGCGGGCCTTCTGTCAGCAGTTATCGCGCCGCCCATAAGGCCTATGACATGGCTTAACGACTGCCATTGCATCACATTAACGACTGTCATTATATCCGATTACATGACAGCCGGCGCCAATGGCGTAACGTGCCTTGCGAAGCACGGGGGCGCTCGGAAAAATGCCACTAGCGGCAGTCACGAGATGTTCACTCATCCAGCACGTGACCGCGCCTGCTGTTGCTTAACCCAAGTGGTTGATTCCAATCGCTCCGCCACGAGCGTCTTACAATCGTCCACTAACCCGGACTCGGCCCCCGTGGTGGAGTATGGCCTAACCTTCTTGCGCTGCAGGAAGAGACCCGTGCCTCAGCATAGGGGGAATATAAAGAGTTGATGTCATTCATCCAGTACCCCTTCGAGCGCATTTCCGCTGTACCGACTACTACAGGTCACAATATTCCTTCCCGCAGTGACCTCCCTGCTGCTATGCGCGCGCGCAGCCCCGGGCTGGTCGCGCGCGGTGGCCTACGCGTCGCTGCTGCGTCACGTGCTTGGCCCGCTGACCTACGCGGACGGCAGGCAAATATCTGTGAGTCGACCCACCCATATTTCCTTTCCGCTACTTGACTCGTATCAAATTTGACGCGATAAATGGGTATTTCCTGTAGCATTTAACGTAAGAAACCGAAATATTATATTGACTTTGCTAAGTAATTATACTATTTTTTATTATTAATGCACTAACCCGTGCTAAGGACAAATTTAAAAAAATTTAGCCTCTAAATAGGTTTTTAAATTTGCTAAGTAAGTATGCAGGATGGCTGCAAAATTTGCAGATGAAAAAAAATTTTCCGCTTTTAATTCGGAACGGTGAAAACGCTATCCGCCATCTTGTAAGCATCTTTGATTTGTAAACAAACATTTATCAGACACTTTCTGTGTCACATTTAGTATTAAAAGACTAATATTAAAGTGATCTTCACATAAATACACAAGAGTTTCAATCGATATAGAACCGGGGTCTCCTTTGGCAAGTTTGAGCCAAGTCTTTCGAATGTTAATTTCACTACAATCCACAACTTCCCGTGGGTTTATTGACGTGTTTTTAGCCTTTTTGACTAAAAGTGATATCTTCGTTTTTTTTTAGTCTGCTTGCCACATCTAATCAAGTAATCACACATGAAGGTATTTTTGTAATGTCCGAAATTGTGTTCACATGTAAAGCGCTCATCGTGGAATAATGCATCTAACATGGACTGCTGTTAGTTCTACCGCAAAGCTTGACCGCAATAAGGTTAGTCGCGATGTCCTCTCTGTACAGTACCTACTTATATACTCTTTTAAGGTTTTTGGCGTTGTTTTTATTTCACTACCTATGCTCACAGCTCACAGATTTTTAGTCTATGTAAGTACCTATGTTGAATGTCAAACTTTGTTTACAAGCCTTTAAGACTTCAAGCGTTTTTGGCTATTTAGCAAAGCAAAGTTTTGAAATAGATATTTTTTTGCCTTTTGGTCCTCAACAAATATACTAAAATAGTTTTTGGTCTAATGGAAGACATATTTACCATTTAAGACTTACTTGTAAAGAGAGTCAAGTAGCGGATTATCATCACACCAATATTATAAAGGCGAAAGTTTGTGAGTGTGTATGTTTGTAACTTCTTGACGTCTAAACGGCTGGAGCAATTTCATTAAAATTTGGCATGGAGTTAGCTGACACCCTGGATTAAAATATAGGCTGCGTTTCACTGGCGGGCAAATATCTTAATCCCGTGGGAAAATCGATAAACCGCTGGTAACACTGCGGGGCACAGCTAGTCTCCAATATTATAAAAATCTTGGTCTGAAATCTTGAATCGCTTGTAACCTTCTGCTGCCTGAGTGTTTTTAAACGATTGCGAAGCATAAGCAACATAAGGTGCGGTCAGTGCATGGAAGGGTGACCGTCTATGACTAACACTAGTGGAATTTTTCCGAGCGGTTTCGCGCTTCGCAAGACTATTTAGCAGTCGTTTCCGGCTGCCGTCGATATATGGCAGTCGTTAAGCCAAGTCAGAGGCCTTAGGGCGGCTTGAAAGCTTCTGACAGTAAGACCAGCCAGATTATGATGATGGATAGGTGTTTTCTAAGATAGCCGGTGTACAGAATACAAGTAGCATCTTTGTTAATTGGTCACACGGGCCGCTACCAAGTTCAATTCAATTTAATTTATTTCAACGTAAATAAATTACATATTGTTTGCTGAATGTCAAAGTGAAAGTGAAAGTGAAAGCCGCTGCCTTCCGGCCGTAGTGTAATGGAGAAACAGGCAGCGGGAAAAAAACTCTACTCTATGTTTTTTTTTCTATGTTTTTTTTTTTTGTACATCTACTTCCTTCTCTAATGTATTAGTCCAGTTCATCCGAAGGTTGTCTGGAAGAGATCACTTTTAGTGATAAGGCCGCCGTCTGTACTCTTAGGTTAAGAAATATCTGTGTAATTTCCATTTTTATGTACAATAAAGTGTTCTCTCTCTCTCTCTCTCTCTCTCTCTCTCTAACCATATTTTCTCAAGTCATCTTAAATCTAATTCATCAGTTGCCACCTGTACGTATGATAAGATTCAGTAGTTTTTACGTGTAAGAGTAACAAAAATTCATCCATCCATGCTTACTTACCCGCTTGGGCGATTATAATACTTGTAGGATTAGGATCGTGAAATCGCGGCGTAAGACTGTAACCGAGTGCTTAGTGCGAGTTTTTTAACTACTCGATCGCGTTAACGTAAACTCATATTTCCACGGCATCGAGGAAGCGCCACCTAGCGACAAGTATGGCAATTAAAATTGCTGAGTGCGAGTTGTAATGGTTTACGTTGAGAAGTGAACACGTTTACCAGCCAAAACACGAATAAACGCGAGTGCGAGTTGTACTGTGACAGCGTTTTGCCAGTTCGAACGGTTAACTTACTCATACTCACTACTCAATGCTCGATTGACGCGGTAGTAAAGTTATTCGATTGGATCTGTCAAACTCGCACTAAGCACTCAGAGTGCTTAGTGAGAGTTTTTTAACTACTCGATCGCGTTGACGTAAACTCACATTTCTATGGCATCGAGGAAGCGCCACCTAGCGACAAGTATGGAAATTAAGATTTCTGAGTGCGAGTTGTAATGGTTTACGTTGAGAAGTGAACACGTTTACCAGCCAAAACACGAATAAACGCGAGTGCGAGTTGTACTGTGACAGCGTTTTGCCATTTCGAACGGTTAACTTACTCATACTCACTACTCAATGCTCGATTGACGCGGTAGTAAAGTTATTCGATTGGATCTGTCAAACTCGCACTAAGCACTCAGAGTGCTTAGTGAGAGTTTTTTAACTACTCGATCGCGTTGACGTAAACTCACATTTCTATGGCATCGAGGAAGCGCCACCTAGCGACAAGTATGGAAATTAAAATTTCTGAGTGCGAGTTGTAATGGTTTACGTTGAGAAGTGAACACGTTTACCAGCCAAAACATGAATAAACGCGAGTGCGAGTTGTAGTGTGACAGCGTTTTGTCAGTTCGAACGGTTAACTTACTCATATTCACTACTCGATGCTCGATTAACGCGGTAGTAAAGTTATTCGATTGGATCTGTCAAACTCGCACTAAGCACTCAGAGTGCTTAGTGAGAGTTTTTTAACTACTCGATCGCGTTGACGTAAACTCACATTTCTATGGCATCGAGGAAGCGCCACCTAGCGACAAGTATGGAAATTAAGATTTCTGAGTGCGAGTTGTAATGGTTTACGTTGAGAAGTAAACACGTTTACCAGCCAAAACACGAATAAACGCGAGTGCGAGTTGTACTGTGACAGCGTTTTGCCAGTTCGAACGGTTAACTTACTCATACTCACTACTCAATGCTCGATTGACGCGGTAGTAAAGTTATTCGATTGGATCTGTCAAACTCGCACTAAGCACTCAGAGTGCTTAGTGAGAGTTTTTTAACTACTCGATCGCGTTGACGTAAACTCACATTTCTATGGCATCGAGGAAGCGCCACCTAGCGACAAGTATGGAAATTAAAATTTCTGAGTGCGAGTTGTAATGGTTTACGTTGAGAAGTGAACACGTTTACCAGCCAAAACACGAATAAACGCGAGTGCGAGTTGTACTGTGACAGCGTTTTGCCAGTTCGAACGGTTAACTTACTCATACTCACTACTCAATGCTCGATTGACGCGGTAGTAAAGTTATTCGATTGGATCTGTCAAACTCGCACTAAGCACTCTGTGCTCGGACCCTCAGTTCGCGCCGCACCAGCAGCACCGGCTGGTGATGGCGCAGCACGCGCTGCAGCAGGCGGCGGTGCTGCGGCGCCTCTGCGCGGGCGCGCGCGCGCGCTGGCAGCACGCGGGCCGCGCCTCCAACGCTGCGCGGGCGCTCGCCGACTTCGAGTCCCAGGTATCCGATACGATCAAGGCCTGCGCAGACGAGGGGCCAGGCGCGCACTGGAATATGCGTATCAAGGAAACTAAAGGAAGGCCAATGAGACGAGATAAAGAATGTAAACAAACGGACCGTCACTGAGTTACATTGCGATAGTGAGCGATTATTATCTCTGTCCTTGTCACACGTATGCGGTAATGGCGGCATTTGATCGACGACAGCTGTCGTTGCGTATTTCGTGGTACAGGAAAACTTTCAGTGCGGCAGTTGTCAACATTTGGTGTCATCCGCCATTTTGTGCACTATAATAATTCATTCCTGTTTAGATTGCGTTCGAAGTGTTACGTATTTAGACATATAACGTATCTCAGAAATATAACGTATCAGTTATTATGTCAATGCGCGCACAAGCTACAAAAAAATCGCAGCGATTTTAAAACTGTGAGTTGTTACATTTTTGCGCGACTACTCGCGACGCGATTGTCGCAAAACTAAACTGTAGCCTATGGAGTAGTACGGCTCTGCGCGTATTGCGATAATAAAATTGCATTTTCAGTATTTTTGAATTTAATTTGAGGTCCAACTTTGTCAAATGTTTGAATCTTCGTCGATAATAGCCAAAGAATTTGGGATAGATCGTTGTATTTCAGATAAAAGAAACCTTTCACAGGATGAATCCAGTATTGACGAACACCTTCTCTCTTTTTTTCTTCTCCTCAGAAGTAAAGCAAGACAGGCAATTTGTACGAAATCCATGTTGAAAATGAACAATCCATCGATTTTTTCATCGCAGTGTGCAACGACAGCTGTCGTCGATCCAATGACGCCATTACCACATACGTGTGACCAGGACAGAGATAATAATCGCTCACTATCGCAATGTAACTCAGTAACGGTCCGTTTGTTTACATTCTTTATCTCGTCTCATTGGCCTTCCTTTAGTTTCCTTTAAGACAGTGAAATACGTATGCTAAAAAAATTAAATGTTGTCAATTGCTACAGTAAAAACATGGTAAAATAATCTATGTCGCGAACAAGCATTGCGAATAATCGTTTTGTAACACACAGGGCGACGCTCGCGAGTGCGTGCGCCAGGATTTGTCGGGCAGTCCAGCGCTTTTCAAAGAGTTCCAAGTCCTGGCAGATGCCTACGACGACCTGGAGCCAACACCTGATGCAGACCTCGAGCAGTAAAACACGAAGAGTAAGATGAGATAAAAATATTTTAAAACCCTATTTAGAGGCCAAAAATTCCACCCATGCCGGGATTCGAACCCTCGGCCCTGGCTGTGCCAGCGCTCTTTCCAACTGAGCTAATGGGCGACTCACCGGCATCAGTGAAATTTCGAACCTGTTTACAAAATTCTCACTAAAATATTGTTTAGCAATAAATGGTGTTTTTGAGCTGTCACATTATTGATTTGCAACGAAATTCAACAAGTTTTTATGTGGTCGCAAGCCCATAGTTGTGTAATTTTTTTTTATGCCACACCTGGCCATAAAGTGGCTTATTCCGCACGCTGCGCGTACGGAAAAAGCCGCTTTCTGGCCAAGTGTAGACATAAAAAGATGTACACAACACGGGAGGTAATAAAGAAAGCTCTCGATCGCATATTTACGTCCCTCGCTTGCAGCTCGGGCCGCAAACTTCTGCGATCTCGGCCTTTCTTTGTATTACCACCCTAGTAATGTACTATTTCTAGCCAAACTGTAAATTCCACCTGGTCAAAACAATTATTGCTTTTGGTAATTTTTACAGAAAATTAGACAAAACAACATTTTTGTTATTCTTGAGAAGATTCTTAAGAAGAAAACTGTTTTTCACGACTCCTGCTCGACAATGCCTTATTACGTACCGTCAAATATCATCGTAAAGCATAGCCTTGTCTCTCGAGGGCAATAATAATGAAGAATTTCCCTAGGGAATAAAGTGATTTGAATTTAGAATGTCAAAATTCGCATGAAAACTATGAAGAAGCCCCGCATTGCAATTCGAAATTCGAATTGTTGTTCGAAACTCACCCCTTTTTTCTTTTTTTTCTGAACTACTGTGTCGTGTGACCGCGCGAAACACCAATAAAAAAAAGAAAAATTTTATTGTCTCCCAGATGGTGTGAAAAGTAGAGTATTCACCTCTGGAATAAAACATGTCTTAGTCTCGGGCGGTATGAACCCCTGGCTTCACTCAGGACTCTACATAACTCCCTCGCTTCGCTCAGGAGTTAAAATTTAACTCCCTCGCTGCGCTCGGGAGTTAACTCGGAGTCCTTCGCTCCGCTCAGGGTTCAATATACCGCCCATGACGTAATACATGGTTTTATTCCCTTAATGCATAATCTACTATTGTTCACATTTCTGTAGAAATTACGAAAAAAGTACTTATGGACTTTTCAGCTTTGTCAATGTATATTTTTTTCTTGTTTATCAATCAATCATAGTTTTTAAATCTTTACGCTGTTTAAAGCTTATTGTATATCACTATACACGTGTAGCCTGTGGGCTGACTATACTAAGAAGACGTACGGGGCCCTCCGCGTCCAGTTAAATAACGCGCTCAGGGCGGTGCTGAGGCTGCCTCGCTACTGCAGTGCCTCGGGCATGTTGAAATTGAAATTGAAAAATGGTTTAATTATCGCAAAAAAGTACAAAAAACAACTTAAAATACACTAAGTTAAATACATACTTAGTTACTTTAGTGAAAACTTAGTTAAATAATGTTCGCCCACGCGAACGTTTCCACGCGAGCATGCGCCGGCGCTGCGTCACTGGCGCAGGGTGCGGGCCAGAACCAACACCGCCCTAGCAATGAATGCGGGCAGGATAGATTGCCCATATATCCGGCACTGCTGCTACAGGCATATTTAGGTCTGAAAAACCGACTTATTATTGTATATGTGTTGTCTCTGTTTGTTTGTTTGTTTGTTTGTTTGTTTGTTTGTTTGTTTGTTTGTTGTGTATATGGGTATTGAAACCTGAAATAAATGCATTTTATTTTTTACTAAGTACCATCATTGGGGGGGGGGGGGGGTAATGCCCATAATCCCCAAGCTGGGCATGCGGGTTGGGGATCGCAGATTGGTGTAGTTGTACTGCAGGGGGCGCTGCTATGGCGCTCATTAGGGGAGGGCTATGTCCATCAGTGGACTACATAATATAGCCTGAAGAAAAAGAACTAAGTACTAAGTCAGGGGTATGGCTAGGGGTATGGTGGGTCCAGAGGGAGTTATCTTACAGGTGTGTTTCCTACTACTTTAACCTCCTCAGTTCTAACTTTGAAAATAACAATAGGAACCCATCCGGCTCGAAGGACCAAAAAGCATCACTTGTGATTTTGTAGACTGTTTTGTTAAGGCTGATGATTCGATATCAACCGTTGTATGTCCTCACTGTTGGGGCACGGGTTTCGTCCTGCACGGCAGGAAGGTTAAGCCATACTCCACCACGGGGGCCAAGGGGGCTGATGCTTAATAAATTAAAAAATAAACTCAATTTACAAGAGTGACAACATAGGAATGTACAACAATGTCGCCAGAATTAATGAGATTTACAGTCCAGTGGCCTCTTCACTGACACTAGATGGGTGAAGAGACCACTCTGACGCTGCGCCCAGGTGCATGGTTTTAGATGGTGGCGTAGGTCTGCCCAGCACCTATACCATCCTGACAGCTTAGTCGAGCACAGGAAAGACTAATTTCGAATATGTAGTCTCAATACCACACGCTAACTGTGAAGGAAAAACATCGTGAGGAAACCCGTGGTTGGTTGGCTCCGCACGTATTGACTAGTTGCCAGAATTAAGCATGGTAAAATAATGTATGTCACGAACATCTTTGTTATTTTCAGGGTCAATTTATGAGGTTTACCTATGTTTTAAATTAGGTGCAGAATTTTGAGTCTTGTTGAGGTCTGTGATTAATATTAAGAAAATACAATTTTTTATTAAGAATTTATCTGTAAAATTCTATACAATATACTAAAACTAAACAGTCATTTGGTGACGTGTTAAGTTTCCCAATTTTATCAGTGAGACTTTTACGTATATTATAGATAAGTTTAATTAATGCGAATATGTGCCATGTGTTGTCAAACTTAAACAACCGAATAAAGATATAATTTACCAAAAAGAATGTCTATTTTTGTTTTTATATTCCTACGGAATTATTTTATAATGAGAACGCTAGAACGATGCAGGCTTGAAAATTGGTAGGTAACACTAAAAACGCGAACGCCATCCTTATATTATCACTATCAATGTATATTGAAGAAAAGGTCTTTACAACTATTTGCGTCTCGATTTTTATATTTAATTTCAATATACTATGTTTGCCTGATTTTGGTATTTCAAAGTTTTTTCTTTTTTCACATATTGTTACCTTTTGCTGTCTCTAAAGACTCTAAAGTTTGTAATTAATAATAATGCCTGTCTCAAAGTTATGTCAATATAAAATAAGCCCGTAATTGGCCCGTAATTTGTAACAGTGAATATTTATTAACTTGTGCTTTTGTAAATAAATAAAATAAAAAAAATCTTACAATAAAATCATTCGTACTGTGCGAGATATAGTTATTCAACAGTAACGATTCTACCAGATGTAGGTATAACTAATTAGTTGTAGACTTTTAGTCCGGATTTACTTAGTGGTGTTGTTATATCAGCGGGTGTTGTTATTAGCAGAGACGGAGCTCGCGTCGTCGGTTGCTCGTCTCACACTCAATGTGAGCAACCGACGACGCGAGCTCCGTCTCTGCTCACCATGATTAAGCTCTGCGAATCGGAGCGAAACCTGGTCGGACTTTTCCGATATAACAACACCCGTAACTAAATCCGGACTAAAAGTCTACAATGTGTTGTGCTTACGAAAGTTTTAGTTCAAAAACTAATTAGTTGCCAAGGCCTTTTGTTATATAGGTAGGTAGATACTAATAGTGTTAATAACCCATTCCGCAGTAGTTCCATTAGATAGTTTCTTGTTAACTGACTTCAAATCTTATGGGCTTTGCTCGCAGAACGAACAGTCAGCCACATCATAAAATATTCATACAATTTTCAAATCTACATAGATCTTAAAACCAAGCTATCAAATAGTAAATTTATAAATACCTAATACTTACTACATTCCCGCTATAAGGTTTGGACAGAATGCCCTGACGTATTCCCACATCCATCAAATTCAGTTATAACGCCGCGACACCTTAAATCTGTCTTATGACAATTTTATATATGGGAATGAATATTTTTGTAAATAAAACCATCGACTTCAACTTTGATAGAATCAGAACATTTAATAAAGTCCCCCCCAGCTACTTCTTCATGGCCTTGTTGAACGCATCGATGCCGGCCTTCACTGCGTCCATGATCTTGAAGCTTTGCGCCGACAGGTTTTCGTGTAAATCGTCTACTGATTGCCTGCTCTCTTTCGCCACCTTAGCGATGACTTCCTTGAACCGATCCATGTCCACTTTAGCCTCCGCCGTCTCTTTGAAATACTGCTTCGCTAGTTCCTCCTGCTTGTGGTCGGCTATTATCTTCGCTGGAACATTGGAAAATGTGTTTCGTTTTTGAGTTACGTACATTTTTTGTATTGATTTTGTTCTAGCTTCACGACTTCGTTCGCGAAATTTTATATGTATTTTGCCGGGATACTTATAATCTATCACTATCACTGCACCAAATTTCAATCTGTTCAGCCGGATTCTAGCGTGATTGAGTAACAAACACCCATACAAACTTTCACATTTATAATATTAGTAAGATTTTTGTAATAATACTCGCTAACTGTAAAGCAAGCAATGTATGAAGAAATTCCAAATTGCCACAGAAACGCAAAGAAAAACGTCGCGAGGAAAGTCTGAGGTGTTTACATACCTCAGCGCTAGAAATTACCAACATGGAGTAGGTATGCACGATTAATTATCACGCATGCGTACCCCGGATTGGTAATCTATGAGAGAGAGAGAGAGAGAGTCTACTCTGTGGTACTGGTAATACAAGGTACCTACTGGCCTTCTCTAAGTGAGAGAGAGAGAGAGTCTACTCTCTCTCACTTAGAGAAGGCCAGTAGGTACCTTGTATTACCAGTACCACAGGAAAGAAATGGGCTTTGGTGGGCAATAAGTGACAGATGATGCAAAATGAGGACAGCTGGATGAGGATGGCAGAGGACAGAAAGAAGTGGAGTGCCTCGGGGAGGCCTATGCAAAGCAGTGGACGAGTATGGGCCGATTGATTGACAGTAAAATTAATTAAATTCTTTTTAATGCACTAACCCGTGCTACTATTCTTCGGGCTTTATTAGTAACTCGGCTTCTCCTTTTATAAACATTAATTTTACTTAAAACCTAGAGCCTAAAAATTCCACCCATAACGGAATTCGAAATTTCACTGATGCCGGTGAGTCACCCATTAGCTCAGTTGGAAAGAGCGCTGGCACGGATAGCCAGAGGTCGCGGGTTCGAATCCCGGCATGGGTGGAATTTTTAGCCTCCAAATAGGTTTTTAGTACCTAAAATTAATGTTGATAAAAGGAGAACCCGAGTTACTAATAAAGCCCGAAGAATAGTAGCAGCGGGCGAGGCATAAAGGTCGAAGAACTGATGGCCGTGGGCGTGGCAAAGTTCTGTACTGGCGACCGCGGACCGAACGGCGATGTTCGCAGGCAATGTATTTGGTTACGCAGGGGGGAAAAGTCCCTGAATCGTAAAAAAATTCCTCCGAGTACTTGACGCGGACTCGACGCCTACGGTGTGCGGTCATTTTGTTCCCCGGAAATTGAGTCAAGCGTACGCTATGGAAGTGGAAGCAAATATTCTGACGTTACCTACATATTTTAAACTTTCGCGACTTGTACACATAGTTAGAATATTTTCGGGGCTTAATCGCGTAGTAAATTATTGCTATTTTAACCATCGGTGCTTTCCAACGATCGCCATTATTATAGCCGAATTGTGCGTGAAGCGGTTGAAATTAAGAAACACAAAAATTTTAATCGGGAATGTGGTTTCAAACTGTCGCAAACGTGGGATCCGGTCATCAAGATGTGTTCGAGTGGAAAAAAGTCGCATGGCTTATCGTCCGACATTGTCAGTGTAGTGTGTCGCAACCCTAATAGTGTTTTGTGATAGCTGATTGAGGGTAGTCTGAAACCTCATCAGCCGAAGATGCGAACGGGTGCCAGCCATCAGTCTTCTCGTGACCACGATGACTGTAACGTCGTCGAAACGTCGAGGTAAAGTAGCAATAAATTACTACGCGATTAAGCCCTGAAAATATTCTAACTATGACGTTACATTGTCTTGTAATTTACATGAAGTTGAAAAAGAAAAGGCGTTTTAAAAGAAAACCCAGAACTTTTGCCCAGTCCGGTCTCTAGATGTCCTCGGTAACTCGAGGGACTTTTTGTACGGGGTACTTTTAGTCCTTCGTGTGAGTTATTCGATACAAATTTATAAGAGATCTATATTGACGGACAAAAAAGTACCCTAGGGATAGACCCTCGTCTGCGCAGGCCTTCTTAGTGATCACCCATCGCATTGGTGCTCGCCCTCTGCTTCTTTCCCTGTCTCTGTGACTGTGATAATGAACTCGTTGGCGTTTCGGCCCTCGATAACTTCTGCTTGTGAATCCTTACCCTCTTTCATCCAGTTTATCAGTGTCTCTTGGTTATTCTTCCCTTGCTGCCGTAGTTTCTCGAATGCATCGTCCATCTTAAAGTCAAATTATTTAGTGAAATTCATCTAAGTCTACAGACTAGGTACACCTAGGTACTTCTTTCACTAACTACTATCGTGTTAGGTGAATTCGGAGCAGAAGGGTAATTTTGTTTTATTGTAATTAAATTGGCGATTGGTAACGTAATGTTTGTGTTCTGCACAGATACAAAAACAGTGTTTGTAAGTTTTTCATTGACAGTTCAGATGTCAGACTTGGAGTGATGTCATTCTCTTTCGTCTGCAATGACCTCCATGGTGGTCAGTAGGTACCTACGCACCATGGAGGTCAGTAGTTTTTTTTGTCATCCTCATTGTTCTGCAGGAGCCAGATTGAAAAGTTACCTGATAAAAATCTTTGCATCTTTGAACTAAAACTTTCGTAAGCACAAGACATTTTACTAAACAGATGCAAAGATTGTAGACTTTTAGCCCGGATCTACTTACGGGTGTTGTTATACCGGAAGAGTCCGACCAGGACGACGACAAGCAACCTAAAACGCGAGCTCCGTCTCTGCTCACCATGATTAAGCTCTGCGAATCGGAGCGAAACCTGGTCGGACTCTTCCGATATAACAACACCCGTAAGTAGATCCGGACTAAAAGTCTAGAATCTTTGCATCTGTTTAGTAAAAAGTCAAAGGCTGCGCTAGTGTGTATCGTAACCTAAATTCGGTTCAGGAAAGGCAGTATTAAGTACACACGTCAAAGACAGTGATTCTTCACTGGTTTTGTAAACTTTTGACATAGGAGAATGAGCCAACAGTTCATTCGAACTTGTGAGAATGGCCGGGGTGAATTTAGCGACAAGGGCTTTAATTGATTTCCGACAAAAACGTCTGTTTTTAGCGTAAATTGTTTAAAGTCCTAGGATATTGATACTACGTTCTAAGCTGTGTGTTCTGAAAATAGTTACCACGGAGATATTAAGATTATAGGTGTTTAAATTTTGAATAAAACGTCGGTGACGCTAGTTGGCACCACAAAACGACTAAGGCTTAAATTTTTTGTGTATACATATACAAAATGTTTATTTTAACCACAAAAACACAGCATTATCTTGATGAAAGAGCATGTAGTGACTAGAATTGAGAAAGGAATATTGCGTTGGTTTGGACATGTGGAGAGGATGAAAGAAGAAAGATTGACGAATCAAATATATATTGCGAATGTGAGTGGAAGAGTTGGTAAGGGTCGTCCCAGGCGGATATACATCGACCAGATAGGGGATGTATCAGCAAAGGGAAAGATAAAAAGTACCCGGAACCGGCGTGCGTGCACGCAACGACTTATGAACGTTGATGAAGCGAAGGTGATCTGTCAGGATCGTGGCAAGTGGCAGTCCCTGGTCTCTGCCTACCCCTATGGGATACAGGCGTGAGGTTATGTATGTATGTACTCGTATGTATCTTGATGTTACATTGAGTATACAAGCAGAAGGTACGTAATAAAGGTGTTACAGTATTTATGGCGGAGTTTACTACGAATCTATTTACCGTGGTAATTTACTCAATGATGCAGGTATAACACTAGGTCACATAATGTATCGTGAAGACCAATTGCAATATTATACAAAAAAGTATAAGCCTATAACATTAGCAAGCTAAAGTGGCTGTAGGCTGGTCACATATGCCCAAGAACCGTTGGTCGATGGGGTGCTAAAGAGACTACGAACTGGCACATGCAGCGTAGAACGGACACCAAGGCCCTGGATCGACGACCTGAGGAAAACTGCTGCCAGCTGGAAGAGCACCCACTTGGCGAGGACGGAAAGAAGTGGCGTGTCTTGGGCTCCCCCAAGACAGTTGCCGGTCAGTATATCTATGAAACACAATGAACCTAAATACTGGAAATAAACATAAACTTTTGTTCCCCCTATTTAGGCTGACAAAGCTTAATACATCCTTCACGGGGCATTGTATACGCTTCTATAACAAAATTCCTGACGATATTATTAAGCTTGCCTGAAACGTGGTTCAAAAAATTTGTTAAGTAGGTACTCGTAGGTACACTTTGTGCCAAAAGGGCTACTATAACATAAAGGATTATTTAGATGACAATGATGTCTGGAATTAAAGCCAGTACAATGCATGAGTTCTATGTTTTATAATAATTATGTAAACTCTGTTAATTAAGGACTTTGAAAAGACTAAGTTTGGAGTTTTTTTTTGTCCATGTTTTCTCCAAAATTATCTAGATTTTGAAATGGACACCTAGTTTTAATTGTAACGTTCATTAAGCCGCAGTATCTGCACTACTTTGAATAAAACCTTTTTATTTCATTTAATAATTCACCCTTATGTCTCGGGTATGTCCGCCGCTGGGGCACGGGCCTCTTCCTGAGGTTAGGCCATACTCCACCACGGGACCAAGCCGGGTTGATGGAGGATTGCTAGGCAGTGGCTGGCCTAATCGTAGAAGTTATCAAGCCGCCTATAAGGCCTCTGATATGGCCTCACGACTGCCATTACATGACAGCCGGCACCAACGGCCTAACGTGCTTTGCGAAGCACGGAAGCGCTCGGAAAAATGCCACTAGCGGTAGTCACGGGACGTCACCCATCCTGCACCTGACCGTGCCTGTTGTCGCTTAACTCAAGTGATTGCTTCCAATCACGGGTTCGACTGGGCCACGGGCGCTAATCTAACCCGAGTTATTGACTCCTTAGCTCTAGTGAGCGATGCTTGGAGTGTGGCCATCAGGGTCGCGCTGTGTGCAGACAGCTTCGCTTGCAGCTCTTCCGCTGCCTGCCGCCGGTCCTTCGCCATCTCTTCCACCGCATACTTCAGCTGATTTAGGTCCACCTGTTAACGTTGGTGCATATTTTGTCAGCTCAGTGTTTCCCTGCGGGATCTATTTTATTTTATTTATTGAGTTCATCAGGTGACAATCAGGATAATTACATAAAATTAAAAGCTTACGGTTCTGAGCTTCACTGCCCCGTAAAACATACGCACACGCTCGTTTAGGCATAAAACTCTTAAACACTACCTACCTATACCATTGAATTTAAAGAAATTCAATGCCTATACGACAAACAATTTTATATACACTTTCTGGAGCTAATAACAGAGATTAAGTTTTAATGAGATCGTAGGGAGTAGGTAGTTTTCCGGCATTTACTTCTAAATCATGTGGATTGAATTCGAAACAAAGTAATCCATTTTTTAAAATCTATTTAGAGGCTAAAAATTCCAACACACCACAGATAATGTTGTAAAGAGGTTCGAAATTTTACTGATGCCGGTTAGTCGCCCGCTAGCTCAGTTGGTAAGAGCGCTGGCACGGATAGCCAGAGGTCGCGGGTTCGAATCCCGGCATGGGTGGAATTTTTAGCCTCTACATATGTTTAAAAATTGTCCTTAGCACGGGTTAGTGCATTAAAAATAATATGAAGTAATCCATGTAAGTAAGTAAGAGTGGAGACCGCAAATCGACAAACGTAGAGTGGGACGCTCTGTGGATAGGGAGACAATTCTAACTATATTAGCAAGTAAGTAGTATACGACTCTAAGGCTTATGACTTGGAATTCTACGTATAAGGTCGATCTACAGCCAAAATCTGTATTCTGAACGCCCCATGCTAGATTGAATTCGAATGAGAAAATAAATGTCTAATGACTGTGACGCCTGAGGCCTTAGGTCGGCTTGAAAACTTCTGACAGTAAGACCAGCCACTAGTCTTGCAAGCATCCACCAATCCGGACTTGGCCCCCGTGGTGGAGTATGGCCTATAGGTACTTTCCTCTGGGAAGGGACCCGTGCCCCTCGGTGGGGACCTTTCACCTCTAACACGAGGCATTCTCAGGCTCACTGTGAGCCTTGTTTGCATTAACTAACCGCTTGGTGCTGGTGGGATTTTTGGCGGAATTTAGCAAAGTAATTTTCATATTTTAATTCTATTATGGATTTCGGCAAAGTAACGCCTGATTCCATACAATATCTGTAGAGTTATTTTATTTTTGTGCGACAAATGTCTAAGCCTCCGAATACTTTGCGTCTACGCTTTCAATTCGCATGGGCGAGAATCGGCTGCCTGGAACCCAGTACTAATCAAATGTGGAGCACTGACCTTGTCACTGGAGGCTGACTCCCTGAGATACTGCCTTGCTCTGTTCTCTTGTTGTTTGTCGTCAATAATTTTCGCTGAAAAAGGTAATCGATATCAACCCTTGTACATCCCCATTGCTGGGGCACGGGTCTCTACCTGCATCGCAGGAAGGTTAGGCCATATTCCACCACGGGGGCCAAGTCCGGGTTGGTGGACGATTGGAAGACAGTGGCGGGCCTTACTGTCAGAAGTTATCAAGCCGCCCATGAGGCCTCTGACATGCCTTAACGACTGCCATTACATGACAGCCGGCACCAACGGCTTAACGTGCCTTGCGAAGCACGGAAGCGCTTTTTCTATATAATAAAATTCAAAGTCCTGACTAACTAACTCACTCATCAACGCCCAGCCCAAGCCGTTGGGTTAACTAACCGCATGGTGCTGGTGGCATTTTTGGCGGAATTTAGCATAGTAATCTATGGTTTCACCCACCGTCTCTCATCCATTGTAAAATGGTTTCCTGATCGTTTTTGCCCTGTTCACGTAACTTCTCTAGCGCTCGATCCATTTTGTTTTATTAATTATTTTTATCCCAGGCGAATGGTTTTTGAGTATTTTTTGGGGTTTCAATTCAGTTTTTATTACGATGACATTGACATTGTTGAGTAAAATGTTGTCTTTTTAATCTGTGTGTCAGAAAGGTGTCAAAAGCAAGTCTGAAAATAGAAAATAGGTATTGTGCGTTCACGTTAACTTGACGCGTGATTGAATTGGTAACACTGAGATGTTTACTGTTACCATGTTAAATAAGAAATCATTCCCATTACTTGGGGAAAATAAAAGGATTGAGGGCTTGTTTAACCATCTTCCGATAAGCTAATTCACATGTTATGTCCTTGTTACCAATTCTCTCACGCGTCAAGTTAATGTGAACGCACTGTACCTACCGGTACCTACGTCGAATGTATGGTGTCAATGGTGTGTCCGTAGTGGTTAAATCGTAGAAGGACTCTATCTACGGGTTAAATTAAATGAAACCACGGATGTCAAAAAAAGACACCTGTGCTCGGTGCTGCAAACGTAGTGGTTATATACTCTTTGGTGGTTACATTACATACTCTTTGGGCGTGTCTTTTTAATCTGCGGTGTACCTATGGATCGTTTTAAGAGCGAGTCAGGCCAACAATGAGGTCACGGTTGCGCTTCCTTGGGGCATTATTATGTAGGTACCTACGTGGAGACCAAGTTGAGTGACCTTGATTTTTACACCTTTTACACTACTCCCTAAAAAAAGTAGAAGTCTGAAACGCTCATAGCCCCGGCTGCCAGAGTGATGTTAAGCGATCACGAAGGTCAAGCAACACAGGGCGCGTTAAGCGAACCCTCTGAAATGGCTTGTTAGCTTACATCCATTAGATGACAGCCGGCACCAACGGCTTAACTTGCCTTGCGAAGCACGGAATCGCCCTGAAAAATGCCACTAGCGGTAGTCACGGGACGGTCACCCATCCTGCATCTGACCGCGCGTTGTTGCTTAACTCGGATCAAATGATTGATTCCAATCAATCGGTTCGCCTAGGCCACGAGCGCTTCGCATTCGCCCTCAGCTATGAGTATAGGTATATTTACTACACTGCGATCAAGGAAAAAACTGGTAATGTCCGTAAGGTAAATAAACAGAGCGAATTCTGGGAAACGATACGAATAGCCAGGTGGTGGGTTAAAGCTAAAAACATATTATAGGAGTGGTCACGAGTTAATTCGCCTTCTTCTTTTCGTGTCAGCGATACGACCAGCCTGCCCAATAGTTGGCCACTGCAATCGCAGCAGCGTTGGCTGCTGTTAGGTCCTCCAGAGTGCAGGTGTGAGGGCACAATGGGCATTGGAGCAGGTGCGCTATGGATTGCGATGAGGCTCCACAGTCACATTGCTCCTCCGTTGGTGCAATAAACCCCGCCTGCTTAGGTTTTGTCTGCAGCGACCTACTTGGGTCCGGAGTCGGTTGAGTGACTGCCACATAGGCCATTGTAGATCGGAACCCGTTGGGAGCCTCTCTTGGGTGTTTACAAAGTCTGTGGATTCAGGAAGTTTAATTTTCCACAGCACTACTCTTTCCTCAGCTGGGCATTTTTCTGAGGCCCCTGTGCTGCGCAGAATACTTTTTCTGCTACACGAGTTGATTAATTGTGTACCGCTTTACGAAGCCGCTTTATGGTCGTAGGCATATTAATAATATGCTGGGTGCGGCAAGCTGAAGACAGGGCGCTATGGCGCTCATAAGGGGAGGGCTATGTCCAGCAGTGGACTACATAATATAGCCAGAAGAAGAAGATATTAATAAATAAAGTTCCAGAAAAATGCGCGGTACAAAACCCTACAATCATTTCCTCTGTAGTCAAATTCAATTAAATTCAATTTATTTCAACTTAAAGAATTTACATTCTGTTTGCTGAATGTCAAAGTACCTACAATGTAAAATGCAAGTGAAAGCCGCTGTGGTGCGGCGCGAGTAAAATGTGTGGACTGTATGCGGGTGGAACAGGCGGGCAACAGTGGTGCTCGTCTGCTGCACAAGGGTTAAGAAATTACCTAGGCTTCTAACCTGCGTATATCGAAGGACGATCCGTAGACTCTGGTCGGAGGACGGTGGCGATGGCAGCAGATGGCACCGGCCGGCGATTTAAATTTGATATTTGATATTAAAGGTATTTTCTTTTCACATAGTCTTGCCCTTGCAGATAAAAATTGTGACAGTTTTGACTTTTTACTTTTTCACAGATACTTTTGATGCCACGTATTAATTTCAGGCCAGCCCAAAAGGAGGTGGATTGACCCGCGGTACCCACAGGAACGAAACCAAGGTCTCTTTCCGCTCCAAGACAGCTACGAGCCCGTTCTGATGCCAATCATGATCCGTCAGCATCATAACCACACGATTACTTAACGGGCGTAAACATGGCCCCAGCCTTGAAAGGTTGCGGTCCTTTCAACATTTTCATTTTTGACTCATTGAACCTTGCTATATTGAATTGAACCCATTGAATCACATAATCAGGTAAGAGTTAACAAAATTAAACCTAAACAAATTATCAAAGCATAGGTACCCCTCCGGACCACTACCTAAATTCCAAAATTAATTTAAATAATCCAACTAACGGTTAAAATAAAGAAATAATATAAACTAAAACAAAATAATCGCAAACAACTAACTGCCAAACTAACAACTCACACAAAATGAAACAAAAAACCTTTTAAAATTACCTAACACTTAAGTCAACCAAAATTCAACATTGTCACTGCGATGGTAATGGACAAAGTTTCACCACAGGTCTTTTATAAGTTGCTGCTTTAGTCTTCACTAAGGCCACTCTAACAATGTTGTCTTTACCCATGAACGTTTTTATGATTATCCCCAACGGCCAATGTAGGGCTGACAAATTATCTTCCATGACAACCACAAGCAGTCCTTCCCTTACAGGGAATGCCGTAGTGTTCCACTTTTGCCGAATTTGTAAAGTATGCAGATACTCACAGCGCCATCGCTTCCAAAAGGATTGCACCATCTGATCTAGGAGTTCGTATCTATTGAGAAAATGTGGAACGGAATCAATTATTTCGGAAGCTGGCAAACATTTAAGTGGGACTGTATTTAAGAAGTGAGCCGGTGTTAAAGCGGTTGGCTCTGACGGGTCTATGCTTAACGTAGTCAGCGGACGCGAGTTAAGAAGTGCCTCTATTTGAATCAAGACGGTGGATAATTCCTCGATTGTTAATATTTGGAGTCCGATAACCTTGTACAAATGAGATTTCACACTCTTCACATTGCTCTCCCAACATCCTCCAAAATGAGGGGCATGTGGCGGAATAAGTTTCCAATTGATCTGGTTTGCGGCTAGCTCGTTCTCCCAAACCACCCTGTAGTTATTCTCCAAAAACGTATACAGTTCTCTAAGATAGGATCTTGCACCAATGAAATTGGTTCCATGGTCCGTGTAAAGGCAGTGGACCGGTCCACGTCGGGAAAGAAACCGTTTCAATGCTGCCAAGAAACAGGCTGTACTTAAGTCGCTAGCGAGCTCAATGTGTATGGCGCGCGTAGTTAAGCAGGTAAATAGACAAATATACGCCCTACGGCTGGTAATACCTCTTCCCCGGTAAGGTGTCACATTGAATGGACCGGCATAATCACAACCAGTATGAAAGAATGCCTTATGAACTTCCTTAACTCGAAGTTCCGGAAGGTCTGCCATCATTGGAAAATTAGGATGTGGTTTGAAACGAAAACAAATATTGCACTTAGCAATAATTGTTCGAATCAATCGTCGGGCTGCTAGTATCCAATACTTGGTGCGTAAAACCGACATCAAAAGTTCCGGTCCAGTATGCAAGTTTTTGCAATGATAGAATCTTACGAGGATTTCTACAATAGGATCTTTATTAGGGAGCAACACGGGATGCTTAAAATCGAAACTCTCATCTGAGTTTGCTAATCTACCTCCAACACGAAGTACTCCACTTTCAAAAAAAGGATTTAATCTTTGGAGTACAGGAGGACACCTTGTCCCGCTGCGAAGACTCCTGATTACATCTCCAAAATGCACAAATTGAACTACCTTTACAATTTCTCGTTCACAGTATTCAAGATCAGAACTATTAATAGGGCCCCTTGGCAATTTTTTTAAGAATTTATACGTGTAACTTATGATACGCAATATTCTTGACCAAGAAGAGAACTTGCAGGCCAACGAATATAAAAATGGCTTTGCTGATAGTACAGTAGTGACTAGTGCAATAGATTTGGCCTCCGGTATCTCTGAAACCTCACCCGGTAAGAATGGTTTTATAGGCCACTGAATCCTTGGTTTATAGAGCCACGAGGGGCCTTCTCGCCACAAAGTATGATCTACAAGCTGTGTAGGCGTCAATCCTCTTGAAAGGCAGTCACTTGGATTTTCAATCCCCCTTATATGATAGAAATTTTTAGCAGCCAAGTTGTCCTGAATTTTCGAAACTCTGTTTGCGACAAAGGTTTGCCATCTATGCGGCGAGGCATGAATCCAGCTCAAAGCCACGGTTGAGTCTGAGAATGCCATCACTGAATTAATTGGATAACGGCTGTTGTAATTGTCATAAACTCTTTTTATCAACTTCGACAGCAGTAGAGCAGCGCATAACTCAAGGCGTGCTAAGGAAATCACCTTTAGTGGAGCAACTTTAGACTTAGCACATACTAACCTCACTGTTGTTTCATCGGATGGAGTAGTTACGTGAAGATATACTACACCACCATAAGCCTTTTCCCTAGCATCAGAAAACCCAATGATAGTTGTGTAACATTTCTCAAGCACTCCAATATGACGGGGAAATCTCATCTTCGCAATGTTGGGAAGTTCTGCTTGAAATTGTCTCCACAAGCGCATAATCCGTTGTGGAGGTGTTTCATCCCAGTCAATTTTTAACGACCAAAGTTCTTTGATCAGAAGCTTCGCATACAAGACTACGGGAGCCACCAGCCCTAGAACATCATACAAGCGTGCAACTGACGAAAGCATGTGTCGTTTCGTACAAGGGCGCTCATCCTTTGTTATCTTGAATGCAAATTGATCATCATTAGGATGCCAGCAGAGACCCAAGATCTTCAAGGACTCATCTTTATTAAACTCTACGCTCTGTGAGAGCCGATAATCCACAGGAATTTTCTCCAATACTTCTTTCGAGTTACTACTCCATTTCACCAACTGGAACCCCCCAGCCTCGAACAAATCGATTAACTCGTGTGACGCTGCAATGGCTTGCTCAACGTTCATTAATAAGCTTGCAACATCATCCATATACAAATCTCTAATAACAATTTCCTTGGCGATCGGGTACTGATTGCCCTCATCCTCGGCTAATTGTGCCACCGTGCGCATTGCCAGATATGGGCTGCTCTTTAACCCAAATGTAACACAGTTAAATTCGAAGGTTTGCACCTCAGGCAAAATGATGGACTTTCCATCGCTTTCATTCCGTTCTTTTTCAACGTTGTATCGATACAAAATACGTTGGAAACGTCTATCCTGCTGTCGAACTCCAATTCTAAGATACATCTGACGTATATCAGAAGATATAGCGACAGGGAAAAACCGTAAATTCAGAAGAATAGTGAATAAATCTCGTTGTAGGTTGAGTCCGGTGTGTAAAATGTCATTCAACGACAATCCACTGCTAGACTTGGCACTAGCATCTAGAACTGGTCTAACCTTGCTAGTTAGCTTGTCCTCTCGCAAGACTGCATGGTGAGGTGTGTAGAAGTTCGTTCCAATATCGTGATCAGCTTCATCTACTGGAGACAAGTATGACTTATCCAGGTAATCCTTGATTACGTCATCGTAAGCCACCTTGAGATTGGGGCTTGCTGCGAACTTGCGTTCCAAATATGCAAATCTACGCTTGGCACCCTGGAGAGAATCACCTAATAAATCTGGACTTTCCTTGAATGGTAAAGCAACTTCATAACGCCCAGAGTTGTCTCTTGTTGTTGTTGCCTTGTAGAATTCTTCACAATTCTTCTCGTCGGCGCTCAAACTTGGTTTCACCTCTACCTCGTCTAATTCCCAAATTTTTTTAACTAGTGCATCAAGTGATGGTTCAGTTGTGGCTAGTGCGTGAAATGCAACAGACGTTGTAACCGGTGATCTCGTTGGAGCTTCACCCATAATAACGTATCCTAGTACCGTCTCAAGTGCATCAGGCAATCCTGGCTGCCCGAGAATCTTCCCGGGTAAAAGCATCTTAGCAAAAAGATTTACTCCAATCAACAGGTCTATTTCACCCGGAGTTCCCCACGTCTCATCTGCCATTGGGATTGTCTTCATGCTTTCCAAGAATTCTGTCTTAATCTGGCAGGTTGGTAAATCACTCGTGATGTGGCCAAGCACTAATGCTTGAATGTTGAAGTTGGGGCCGATATCGAAACGTGATTTAAACTGGACATCCACCTCACCCTTCAATACCTGTGATGCACCACCTATACCCTTAACAATAACGGGTGCATTTGTTTTAACCTTCAGTCTCAGTTTAGCACAACACTTACTAGTGATGTAATGCCTTTGTGACCCAGGATCTAGAAGACATCTGATCACTACGTCACGACCGTCGCGGCCAGTTGCGTAAACCTTCGCCGTAGCTAGAACTTGCGTTGTTCCTGGACTACTCTGTGTGGAGGATAGGGTACAAAGCGAGACCTCCGGTGAGCATTGCTCTTCACTCGATTCCTCCTCAACTTCATCTAAAGTAGCAACTACCTCCACAATTTCAGCCTCATCCGCACCAGCAATGGCCGTGCTATGATGTGCCTGAGTGGCTACTTTTCCAAAATGAAGCAGCGTGTGATGTCTCGCGTTACATTTCCGGCATGTTGTTGTCGAATTACAGTAAAATGCCGTATGCTGACTGCTCAAACAATTTATACAAAATCGGTTATCTTTGACAAACTTAAATTTGTCTAACGGCGACAGATCTTGAAATTTATTGCAAGTGAACAAATGAGCGTGCCCACTTCCCTTACAAAGCTTGCAGTCACTGACTCGTGCTAGCGTTTGTTGAGTGCTGACTAACGCACGTGGCATCATTGGTCTAGCATTGACATTACGAATATTCGAAGCGGATGCAGGATAACTAGACTTCATTGGAATTGGCTTTAGTTCGCAGGACGTGCGTTCGAGGATTTTTACTTGCTGGCGAACGAACTTTAGAAATATCTTGCAGCTCGGCATTTCCGTTTCCCCTCTGATGGACATCTCGAAGCTCTTCGCGGTATCCACATCGACTAACTTTAGCCCAAGATGAACAAAGATGAAATCACTCAAGTCTGGTATATTCAGCTGCTTCAACGCCGCTATAATAGCAGCAAACTTATCGATGAATCCCTCTAGCTTGTTCGCTGAAGGGCTGTTCACACTCTTGAAGGAGAGTAATTGGTTCAAGTAGGTAGTGGCTAATGCCCTGTCATCCTTATATTTGTCTACGAGTGCGTCCCAAATCAAGTTGTAATTTTCCCCAGCAGGCACCACCCCGGCGCAGATGTTCCTGGCCTTGCCTGTGAGGTGACTGAGTAGGTAGTGAACTCGCTCCGAGTCGTTGAGCTCCCTATTGTCGTGAATCACCCTTTTGAAGGTTTCGAAGAAAAACGGAAAATTTTCGATTTCTCCGTCGAACGTTGGTAATTCAATGGTGGGAATTTTAACTCTCGGTCCAGAGCGATACAATGAGGGTGCGGCAGCTGAAGATGATTGGTCAGCCGACGGGCTTATCTTGGCCTCATAACGATGTGCAGCTTCCTTCATGTAGAAGAACAGCTCGTCGAAGGCACTTACGGACTGATAATTTACGATATAGTCGGGATTTATCTCCAAGTTTAATAGGTTGATATCATCTACAATTTGCACATATTCCGCCCGTAACTTGTCACTATGCCGGGCTTGGGACAAAAATACCTTTTGCGATCTTTCATCCTTAAGCTTAGGTATCGAGCTAAAGAGGTTTGATATTTGTGAGAAATACAACTCCCGTTTTGCTTCAAGAAGCTTAAGCTTTTTCTCCGTAGACATTTTCAATCAAGTATCTGACAACACAACCAAAGTATACAAAGTATAAACTATAAGTATAGTAAAATGCGGTTACATACACAGATCAGCTCTGTAAGCAGAGCGGCGAAGCGATTTTGTCGCGTAACATAAGTAAAATAGCCACTACAAGACGGCGCGAGAACAACAATGTTACTTTACGTAAAGTTAAAGAAGTAAACTAGCAGACGCATTCGGGGCTATGCGGTAATTGTGCGTGGCGAACAAAGACTATTCTTAAGCATGCGTGACTATGTGCAGGCGGGTTATATCTACCAAGGTTCAACAAGGTCGATATTTCAAGAAATATCCAAGATCCGGCTCGAAGAACCAAAATATGGTGCGGCGCGAGTAAAATGTGTGGACTGTATGCGGGTGGAACAGGCGGGCAACAGTGGTGCTCGTCTGCTGCACAAGGGTTAAGAAATTACCTAGGCTTTTAACCTGCGTATATCGAAGGACGATCCGTAGACTCTGGTCGGAGGACGGTGGCGATGGCAGCAGATGGCACCGGCCGGCGATTTAAATTTGATATTTGATATTAAAGGTATTTTCTTTTCACATAGTCTTGCCCTTGCAGATAAAAATTGTGACAGTTTTGACTTTTTACTTTTTCACAGATACTTTTGATGCCACGTATTAATTTCAGGCCAGCCCAAAAGGAGGTGGATTGACCCGCGGTACCCACAGGAACGAAACCAAGGTCTCTTTCCGCTCCAAGACAGCTACGAGCCCGTTCTGATGCCAATCATGATCCGTCAGCATCATAACCACACGATTACTTAACGGGCGTAAACACGCTGCCTTCGGGCCGTAGTGTACTGGAGCAAAAGGCAGCGGGACAAAAAAACTCCACTATGACCATATTTTCTCAAGTCCTCTTAAATCTAATACATCAGTTACCACCCACATGTATGATAAGATTCCATGATTGCCATTAATAACTTTAAATGCCAAAGCATTAGTTAATTGTTTTACATTATGTGGGGAAAACATAACAAGTGCTGCGGCCAGACACACGAACAGCACTCCTTCACGAGCATAACGCAGAGGTCAGCCATCATCAGTCTCAACTATTATGGAGGGAGATAGATGACCCGGCCACCACGCCACCATTCGAATGACCGTTAGCAAACCTGCAGATTAAGTTTTTGTCAGTTATAGAATGTATGATAAATTTACTAATATGCAATCACGTCGTCTGAACACATTTTGGAGGAAGATAGATGACCCGGCCACCACGCCGTCATTCAAATGACTTTTGTGGCCAAGCAAACGTATTTTACGCTAAATTCTCATCACATCTTACCTTCCCCACAGTCTGTCCCAATCGCCATCGCACCCGCGTAATTTTATATTTCCCGAATCCCGATTTACTTTTCCGACTGCCGTTTTCAGTACAGCTGCAGACGCGCGCCGGGCCGCACGCGCAGCCGCCATCTTGGAAAACTGTCCGCCATCTTTAAAAATAAACGCGCGTTTTTCCTCGAGTTTTTTTGTACGCCCGTGACGGTGAATTCTGTTTGTTCTCGCCGGGTTATAAATAGTTTTTTTTGTGTGTTGTTCGGGTGTGTCGTGCATTAAGTATTTGGGTTCTGTGCCGCGATGATTTTGAGCGGGTAAGTGAGTATTTTGTTATTTTATTTGTTGCGCAAATATAAATATCCAATCTGTGTTGTTATTTGTTGCGCAAATACGAGTATAAATATCCAATCTGTGTATTTGGATGAGAGACGATAGTAATAACCAAACACCGGTCAAGTACGAGTCGGACTCGCGAACCGAGGGGTTCCGTGCTAGTTTGTAGGTAGGTATATATTTCAGATTATAATGTACTATACCTACTTACATATTATAAATATATTATATAAATATGCATATTATCAATATGGTGAATATCAAAAAGAGCGGTGGTAGCGGAGCGGTGTAGAGCGCCGGCTTCTCAATCGGGAGATCGTGGGTTCAAACCCCCGGCATGTACCAATGACTTTGTTTTCTACGTAATGTACATTTGTGAAATTATAGTAGCAATACTACTCGCTGACGGTGAAGGAAAACATCGTAAGGAAACCCTAGTGTCTGAGGTGTTAGCGTACCTCAGCGCTTGCTACGTACAATGGCCCAACTATGAGGGTAAGTGCGGAAATCTCAGGTCTAACATTATCAATATGTAAGCCTAGCAACAAATTAGGAAGGAATCGAGTGTCACAGGTTTTTTCCGAGCTTATCGTGAACTTCAAAAACATTTTTTTATGATTTAATTACAAATGTTATTCCTGTATTCGTAGTATAAGACGATGTTACTTGCCAAATTTCGCAGTTCTATGTTGTGCCCTATAAATTCTGTTTTTATTGAGTGTCGAAATACACGTTTTTTGCGGCATTCAAAGCATTGTAAACCTGAGGATATGGTTTCCACGTGTTCCCAAGATAAAGGGTTTGACACACGGATGGACGGATAACTAAGTAATCCGTTTTTCCTTCTTAGGTACGGAAAAAAACATTGGCCTTTTGCATCTACGTAATGAGATGATTTAAACAGCGTCCAGTAGCATCTTTAGTCACACTAGATGGGTGAAAGGACCACTTTAGTCAAACTAGATGGGTGAAAGGACCACTTTAGTCACACTAGATAGGTGAAAGGACCACTTTCACCCATCTAGTGTGACAAAGATGTTACTGGACGCTGTATAAATCATCTCATTACGTAGATGCAAAAGGCCAATGTTTTTTTCCGTACCTAAGAATGCTGTAGTGCCATGGGACATGGTTATATAGATGGTGTAGGCTTGCCCAGCCCCATATTATGTCATTTCTTTATTGCCAACAGTATATTTGAAAGATCATTACATAAAATTTGTTCCAAAGGCGAACTTATCTCTAACAGAGATCTCTTCCAGCCAACGTTAGCATCGTGTGTCTAAATTAAGATAGCGGGAGGCAGGGAGAAATATTTATTACTATATAAATAAGTAGTAATACGATAATACACTTACATATAAATATATTCTTATACAGACATAAACCTATTAACTATGTGATGTTAGAAAGGTATATTATTTGGAATTTTCTAATGTCAATTTGGAATATTTTGCTGAACAGTTTAGTTCTTCTTAAGCTGTTCTTCTGATCAATTTGGGATTTGCTACTGACTATTTTAGAATTTTCTGTCATATTATTTGGAATTGTCTAATGCCAATTTGGATTTTATTTTGCTGAATAGGTTAGACTTTTCTTCTGATCAATTTGGAATTTTCTACTGAGCATTTTAGAAATTTTTGACAATTTATTCGGAATTTTCTGCTGAACGGCTTGTTTTAGAAATTTTCTTACAGTAAATTTGGATTTTTTGCTGATTATTATGTTATCATCTGGTGACCAATTTGGAATTTTATGCTGAACAGTTTGGAATTTTCTTCTGATCAATTTGTAATTTCCTCCTGAGCATTTTTTGTGAATAAAATATAATAAAAATAAAATTTTAGAATTTTTGTCAGTTTATTACACTTAAAATTTTCAATTGATTAATTTGGCATTTCTGTTTGGAGTTGTCAACCTCCTCTAGGTTAGGCATTTAATTTTTTGTGTCAATCAATTTCGAGTTGTTTGCTGACCAATTTGGAATTTTCCGGATCTTCTGCTCCCAGAAGAAGATTTCCAATCTTCTGCTGCCCGATGTATAGCCGGCGGAACCCAAGTGCTCCCAAGGTATTTTTTAAACAGTGTAACGGTGCAAACCTCTTTACGCTTTTTTTTATATTTCTTTAATAAATTCTGTCTATCATTTTCAAAATTTAAAATTATGTCACCTATTTTTGACATTTCCTTCATTTTTTGCATTAACTACTTCACATTTCGACAACACAGACCATATAAATCGTCCTTTATCTGCTTATCCGGTGTTTTACCAAGTTTTCTGTTTATATTGCAAAAAAATAGTACATTACACAACTATGGTGGTAATACAAAGAAAGGCCGAGATCGCAGAAGTTTGCGGCCCGAGATGCAAGCGAGGGACGTAAATATGCGATCGAGAGCTTTCTTTATTACCTCCCGTGTTGTGTACATCTTTTTATGTCTACACTTGGCCAGAAAGCGGCTTTTTCCGTACGCGCAGCGTGCGGAAAAAGCCACTTTATTGCCAGGTGTGGCATAAAACATATTATTTTCATCCCACCATCTCGGAAAGAGTATTTTTAATCTTCAATATCTGAGTGGAAAAGCCGTTTTTATTCTCTAGAGGATAAAGTAAATTGAATTAAGAACATCGTGTGCACTAAGTTTGTGAATTAAAAAAGTGTACCTATCTTGTGTTGTGATTGTAACGTTTTTTTCATCCCACCATCTCGGAAAGAGTATTTTTAATCTTCAATATCTGAGTGGAAAAGCCGTTTTTATTCTCTAGAGGATAAAGTAAATTGAATATAGAACATCGTGTGCACTAAGTTTGTCAATTAAAAAACTTTACCTATCTTGTGTTGTGATTGTAACGTTTTTTTCATCCCACCATCTCGGAAAGAGTATTTTTAATCTTCAATATCTGAGTGGAAAAGCCGTTTTTATTCTCTAGAGGATAAAGTAAATTGAATATAGAACATCGTGTGCACTAAGTTTGTGAATTAAAAAAGTTCACCTATCTTGTGTTGTGATTGTAACGTTTTTTTCATCCCACCATCTCGGAAAGAGTATTTTTAATCTTCAATATCTGAGTGGAAAAACCGTTTTTATTCTCTAGAGGATAAATTAAATTGAATATAGAACATCGTGTGCACTAAGTTTGTGAATTAAAAAAGTTTACCTATCTTGTGTTGTGATTGTAACGTTTTTTTCATCCCACCATCTCGGAAAGAGTATTTTTAATCTTCAATATCTGAGTGGAAAAGCCGTTTTTATTCTCTAGAGGATAAAGTAAATTGAATATAGAACATCGTGTGCACTAAGTTTGTGAATTAAAAAAGTTTACCTATCTTGTGTTGTGATTGTAACGTTTTTTTCATCCCACCATCTCGGAAAGAGTATTTTTAATCTTCAATATCTGAGTGGAAAAACCGTTTTTATTCTCTAGAGGATAAATTAAATTGAATATAGAACATCGTGTGCACTAAGTTTGTGAATTAAAAAAGTTTACCTATCTTGTGTTGTGATTGTAACGTTTTTTTCATCCCACCATCTCGGAAAGAGTATTTTTAATCTTCAATATCTGAGTGGAAAAGCCGTTTTTATTCTCTAGAGGGTAAAGTAAATTGAATTCAGAACATCGTGTGCACTAAGTTTGTGAATTAAAAAAGTTTACCTATCTTGTGATTGTAAACGTTTTTTTTTTGCATTCAGTCATTTCCTCGCTGAGGTTGAATGAAAAGTTACGTGTTGCACTCGAGTGCAAAGATTTTTCACCTCTTGCTCTTTTGATTCCCTCGCTAACGCTCAGGATTCTAATTTTGAATCACTCGCTTTTAGAATCCTTCGCGAACACGCGGTTAAAAAGCAACTTTGCACTCTTGTATAACAAATAACTATTAACACACAGTTGAAGTCGTTCCAGTTTTATTATTTACAAGCTGTCCCGGCGAACTTCGTACCGCCTAACAGTCGATTTTTTATTATTTTAATTTTTTCTCACCGGAATACGGATGGTTCAAAAAAAAAGAATTAGCTACTTCAGCTACTCTCGAAATTTGCGCCAACATATACAGCGATTCATTTTTATATTATAGAGAAGATGAAACGCTTAACAACATCACAAGAGGATTTCTTTTGCTGACCGTTTAAAATGCTCTATCCCTTGCAAAGCATTCATCCTCTACGTGTCAGACGGACTGACGCTCTTTGTGAGATAATTTAAATTCGTACAGACATACAGTAGACCGCAGTCATCATTGTTAGTTACGGACACGTGATTTTCATTCGAAACTCGGCCTTAAATCTTGTAAATAAGAGCCACGGTCGTGGTAAGGTCCACCGATCCCGTACAGCGATACGCATTACGCGGTGTTTATGCCAAAATCTTTACGAATCGCGGGTTGTTACCATCGGATCAGTCTTAGGAGAGTTTTAATAAAGTAGTACTTAGAAAAATTGTGAAAGTACCACGTAAAATCATATTATGTACCTACGTAAATACCTGTGTAATTTCCATTTTTATGTACAACTAGCTGACCCAGCGAACTTCGTACCGCCTAACAGTCGATTCTTTAATTTGTTTTTTATTTTTCTCTCCGTAAGAACCATCCTCATACTTCAAGTAATATTCTAAAAAAAGAATCCGCTATTTGACACGTATCAAATTTGACGCGATAAATGAATATTTCCTATAGTATTTAACGTAAGAAACATTGATTTTGCTAACTAAGTATGCTGGATGGCTGCAAAATTCGCAAAGTAAAAAAAAAATTTTCCTCGTTTAATTCGTAACGGCGAAAACGCTATCCGCCATCTTGAAACCATCTAAAGTATGTAAACAAACATCTTTCAGCCAGAGCCAATGGACATTGATTATTATAGGACTTACATCAAGTGATCCTCACATAACATTCAAAAAACTTGGCAAGTTTGAGCCAAGTTTTTCGAATGTTAATTTCACTGGGTACACGAATCAACAACTTCCCGGGGGTCTTTATTGACGTGTTTTTTTCATTCTCGAACAATGCAATAATGATAATTGGTATATTTTTAATGTAAATTCGATGAAATAATGGTTGCGTTGTTGTTATTTCACTATGCTCAGAGATCACTTGCAGATAATTGAATGGCAAACTTTGTTTACAATTTTTTGGACTTCAAACCATAGACAAAAATGGCCGACCGTGTTTTTGGCTGTTTAGGAAAATAAAGTATTAAAATATATCTTTATGTTGCTTTTAGGTCCTCAAAAAATATACTAAAATAGTTTTTTGTCTAATGGAAGAGTTATTTACCGTTTAAGACTTACTTGAAAAGAGAGTCAAATAGCGGATTAGCGGAATCGGTTCAGCTGCTCTCGAGATTTGCGCTTATCAACACATTCAGCGATTCATTTTTATATTATAGAAGATAAAGTGTTATCTATCTATCTACTTTGCTACATAGGTACAATAATAATATTCTATTTACCTATCTATAAAATTTTTTCATGTCCCTTTATTTCTTAAGACCTATTTAGAGGATAAAACTTCTGCCCATGCCGGGACTCGAACCCGCGACCTCTAGCTAACCGTGCCAGCGCTCTCCCAACTAAGCTAGTGGGCAAGTGCCGGCATCAGCGAAATTTCGAACCTCTTTACATTATTCTCTACTGTATGTATTTATTACTTTATTTCTTTTCTCTCCTGAGCCAGAGGTCGCAGGTTCGAATCCCGGCATAGATGTATAACTAATTATAGATTTACGTAAAAGAGTAACATTAGTCAACCTAGTGTCGTAACTTCGTAAGTAGGGTGGTGAGGATGTGTGTGAGTGTGCAAAGGTGTATGTGAGTGTGATAGGTGTGTGTGTATGTGCAAGTGATAATAGTTTTTTTACCCTATAACCTTTACTAGTTCCTCTACAGTCTATTTATTCTTACTTGTCCAATTTAGTAAACAAGATTCTACCATTAGACTGTTACTTTTAGTCCAAAACTGCCATATTTCCATAAATGAAGTAACTAGGAACACTCTTTTAGATAACACGCTGCCAATTTTATAAACATAGTTCATGATAGTTCATGAATTTGCGAGAAAATGTCTAGTTTAGGCATCTAATCTCAATTTTAAGGTTAGAATCTTGTTTACTAAATTGGACAAGTAAGAATAAAATAGACTGTATAGCGTCGTGATTCAGTTTTGGAAGCCATTTCTTTTTTTTTTCCTGAATTTATTTGATTTGATTGATTGTATATATTAATTACCAACCCGGACTTGGCCCCCGTGGTGGAGTGTGGCCTAACCTTCCTACGATGCAGGAAGAGAGCCGTGCCCCAACAGTGGGGAACTACAAGGTTTGATATAGATATATTAACTTACGGTCCCGAGTAGCATTCAATCAACGGGAACGAGCCTTATCCCTCGGACATCAGAACTATTAATGCAAAGCTCGTGTGCGAATCTTCTTTCTTTTTATAAAACCGATAAATTTACTATGAAGTAATTTTGGCAAACCTTTGATCTATTTTCTGCTTCTGTTTTGATGTTTACTAGAGGTTTACAAACGTTTTGACGGATGACGTTATTTCTCATGTCACTGCCGGGTTCGTGAGCGATTTAGGGCTGATTTTTCAATAGTCAGATAACTTTTATCTGAGGAATAAAAATGGCGGTTTGACAGCTTGTATGTATGAAAATTATGTCAAACCGCCAATTTTATTTCTCAGATAAAAGTTATCTGACTTTTGAAAAAGCAGCCCTTAATGGTATAAGCCCTTTGTATGTGTGACGTCCGTTGGGTTTTAGGTTCCCCATCGGTCTCGCGGAGGAATCCAGTTCATGATAGAATTTTTTAAACCGACTAAAGTCGAAGTATTTTAATAAGTTCCGGTTCCGGTCTTCACCACAACATACATACTTTTAAAATTTAAACAAAACATCTAGCATAGGAGTAAATAGTTGGTTATTCAATCAATATTAATTTATGACATACATACATAACCTCACGCCTGTATCCCAGAGGGGTAGGCAGAGACCAGGGACTGCCACTTGCCACGATCCTGACAGATCACCTTCGCTTCATCAACGTTCATAAGTCGTTGCATGCACGCACGCCGGTTCCGGGTACTTTTTATGTTTCCCTTTGCTAATACATCCCCTATTTGGTCGATGTAAGTCCGTCTGGGACATCCCTTACCAGCCCTTCCACTCACATTCGCAATATATATTTGTTTCGTCAATCTTTCTTCCTTCATCCTCTCCACATGTCCAAACCAACGCAACATTCCTTTCTCAATTTTAGTCACTACATCCTCATTAATTTATGAGGTAAGTTAATTATAATTTGTCATATTAATTCATAAATTATTTAACAACAATTACTTTTATTAGGTTGGGTTTGAATGTTTCCGTTTTTTCGATCGTGATCAGTTGTCACCACTGTGGAGGGGTAATATAGAAGCGAGGGAATGTACGAAATGTTTGTTTCTTAATATTGTTGGGTTGACCGAATAATCGATAACCGCTATCGGCGTGCTGCTATTTTCTTTGCCACCTCGACCTACTGTTCTCCTGCTGCTCCTGTTGTTACAGAATCACTCCCATGACTGACTCGTCATTGGCAGAAATAGTCGTCCAAATTAGGACCGATTTGAGTCGCCATTAAAAAACAAGGCCCTTTGTATGTACTTTTTAGTCTCTTCCTACATTGCAGGAAGGTTAGGCCATACTCCACCACGGGGACCAAGTCCAGGTTGGTGGAGGATTGTAAGACAGTCGCGGGCAAAATATTTAAATTTATTAATAAATGCAGAAATTACATGAGTTATATTTCAGCCAAAATACATAGCAATTTGTTGGCAGATCCTCTTGGTTTTACAATTTATAAAGCTTCAAACCAAAATCACAAACATCATCCTATTTTTACGCGGAAAAGCATATTCCCTCAAAATATTGATACTGATTTCAAAAAACCTATTAAGAGCATGCCGTAATACAGATAATATTGTAAAGAGGTTCGAAATTCACTGATGCCGGTGAGACGCCCATTAGCTCAGTTGGAAAGAGCGCTGGCACGGATAGCCAGAGGTCGCGGGTCGAATCCCGGCATGGGTGGAATTTTTAGCCTCTAAATAGGTTTTTTTAAAATTGTCCGGGTTATGTAGTGCATTAAAAAGAATATAACCTTAGATTGAAAACTCCCTTTTTGCATAGGCAGGTAAAAAAGAGGAGGCTTTTAATCTCAGACTGACTTCTGAATCTATTCGTATTTTTTTCTATTTGAAGCTATTCGTAGTGCATTAAAAATAAATATAGCCGATTTCAAAATCACGCTGTGCTTCTAAGACGGAGTTTACACGTTCAGTCAGGTTTCAGTTCAATCCGTGAAACCCTACTTTGATCAAGCTCGGATTTATGCCAGACTGATGAAGCATCAAAATATTTGTGTTAAGTAGTTTGTAGACATAAAATATTATTATCGATAATTTTAGTTGTCTAGAAGGTAATGTTAATTTAGTAAGATACAAAGAACTTTACCAAGAGCTTGCCGATAAACTGCATTAGCAGTTTGGCAAACTAATGATATTGTAATCTTGCATTGTTTACAGTGAATAAATATACAAATAAAAAAAAAAATCGAATATCCGTTGGTCTGATTCACTGAATAGACAGTCAGTCTGCCGTTAGTCTAAGCAGAATTGACTAACGCCAGACTGAATGTGTAAAGTCCAGGAATCCGAGACTTCATAACACTACATTTCCCTACGGACGACTGTGACATTTTCTTAGTTAATAAAAACTGTATTTACACGGATTTTACTCCTTTAATTTTACATTTTTACAATTTGGATAGATACAAAACCTATCTATCCACCCATGCCGGGATTCGAGCCCGCGACCTCTGGCTATCCGTGCCAGCGCTCTTTCCAACTGAGCTAATGGGCGACTCACCGGCATCAGTAAAATTTCGAACCCCTTTTACAATATTCTCTGTATTAGTCGTAATATTCGCTGCCTGTACGTAGTACAGAGAATATTGTAAAAGAGGTTCGAAATTTCATTGATGCCGGTGAGTCGCCCATTAGCTCAGTTGGAAAGAGCGCTGGCACGGATAGCCAGAGGTCGCGGGTTCGAATCCCGGCATGGGTGGAATTTATAGACTCTAAAATAGGTTTATTAAAATTTTTACAACTTTCCGACGTTTCGGCACTTTTGCGAGTACATAGATACAGTGTTTTGTCATACCACGGCAGCGTGGTCCTGTGTATTTTCTTAAACCCGACTCTTTCCAGTCGTCTCTTTTTTAACTTTCGATCTCTTTACTTTGTCTTTTTTTTTAAATGGACTCTTTCTATTTGAGAGCATAGTGCAAAACCACAATTTTTCCTTAATGTAAGTTTGTTATTTTTATTTGTGAAATCCCTTTCTATATTGTAGTTATATGTTTCGTTCATGTTCTATGTTTTTTTATGCGAATGTTTATTTTTATTTCATATTTATGTACCGTTTATGTATGTGTATCAAGTATGAAATAATATTGTCTAATATTGTTCAGTTGCGTCGGCTACCCGTCAATAGTTTCCGTTTCTTTTTTTCCGTCAATGGTTGTCTGGAAGAAGTTACTTTTAGTAATAATGCCGCCACTTGTACTGTACTGGTATTTTTTAAGTCTCTTATGTAATCCCTGGTGTACATGCAATAAAGAATATTCTATCTATATTTCCAAACTCGTCTCTTTTTTAACTTGCCATGTCTTTACACTATTTTTATTTTTAATGAACTAACCCGTGCTAAGGAACATTTTTAAAAACCTATTTAGAGGCTAAAAATTTCACCCATGCCGGGATTCGAACCCGCAACCTCTGGCAAATCTTCTGGTACGGATAGCCAGAGGTTGCGGGTTCGAATCCCGGCATGGGTGAAATTTTTAGCCTCTAAATAGGTTTTTAAATTTGCCATGTCTTTACTTTGTCTCTTTATAAATTGACTCTTTCCAAACTCGTCTCTTTTTTAACTTGCCATGTCTTTACTTTGTCTCTTTATAAATTGACTCTTTCCAAACTCGTCTCTTTTTTAACTTGCCATGTCTTTACTTTGTCTCTTTATAAATTGACTCTTTCCAAACTCGTCTCTTTTTTAACTTGCCATGTCTTTACTTTGTCTCTTTATAAATTGACTCTTTCCAAACTCGTCTCTTTTTTAACTTGCCATGTCTTTACTTTGTCTCTTTGTAAATTGACTCTTTCCAAACTCGTCTCTTTTTTAACTAGCCATCCATCTCTTTACTTTGTCTCTTTTTTAAAATTGACGCTTTCCAAGCTCGTTTCTTTTTTAACATGCCTTCACTTTACTTTGTCTCTTTTTTAAATTGACTCTTTCCTAACTCGTCTCTTATTTAACTTGCCGTTTTCTTACTTGTCCTCTCTTTTAAACTTGTCTCTTTCCTAACTTGACTCCTTCCTGATTCGTTTCAAGTAAATCTTGGTGTTTTGCTTAATATCAATCAATCTCACTCTCTCTGAGGGGAGATCTCAGCCCTCCAATCTGATGTTTAGAAGCTGTAACATTCAAGCGTCTCTCCATTCAGTTCTTTCTAAGCGTCTGGTGGACTAAATTTAGTTGGTTGGACGGCATCATTTGGGTCGTGGGCGGGACATGACCCCATTGTAGCGAACGCTGGAGCAGTTATGATGTCTCCTCCAATTTAAACTCGGTTCGGCAGCGTAAGAGGAAGCGAAGAGACAAATATCAGGAACTCTGCTGGATGCGAGAACTATCTGCAATGCGACAACTCTCACTTAAGTTAGCGCCACCAATGGAACAAAAATCATTACTTGTTTTATAATAACTTTTTATGTATAAGTGAACATGAGAAATCTTAACAACTGTGATAGTCTACCCGAGACCACGGCAACTGTAGCGCTGCCGAAACGTCGGTAAATAGGGTAATTACGTTTTACCTAATAAATAATAGCGATTAGACACGTATAACTATGATAACTATTTTTGGAACTTACCTACAGTCTAGAACCTAAGATCAATAGATGAGTGGCTAGTCTCTGCCTACCCCTCTGGGATACAGGCGTGAGGTTATGTATGTATGTAATACCTAATTTTAAATGCCAACATATTAGAAGGTGGCAACAAAGCTTGACTGTCTTCCTAACTGCTGGACTGGCTAAGTAAAGAGAACAAGAGGGGCTTAAATTACTACGCGATTAAGCCCCAAAACTATTCTAGCAAGAGGAAAGTGGAAGCAAATATCCGTAAAATCATGTCTCGCTCACTCTTCTTATGCTGAGCTGGTCAAGTGAAGAGGACAGAAGAGATGTTTCCAAAGTTATGAAAATACCGACTCCAATTTACAGGGCTCCTCCAGTTGTAGGTAATTTTGATGAACATACATAGATAGATAACACTTTATTGTATATTAAAAAGGAAACTACACAGATATTTCTTAACCTAAGAGTACAGACGGCGGCCTTATCACTAAAAGTGCTCTATTCGAGTACTAAAGCAATAGGTATATTGGAGAAGGAAGTAGACGTACAAAAAAATACATACTTAGAAAACGATAATTTCAGAGGTACATGCCTAAAAATACATGCCTAAATAATAGTTTGAATAAATAAAATTATCAACAGATACATACAAATAATTTACATAAATAAAAATAAAAAATCAATATTATATACAAAACATATAAAATATTATACTATTTTTATTTTTAATGCACTAACCCGTGCTAAGGACAATTTTAAAAACCTATTTAGAGGCTAAAAATTCCACCCATGCCGGAATTCGAACCCGCGACCTCTGGCTATCCGTGTCAGCACTCTATCCAACTGAGCTAATGGGCGACTCAGTTGGATAGAGCGCTGGCACGGATAGCCAGAGGTCGCGGGTTAGAATTCCGGCATGGGTGGAATTTTTAGCCTCTAAATAGGTTTTTAATATAAAATATTACCCAGACGAAAGTCAATTGATTTGTTTACCATAATGGCTGATCAAATGATAGATGGTGATGGAATACTTATTTAGCTGTGTCTGAATTGGTATTTTCATTCAGTAAATACCTAAGTAACGCTCTGTCGCGCTATTTTCGGAGAAATTATAAGGGGCAGCACATAGTTAACTATTTACTTAGCGAAATTCTCGATTCAGAAACGGACAATTGATACCAATTTCATTATCTGCCAAAGAATATGGGGCAGGAACACAATGACCCCCAATTTTCGCTAATTCACGTATTCCCGTGAAAGTCCTGAACGCTTTTCGGAGCGCGTTTTTTTGGAACGCTTTCAATGTTTTTTTTCTAAGGTGAGGTGAGACTGTAAATGTCTTTGTTTTGTTTAGTTCGGGCATTTCCTAGTGGCCGCTAGCCAGTTCAGCGAGATCGTAAATTTTGCTAGTCATCGTTACAAGTTCATAAAATACTTATTAACAATTTTGATTACACGTTCCTTTGTATCGCTCAGCGTAATATGAAATAAGTTTATATTCCGAGCTCCTTCATGAATCATAACATCAGAAATGAGACAATTCGCCAAAATAGGTACAGACTATTTACAGACGATACAGACAAATACAAAATACATGAGACGCTTTTCTTTGTCGGTGGATAAATATTAGTGCTTAGATGCATTTATATGTAGTTAAATCATCTTTACTGTTTTATTGTCTACAGTTACTGTAAGTTATGTGTTTGAAGAGTGAATCATCATGAAGTCCATAAATTTTTTTGATTGCTTTGTATCTTTATACGGGAATCTGTTCATTCTACTAGCATAATTTTGTAAGCCGATGATTCTCCAATCTGCATAAATTAATAAATAAAACATAAGCATTGCTTGCTTCATCTGCCTTTTCTTCTTAGCGTTTCGATGGTAAGACATTGTGGCGAAAGGATTTGCCAATCAGCGTAAGGGACATCATTTCTCATTGACGTTCGGGGAGGCTCCTTTCATCCATCTGCTGAAGAAACAATAGTCACGAAGTGTACGAAGTTTCTCGAATAAAGACTACGAACTGATAAATACAGTATAGGGATATTCAATATCATAAAAATGTGAACATTACTTTGCTGAATTCCGCCAAAAATCCCACTTGTGGTTAGTTAATGCACCGCTCTCCCTCCCACTTTTTCAAGCAGAAGGCTGTGAGCCTGAGGACGCCTCGTGTTAGAGGCGAAACGTGTCGCGCATTTTCTCACACAAGTATTGGTGTCGGTGGTGGTGTGTTAGTGTCTTGCTTCTGCTTGAAAAAGGGGGAGGGAGGGCGGTGCATTAACTAACCGCATGGTGGTTGTGGGATTTTTGGCGGAATTTAGCAAAGTATTTTTCACTTTTTAATGCTATTATGGATTTCCGTAAAGTAACGCTTGATGACATACGATATTCCATATCTCGCTGGACCGACAATTAAAGATAGCCGCTGATAGTGGCTGGATGAGGATGTCATTGAACATTGAACACTTAAAAAGTGATTGATTGATACTGAACTGTTTCATTATGAACCAAATTTAACGTAAAGGATTTCATCCTGTTTGCTGAATGTCATTGTGCTATGTAAAATGTAGCTTTTTTTGTTTCGTTCTCTCCACACTTGTTACTTCGTGAAAAGGTCAATCGATTGTGCCAAATCGGTTTAGTGAGATCAAGGCTGTAGACTTGAAATTGGTCCCCGCCCGTTGATCAATCAAATTTGGCGTCCAATTTGGCTCTGTAAACGTGAATCCGCCTTCAAATATCAACACTTTTCAAATCGGACGCCTTGAATTTCAACAGTTTTGGCATCATCAATTGACCAATCTTCATAGTTAGGAGTATAGATTTTAGGCCCAGGTTATAACGTACCCGAATAAATAATCGCGATTAGATCCGTTTAAAATTTAACTATACCTATGTACCTATGAGTATAGCGAATCAAGAAATACTATAATAGTACATTACACAACGAGGGTGGCAATACAAAGAAAGGCCAAGATCGCAGAAGTTTGCGGCCCGAGCTGCAAGCGAGGGACGTAAATATGCGATCGAGAGCTTTCTTTATTACCTCCCGTGTTGTGTACATCTTTCTATGTCTACACTTGGCCAGAAAGCGGCTTTATTGCCAGGTGTGGCATAATAGTACATTACACAACTAGGGTGGTAATACAAAGAAAGGCCGAGATCGCAGAAGTTTGCGGCCCGAGCTGCAAGCGAGGGACGTAAACATGCGATCGAGAGCTTTCTTTATTACCTCCCGTGTTGTGTACATCTTTTTATGTCTACACTTGGCCAGAAAGCGGCTTTTTCCGTACGCGCAGCGTGCGGAAAAAGCCACTTTATGGCCAGGTGTGGCATAAAGTAGATTTACAAAATAGTGCAAAAAAACTTACTATAACATCAGAGAAGCGCTCGTGGCCTAGGCGAACCGAGTGATTGGAATCAATCACTTGATTAAGCAACAACAGGCGCGGTCAGGTGCGGGTTGGGTGAGCGTCCCGTGACTACCGCTACTGGCATTTTTCCGAGCGCTTCCGTGCTTCGCAAGGCACGTTAAGCCGTTGGTGCCGGCTGTCACACATATAATGGCAGTCGTTAAGCCATGTCAGAGGCCTTATGGGCGGCTTGATAACTTCTGACAGTGAGGCCCGCTACTGTCTTACAATCCTCCACCAACCCGGCCTTGGCCCCCATGGTGGAGTATGGCCTAACCTTCCTGCGATGCAGGAAGAGACCCGTGCCCCAGCAGTGGGGAGATACAAGGGTTGATAACGATAACATCAGGGATTATTTAGAAGACAAAGATGTCTGGCAATAAACAGTAGAATAACATTGTATCTAGTATGTATCAATACCTTCACCGTTAGCTAGTGGTATTGTTACATGATACGCGTGGTAGTTAAGTCCATACTCTCTCTGAGAGAAACTCCCTGTGCCCTGCAGTGGGTCGTTTATAGGCTACATAAAATCTGCTTTTAAAATGTAAGTTTTCATTATTTTTCAATGTATTATATATCAAAATAATTGTAAGGATTTGCACTTTATGATTAGATACTTACAAAAAAAACTGAATTGTGTTACATACAACGACAGATTGACATTTTCAATTACCGCCGCGTCACGCCATGTTTCCACAATTGATTTCATGTATTCTATTGAATTTCACTATAAAATGTTACTTGGAGCCGTAATTTTTACTTTATCTGTTAGTGCATTTCATAAGCTATTCGGAAGTATACTTTATTTTGTGGTAGCTGCAGCAGTTCTATAGTTATTACAGTTTTTCTAACAATGGTACTGTGCAAAAATGTGCAAAAATGACGCAAAAATGTATTTCGCGAGCGCGGACGGTTAAGGCTTCCGTGGCCGCGCGACCCGGACGTTTAAGTGGTTAGAACTGTGAACTCCCAAAAACAGTTCGCGCTTGAAATTCGTTCAAAAACATTCGCACATCGACAGTGCATTAACGCCGATCTACTTCCTTCCCAGCTGACATGGATCATGTTATGAGCGATATGGGTTACGTCTATTTTGGGCCGAGGTTCGTCGACCGGACGGTCATTGAATCTTCATCACAGGCATGCCAAATGTGCCATTGACAGTTTGGTGTTTTATTGCCAATAATAACAGTATCTACGTGGTATCTACATTATATTCTCTCGATTCTCACAGCATGACGGCGCGCGTTGTTAGTCACGCGTACAGAACACCTATTTTCTCTGTTCTGTAGTCATGCATAAGACGGTCAGTCTGGCCTCAGTTCAGTTCGTGACCTTGATTAAGCTCGGATTGATGCCAGACTGATGAGCATCAAAATATTCGAATATCCGTCAGTCTGGTCTATCTATCAGTCCACTGAATAGACAGTCTTCCGTCAGTCTAACCATACCTACTGATGGAATTGACTGATGCCAGACTGAACGGTCAACTCCGGCTTATAGAATACAAAACGTTAAGGTATTTGGTACCAATATAATCAAAATAAAAACAATCATGGTTAAGCGTATAAATAAGGGTTTTATAGTATATTTAAGATGAGATGAAATATGAGATGAGATAGATGAGATGAGATGAGATGAGATGAGATGAGATGAGATGAGATGAGATGAGATGATATGATATGAGATGAGATGAGATGAGATGAGATGAGATGAGATGAGATGAGATGAGATGAGATGAGATGAGATGAGATGAGATGAGATGAGATGAGATGAGATGAGATGAGATGAGATGAGATGAGATGAGATGAGATGAGATGAGATGAGATGAGATGAGATGAGATGAGATGAGATGAGATGAGATGAGATGAGATGAGATGAGATGAGATGAGATGAGATGAGATGAGATGAGATGAGATGAGATGAGATGAGATGAGATGAGATGAGATGAGATGAGATGAGATGAGATGAGATGAGATGAGATGAGATGAGATGAGATGAGATGAGATGAGATGAGATGAGATGAGATGAGATGAGATGAGATGAGATGAGATGAGATGAGATGAGATGAGATGAGATGAGAATATTGTTTATTGTTCACTGGAAAAACAACAAATACAGAATAATTTTGTTTTTAGTTTATATTTATAAAATGTCATCAAAATGGCAACCGCTCAGCATTTTGCCACGATCGTTTCAGCTGTCTCCCCGAACGACGGACTCACTGAGCCCGTTTAGCGCACCCTGGGCAACAATCAGCGAGCCCCTAACGCTTATTGGCGAATCCTGTCACTACGACAGCTTGCCATCAACACGCTAAGTGGAAGAATCAGCCTGTGCGCACGTACTCTGCTGGATGTAAGCCTCTTTCAAAGCACGCCACTTGTTCCAGCCCCTGGCCATTCTCAGCCAGCCACTATCATATCTCTTGCCTCAGGTCTTCGGTCCACATTGAGGTATACTAGTCCGTCATTATATGTCATTCATACCGGAAGACCGCACGTATTTAGGCTCTGAGGAAGAGTTGAGGTGAAAACCTGACCGGGTAGTACGTACGATGGCAAAAGTCACGCGTTTTGTGCAGCTAAAATGTCAGAATTTGACAGTTAATAAAAGAAAAATAAAATAAATATTCATGGACATATTACACAGATCTTGTTAGCCCTCTACAACTAAATGACTTGTCTTATGTGCTCACTCGACCATAGATTTAATACAATAAATACATAGATAACATCCAAGACCCGAGACAAACTAGAAAAGTTCGTTTGCCAGTTTGACCCGGCCGGGGATCGAACCCGAGACCTTCGGTTTTACAGTCAGCGTGCCAAACCGCTGCGCCACCGAGGCCGACGTAGTTAATGTAACTACTGGAACTTCGCGACTTTCAATATTCAAAACGCGCGTCTCGCGATGTCGCACTACCGAAGCTGGTGCAGTTTTCCGAACGCGACGTACCGATGGAGAACAATGGTATCTAGCTATGAGCGACAGAAGACTCGCGACCAATATCTGCGTCAAAAAAGTCTCGTGTTACCTACCTATGCTTCGAGCTCCAAGACGGATTTTACACGTTCAGTCTGGTGTCAGTTAATTCCATCAGTCTGGCTAGACTGACGGCAGACTGATTGTCTATTCAGTGGACTGATGGACCAGACTGAGGGATTTTCAAATATTTTGATGCTTCATCAGTCTGGCATCAATCCGAGCTTGATCATGGTAACGGACTGAACTGACGCCGTCTCCGTCCGTCTAAGACATTAGGGTGCGTGCATGCTTTCATATTATGCCTTATTTTTCAAATAAAGTGCAAACACATACGAAAATTTATTAAGTTTTAAACGCTTTGTTAGTAGGGCCTCGCAAAAGGAGGAGCTTTTTACCTGCTTTGGATCTAACAGCCAGGCGAAATTATAACTTCGAAAAATTATAACGAAATTATAGAGTTCGTTGTCGACTATGGAACGCAAAACCCGCCTTTAGGATCAAACAGGGATCATGGTTCGCTACATGCCACGATACAGACAAATGTCTCTGTGGCTTTATCAACATTGATTTACTAAAGCTACCATCTAGGCACTCAAATTAAGGTCTAATTAGAGCCATGTCTCTCCTTATTGGACACGGAACCTAACATAATTGAAGGGTACAAGGGAAGAACATGCAATGTCGCATTTTTACTTTTTTAAACTGGTAATGCCATTTTTTAGTGTAAAAGTGGTAGAACGAAACGCAAAAACGCTCTTGAGAAAAACATGCAGTCTCTGAGTAATCGCCTTATAAAAATATTACTACAATGCAAAAACATACAAGGTTCTAGTCGTACACGGAAAAAAAAATGTTTTGTCCATGGTTAATTTCTACCTTTGTCACTGAACACTAATACTATTTATTAATATTAAAAAACAAGACATTTGTGTAATAAATCACATAAGTAATGTATATTTTATAGAGGTTTGAAATCTATTATTGACATTATCTCAGTTCAATGTCGGTCGGACATAGCATGTTCTTCCCTTCAATTGTTATTAATTCTTTATTGCACCAAGTAAATAATCTCGAAGTAAACATCGTGTTACCAAACCAAATAATTGTTGGTGATGATTTCTGAATGACTAAATTTTAATAGTCTCGTCTGAAAGTCTCATCATCACTCAACCCTCGCAATCTCCGCAATGGAGGATAATAAATCCGGCGAAGTTAATTCCCCCATTTATCATTTGAACTATGTACCTACAGTACACTAGTCTATTCCTGTTCTTCGCGCGTAAAAATTGACATTGACCTTGGCAAAGTCGCCATTTTTAAAGTGGCCATGTTTTATTTCCCGCGGGATTTTGTGCGTCTGCGCTTTGATATCGTCCGTTAGTTTTTGTTTCTTTATAGGAAAATACCTACAGCTTTGGACTATGAGTTCTATTACCACTGTTAGCCGCCGTATATTTGTACAAATGACCTAAGTCTGGGTGTATTTTCATATTTGCGATATCCTTACCTGGTTACCGCAGCACAGGGTATCCTAGTTTGGGATTGGGACCAGCCCTCCTATTACGTAGCATTCCACTCTATCGAGTGAAGCATTTAGACGACGCCTAAGTGTCAAAAAATGTATGCATTTGACAGCCGGAGTAGCTTAAAAAAAGTAAAAGTTAACGTCACTCAACTCAGTGGATACTAACAGGGGGGCGAGCCTCTATGTGAAAAATGAAAATGAAAAAATCTTTATTTGACCGCCACATAAAATCCAACTTTGCTTATAATATATCTATTATATATAACAGGTTCAAACAAGAAGAGACCTAGATTTAATAATAATGTTGTTGTTTAACAATAATGTTGTTCAATAGAGTTATATTAGTCCGGTAATGATCACACTATCGATAGTCTAGTAACTAATCGCGGTATAACCCGCCCGATTCGATCTTCTTCGCGAGACATGCCTATTCAATTTTCGGGGGTTATACCTCTGGAATTACATTGTAGTGCTATTACTTTAGGCAAATAAAAACCACTGTCGTGTTCATATCATTCTATTTATATTGGCCTTTTTGCGTCTACTTAATGAGATGATTTATACAGCGTCCAGTGGTATCTTCACTCACATTAGATGGGTGAAGCGACCACTCCGACGCTGTAGTGCCTGGGACATGGTTTTATAGATGGTGTAGGCTTGCCCAGCACCTATACCATCCTGACACCTTAGTCGGCCAAGCTCACAGGAACGACTAATAGTCAATACGTGCGGAGCCAACCGCGGGTTTCCTCACGATGTTTTCCTTCACCGTTATCGTGTGGTATTGCGACTACAAATTCGCAAATGTACGTAACACTGAAATTAAACAAAGTTATTGGTACATGCGCGCACTCGGGATCGAACCTGGGGCTCTCGCTTGCCAGTCCATGGCTTGCCAGCCACCCACTGAGCTACCACAGCATTCTATTGTAATGTAAGTATTAGACTCTAGGGCAAGTGATTGTTGTTATGAGGCAGTTATTTTTATTATTATTTGTACATTAAAGGTGTTAGATTGAAAACTCCCCTTTTTACATAGGTAAGTAGGTAAAAAAAAGGAGGCTTTCAATCTCAGACTGACTTCTGAATTTATTCGTATTTTTTAATGAAATGAAGCGAAGTTAAATCAATTTTATTTTAACGTAAAGAAATTACATTCTGTATGCTGACATTGTACATTGACATGTAGGTACAATGTAAAATGTAAGCCGCTGCCTTCGGGCCGTAATTCTTTACCACGTTGTCTGATTCATTCATCCTTTTTTTCTTAGAAAGGCGGAGACTCCAGGGTGGTCATTTCGTAATAATAAATTGACCTGAATTGAATTTTGCATTAACCTACACTCTGCTTTTTAATTCGATGCAAAAACCTTTGACATGTGCCGTAAACCACCAAAATCCATCATATTTGTTGATGTACTATTATGTGGGCGTCAATACTAGTAACGTAAATAACAAATGCTCTTGTATTGATGCCCACATAATAGGACACAACAAAAATTATGGATTTTGGTGGTTTACTACCCCGGCACATGTCAAAGGTTTTTTTGCATCGAATTAAAAAAACAGAGTTTAATGAGATGATTTACACAGCGTCCAGTGGCATCTTCACTCACACTAATTGGGTGAAGGGACCACTCGGATACTGTAGTGCCTGGGACATGATTTTTAGATAGTGTCGACCTCTCTAGGGGTCTCTTTCTAGGGCTCGTTTATTTTTATTTAAAGAGTATGGTCATTTTTAAAAAACCTATTTAGAGGCAAAAAATTCCATCCATGCCGGGATTCAAACCCGCGACCTCTGGCTATCCGTGCCAGCGCTCTTTCCGACTGAGCTAATGGGCGACTCGCCGGCATCAGTGAAATCTCGAACCTCTTTACAATACTCTCTGGCATATTATATACACTCAGAGGCATTTGCCTCTCGCACAATATGGACGGTAGACGGTTTAGACAGCATCTGCCGGCAGTTTTCCGCAGATCGTCATCCCACCTGGTCGGAGGGCGTCCTACGCTACGTTTGCCGTGTCGCGGTCTCCACTCAAGAACACGTTTACTCCAACGGTTGTCGGTTCTACGCGAGATATGGCCGGCCCACTGCCACTTAAGCTCGCTAATTCTCTGAGCTATGTCGATAACTTTGGTTCTCTGTCGGATGCATTCGTTACGAATCCTATCCTTCAGAGAAACTCCGAGCATAGCTCTCTCCAAAGCTCGCTGAGCGACTTTGAACTCGTGTACTTCAACGGTTGTCGGTTCTTCGCGAAGAACCGACGCATGTTTAGTCTATTGTAGGTATTGCCTATGCATTCTAAAAAACTACGTCTCAGGCACTGCAGCGTCCGAGTGGTCACACATCTAGTGAGGGTGAAGGTGCCACTGGAGGCTGTATACATAATCTCATTACGTAGATGCTAAGGCCAAAGTTTTAAACGTAGCAACAGCTTAACCCCCTTATTCATAATAGTCCGCTAGCTTAAAACAGCTGCTAAAGAGTGTTCTCTTTCATTCTGACTTAGGTCAATAGAAGAGGACAGAGTGAGAATAAGCATTGCTTAAAGTTAACAGACTATTATGAATAAGGGGGTAAGAGTAACCGTGGTAAGTCACCCTAGGCAAGCTACGTTATAGCCTGAGCTTTTAGAATATACCTCGGCTACTATCGGATCGGATATATTCTTGTAATTGAGATATAGGAACTTATATGACACTTAATTTCACATAACTTTTCAAAGTAGTGAAGAAAAGAATTGAAAAGAATTCAACGTAAACAATTTACATTCTGTTTGCTGAATGTCAAAGTACAATGTAACATGAAAGACTGTCTAATTTGTGCATGAAAGTGAAAGCCGTATATTAGGTGGATGTCATGCAATGGCAGTCGCTAAGCCATGTCAGAGGCCTTGATAATTTCTGACAGTAAGGCCCGCCACTGTCTTACAATCCTCCACCAACCCGGACTTGGCCCCCGCGGTGGAGTATGGTCTAACCTTCCTGCGATACAGGAAGAGACCCGTGCCCCAGCAGTAAGGACATACAAGCGTTGAAAACGATATAATTACGTATGAGCATTAAGAGTATTTAAAAAAATACTAGTGACTGCGACTAACCTAAAATTGTTATGCAGTGTTTGCTTTTATTGGCTGTAACTGTACAAAGGCTACACTAATAGTTTAAGTAGCTACTGAAAGATTACGCAGCTTATTATCCCAGTACCACAATCTAAACGACAGTAATAGCCACCGCGTAACAGCGTTTGATAACAACCACTTTAGATTAGCACAAAATATGCAGCAGTACCTAATCAATTTGTTGAGAACTTTTTGGATTGCCGCCAAAAAGTGCAACCACAGAATCTCACGAGGAACTGGTTTGTTTTGAAACGTTTTTTATTTTTACTTTTCTCTCCGTGTTATTCTGTATTACTATTTAGTTTATTTTGTTTTCATGATCAATTAAGAAATTCTGACAACACAGTAAATAAAGCTTATAAACTAGTGAATATAAGCTCATTATTTTCCACCAAAATATATTGCCTAACTCTGGCATTATGAAAAGCTGCTTGGAATCAATAATACTTATCTGAACGTGTTTTAATTGTCTCTGGTACCCAGTTTTCTTTTTTTAATGAACAAAATCACTTCTCCACACGATTACAAAATAACACAAGCAATTTATGAGCCAGGAAAGAAAGCTTCACTAATGAATTATAATGTTGTGACTAAGCCGCGAGCAAAAATAATTTGAATTTCAACTTCCTGTTGAAAATTCCAAAAGAAAAGTTGTAAAGCGGAACGCACACTGAGCGTGGTGTAATTCACAGACCAAAACTGCCACCGGATATGACGTAACCGGAACTGGAAGTTGCAGTTATGTTGTGGAAGGAAAGTGAAAATATAGTTATTAATTTACCAATTCTAATCGGGAAACCGGCCAGTTTACAAAAAAACTGTTTTAAGCACAGTGGATTATTAAAACATAACATCTGAAGATGTATTATATTATTTTTAATGCACTTACCCGCGCTAAGGACAATTTTAAAAACCTAATTGTGGAATTTTTAGCCTCCAAATAGGTTTATAAAACCTGAAGATGTATTTATCTAATGTAATGCTATTTCGCTAAGCTTTAAAATCCGTACGTATCTACAATTTTGAAATCTAATATTTAGTAATATTACTTACTACATAGCTGAGGGCAGAAGTGATGATGACGTTATGTATTAAAACTTTGATTGATAGATTGATTGAAGACGTTTATTCAAACAAAAATACAAAAAAAATACAGAAGTTGTTTTCTGCCAACTTTCGTATGCATTATTGAAATAAATCCAGTTTAACTTACTTGAATTTTTTGTCGGAAGGGTCCAAGTTAAGTTGGACGGATGTCAATAAGTAATTTATTACTTGTTTAGTTCGACGTGATTCAACAACGTACCTAGTTAAGTTAATTCTATGTTTTATAATAATTATGTGAACTATGTTAATTAAGGACTTTGAAAACACTAAGTTTGGTGTTTTTATGTCCATTTTTTCTCCAAAATTATCTAGATTTTGAAATGGACACCTAGTTTAAATTGTAACGTACATTAAGCCGCAGTTTCTGCGCAACTTTGAATAAAACCTTTTCATTTCGTATTACCTGGAGAGAATTTAAGGTAAATAAAAATAAAAACACTCATTTGTAAGTAAGAAACGATGTGGAGCACCTGTAAAAAAGACTATTTCCATTTCTGTGCAGTCCTATTTTACTAACATACCAAACACACATTGCAACAATAAACCGCTACGAAAATAACTCGGTATTCGCAATATTACAGACTCGCACGAGCGTACGAAAATACCGATCATCATAGCCATTATTGTGTGACGATTATAAACACTCTGTGGACGTGGGTATTGCTTTCGTACGTGGTATGCAAGATGCGGATGCTACCTTACAATTACAGTACAATTGGTTACATCATAGTATAGTCCTAGTAACAGTAACTCAACTACCATTCTCCAAAATGCTTTTTTTTTTCAAGAATAAGTAGATCGGTACTAAAAGTCAACAATGTGTTGTGCTTACGAAACTTTTAGTTCAAAAAAGACCGTGGCATATTTTTTTTAAATGAAAAAAAAAATATCACGTGGTCGGAATAAAAAAAAAAAGAAATTTGTGTAGTGTTAATTTGAACGAAAGGATACGCAATAGTCTGATGAGAGATTGTTGTGAACTGAAAGAGGATGTAGTAACTAGAATAATGAGGAAAGGAATGTTGCGTTGATTTGGACACGTGGAGAGGATGAAGGATAAAGATTGACGAAACAAATATATATTGCGAATGTGAGTGGAAGGGCTTGTAAGGGACGTCCCAGGCGGACATACATCGACCAAATAGGGAATGTATTAGCAAAGAGGAAGATAAAAAGTACCCGGAACCAGCGTGCGTGCATGCAACGACTTATGAACGTTGATGAAGCGAAGGTGATCTGTAAAGATCGTGGCAAGTGGCAGTCTCTGGTCTCTGCCTACCCCTCTGGGATACAGGCGTGAGGTTATGTATGTGTAGAACTTTTCATTTTGTCTATTTAATTATAAAAATATATAGTTATAAATCATGTATAATTATCCTACTTTTCTATCTATCTATCTATCTATAATCAGCCCACATCAACCCACTGCTAGGCATAGGCCTCCTTTTTATTGCGCCATTCCTCACGGTCCTGTGCTAACCTGATCCATCTCTGGCCCGCAACCCTCACGATGTCGTCCGACCATCGTGTCGGTGGTCTGCCTACCAACCTCCTTCCCTCCCTTGGCCACCACTCCGATACTGCCCTGGTCCACTTTTACCCTACTTTTATAGTAATATAAATGTGAATGTCCACACACTTCAAATTAGATGTTAGAGAATTCAGGTTTTAACGTCAAAGGCCACTAGCTAATTTCACTTGTCTAAACTGTCCGCTTACCTAGCTTTTCTGCCGAAAATATAGTTAGAAGATTATATGAACTTCTCTAACCCTTCGTTATCAACCCTTATATGTCCCCACTGCTGGGGCACGGGTCTCTTCGGGGGCCAAGTCCGTGTTGGTGGAGGATTGTGAGACAGTGGCCGGGCCTCACTGTCAGAAGTTATCAAGCCGCCCATAAGGCCTCTGACATGGCTTAACGACTGCCATTATACGACAGCCGGCACCAACGGCTTAACGTGCCTTGCGAAGCACGGAAGCGCTCGGAAAAATGCCACTAGCGGTAGTCACGGGACGCTCACCCATCCCGTTCCTGACCGCGCCAGTTGTCGCCCAACCAAGTGATTGATTCCAATCACTCGGTTCGCCTGGGCCACGAGCGCTTCTCTAGGCCACGAGCGCCTCTAACCCTTAGGCTTTTATAAATTCCTCAACCTACAAAAATATGAAAGTACGACTGAAGTCCAAATTGCCGTTTCTGTAAAGATTAAAAGCTTTGGTGAATCAAAGATAAGCTGAAAGATTTTATTGAGCTTTCTGCGAAGTGGCAAGGCTCTTTTTCCGTCCACACTGTCTCTGTCTGAGATTACCGCTATGTAACCATTTTTAAGTACGAGTCTGTCTCTCCAGATTTCTCACAAAAGATCTTTAGACGCAGACAAGAAATTGAAATTCTCAAATAATATTACTGTAATAAAAGGTTGGATATTTCATGTATAAAACTGACGTGACCACTCACGCTCAATCTGCATTGTCATTGTTAATAATTCGTAATATCTTTACCATCCCTGTCCTAATAACGTCATAGAAGTTGCCAACTATCGTTTCGTGCAAAATATATTCATAGTTTGTCGGTTTCCAGCTAGTCTCTTTCATGTAGCCTGTAGCACGGGGTACCAACCGCGACCAGTTAAAGGCTCGCCCACCTGCTGCCATAACATATAACTACGAGAACGGCATTCTCACGTGCCCTCAGTGTGCACGGAGTTTCGCCGCGAAGATAGGCTACATAAGCCATCTTCGAGCGCACCAGCGCCATATCGCTGATTAGGGGTCAAAGTGGTCGCCATGGCCGAAATCGGTCGGAGCAATCATCATCACCAGCACGGAGTAGTAGGTCCCCTGCCTCTGTGCGCTTTTAAACGCTTGGGCAATCGAGAAAAAAATAAACAACGAGCGAAGAGCTGGCTGCTTATCGAGACAGGTTCTATTTACAGAAACCACAAGGTCTCTCAGCATGTAATACAGTTACTACGAAGCATACGCTCCGCATTGAAACATTTACTACTATTGAAAGAGGGCAGTCAGCGAACTGGTACTTTGTTCGTAAAGTTGTAAATTAAAATCACCCGAAATACATCTTGTGCGTGCCCTCTGGTATCGACCAAAATTTAACACCAACAAGTATTCTTTATTTATTTTTACGAAGAGATAAGATAAGAATATTCTTTATTGTACACCAGAGCATATATTATAATGAAACATGTAAAGATACAAAATACAATTGGTGGCCTTATTGCTAAAAGCAATTTCTGCCAGAAAACCTTATGACGGAAAGTTGCTGAAGGAAACAAGGGATGGCTTGTTTTTAAAGTTCTCCAAAAATAAGACAAAATACAAGGAAGAAACAAAGATATGTTTTAAATTGTACGTCCTACTGCAGGGCACAGGCAACAGAGAGATAGTTTTATAGTTTGGGTTTAATTACCACGCATACCGACTACGGATTGGCAGTTTAAAACTCTGAGGAACAATAATATAAATAAAAAAAAAACGTTATTCCCACGATATTCGCAGTTGCAATCAGTTTCTTGCATCGTTCACTGTTTTCATATTATTTTATATTAAAAAGCCTAATAAGGGGCGCCCCGGAATAGATCTTTGCTAAAAACAGTTTTATGTCAAAAATGCTTTAAATTCCTAGGTTCTGGAGAAAAGGTTCTAAGAATAGCTAATTGTTATTCAGCAATCATATTATTAAGATTTAAGTTTTGTAAAAATGTGTTGAAGAATATTAATTTTATTTTCAACAGAAGGCCCCACATTACTTTTGATTTCGTATGGACGTATTTCAGGTCTCCTTGGCGGGGGACCCGGGATGTGACTTCGAAATCTACTGGCTTTAGTTGAGACAAAGTTAACAAATAGTTTAAAAAATGCTCTTACGTGTCTATTGCAAACTAATAGTATTAACAGACGATCGAACTTGGCCGGACAGTGGATTGGGCGTATCATCGCACCGAGTGAACCCGAATAGTACTGTACTAATTATGTTCGACAGACAACTTTCCAGACGAACGGTAGCGTACCGAACCCATTGTCCGGTCCGTACTAAGTTCGATCGTCTGTTAACAGTAGGTATTATCGCGAATACATAATCTCAAGATTCAAAATATCTACTGGGCATTCTGCTATTCCTCTTTTTGTCAAATGCCAATGCGCGTTCACGGTGTGTGAGGGATATTTCGGATATCATCCGTCACAACGCAAATTCTACTATAGACTAGACAGCTAAAATTGAGATTTTTACTACCTTTGGCTGAAGACCACAATGATTATTTTCAGCATTTTTACGTACAAAGTTTAATGACTTGTAATGTGTATCATTTAAGGCAATTTACGACTGTTGGAAGTCTTACAGGGCAATTTGTTGAATCTTGACATTCGCTCCACAGCGTCTGGCACGGGTTGATGTTGCTTGAATAAAATGTTTTGTTTAATTGTAAGCACGTGATCTGCTTCAATGCCAAAATCACCTTTGTAACTGTTGAATTGGAAAATAAGAAAGTTAAAGAATTAAAAAGATAGACAAAGACTAGCCGGTTGGAAAATTATGATCATTTTTGAGCTGTTGACAAAAACTTATCCACAACACAAACTCTAGTATATATCTCAAACTAGGATACCCTGGGCTAAAGGTAAAGAGGTAAGGACATGATAAACGAGAAAGACACTACACCCAGACTAAAGCCATTAATTTAATGTTATTTTACCCTTAGTTTAACTTAAACCTCCACAGGGCACCAATGAACATTGGTAGTCAAGCGTGTTAACCCCTGGCAGTTAATACTTTGATATCTTATTCGATTCACTGTCATAGTTAAAGATTTTGGATTTTCCAGGCTGGGTTCCTTAACCGCATGGTTTCTTTGATTTTTTTTTTGAACAACGTTACATTTAAGATAGAAATTTATAGAGAAATTCCAAAAAGCAATTTCAGTGAACGGCAAAAAAAGTGCTAATACCTATTTCTTTACTTTCATTTGACAAAACTATGTGAATATCAAACAGAGTTACTCTCGTTGAGCCAAACTTACGCTTTCCTGGCTAGTTATTTCAATGTGAATAAACTGTTGCTTGACTAAAGGTCGTTGCCGTGTCGTTCTATTTCTTTGTTTAGCTTCTCCGAAACACCTTCATTTCTCAGGGATGCGGAAAATGGGCTGTCCCACCTACTTTTAGAGATGACTCTGTCTTATTCGTTGAGTGTCATAAATCAAACTGAACGCTCTCTAGTTCTCGGGACATTTTAATTTATTGCAATAAGGAAATATTTTTCCCTTGCTTTTTTAAAGTTTTTCTCCCGCTGCCTTTTCTCCACCATACTGCGGCCCAAAGGCAGCAGCTTACATTTTACATTGTACAATGACATTGACTTGTACATACACATCTGACTAAATAGGTCGTCAATAAAGAAAATATTTGGGACGCGCTGTTTTGCACGTTACCATCCAGTTTCAGGCAGGTGGTCGCCCACCGCTGTTTGGGATTGAAATAGAATTTATTGTTCTCGTTTCTCCATAGCTGCTTATAAAACCTTACCGTGATTTTCTGGCTGACATACAACGCATATACTCCTAGCCTGTAGAACTAAAACTTTCATATTTGGAAAGAAATATTCATCTTGTATTTTAGGGTGCACTAAGAGATTTTTCAAACTCTACCCCAAAAAAGGTGGCAAGATGAGGATATTCTTTATTGTACACCAGGAAAAAACAAACATAAAATAATTACAAAGATAAAGTACAATTTGCGGCCTTATTCGATATCAACTCTTGTAAATCCCCACTGTTGGGGCATGGGTCTCTTACTGCATCGCAGGAAGGTAAGGTCATACTCCACCATGGGGGCAAAGTCCGGGTTGGTGGAGGATTGTAAGACAGTGGCGGGTCTTACTGTCAGAAGTTATGAAGCCACCCATATGGTCTCTGACATGGCTTAACGACTGCCACTACATGACAGCCGGCACCAACGGCTTAACGGCTTGCGGCCTTATTGCTTAGAGCAATTTCTTCCAGACAACCGATTATATAGAGTTGCTGAAGGAAAAGTGAGTCGGGTAGTTGGTGCAAATATGAATTTTGATATACATACTTATACTGAAAGTGAATGAAATTATCATTTACCTGTAGTTGTAGCTGTTGTATGAAGAAATTATCAGACTTGTACGAAGCTGCAGGTAAAATCAGTAACACGTTGGTTGCGTATTGGTTGATGCTTAGTGAAGTTAAGAAGAGCGCCTTAAATTCACGTCAAGAATCGTCTTCAAAGGGCTGAAATATTCGAAAAGAACAATTATCACCGGTTCATGCATAGATCAATTATTGAGAAAAAGCGAAAAAATTAGAATCGTCGGACGTGACAAACCCTGCATTGGTAGTAGGTATGTCATACTACGTCACACATTTGGTGGCGTTAGAACAGTGTAAAGTCAAAAGCATTGCAACGCTTATAGTTTCGTTGCGAAGTCGTGTTTAGCGTATGTAATTAGTGTGCACGTATTTAAAGACTTATGTTCTCTCGACTGTAAATACCTATTGCAAAGTCGCTTTTGCGCCACACCACACGCGACTTCCATTATCTTACTATCTATGCTGTTCTTTGCCTACTTCTAAGAGTATAATTGGTTATGTAATAAATCACTCCTATACTATATTGTTTACTGGCACTACCCCGTCCACTGTCCGCATTATCGTGGGTTAGCTGGAAGAAAATACTATCTAGTATTAAGCTCGCCTTTGCACAAATCTGTTTTAGTGCAATAGATAATTTTTCATTCTTTCATATATAGGTGTACAAAATATGATAACCTGGACCCATTGTCCTAATACGTCAATGAACCCTTTTATTCTATTCTACTGCCAAAATTCAAATGAACTGCAGGCAAATGCTGGATGCCACAAGCTGAAGACAAGGCGCTATGGTGCTCATTAGGGAGGGTTATGTCCAGCAGTGGACTAATATAGCCTGATGATGATGAAAAGGGACACAAACCGGGGGGTGGGCAGCAGCGCCCACTGCAGTACAATTCCACCGAACTGCATGCCCAGCTTGGGGATTATGGGCATTACCCCCTATGATAGCTCAACGTGGCGCTCTTTAGGGGAGGGCTATGTCCAGCAGTGGACTAGTATAGCCTGACGATGACGACATCTGTGGCGTAGCGGTAGCGCGTCTGCCTACCATGCAAGAGGTCCCGGGTTCGAATCCCGGCTGGGAACAAAAAAAAAACCCAGGTCTTGGATGTTTACATGTTTGTGCTGTCGTTGTTTCTGGTTCCCACGACACAGGGTATCCTAGTGTGGGGCCAGAAGCAATGTATGTGCTTGTATGTAAATGTTATGTTATGACGATGATGATGAAAATAAAAATAGTGCTCCATCAGAGAACACATTTAAAAGCAGACTTCTTAAACATGTTTTAAGTGCACAAAAATAATACATGCCTCAACACCTTTAACTGTTAGTGTATTAGTGAATAATCACAATTTCTTTGTTCCAGGTCACAGCGCTGAATAAATCCGCTAAAACATAGTTTGACGTCACAGAAACCAAATAAAACCGACAAATGTTCGACAACACGTCGCTCAGCCGAAAGCAAAGTAAATCTTTGGAAACTAAAAGGAAAACCTGAAGGAGAAATCATGCAGGCTTAGAGTGGGCGATAAACTTGCAATTTTGTGTGAAATAATTCGCATCGACCGTGGACGGCGAAGGCAATAAGATGTCTCTAGTGGCCCCGCGGCGATTACCCATCGGTTGGGCGCATAATGTTCCCTGGTAAGTATTCCTTCTTATGCTAGGGCTACATTAGCGGGCTACGGCGATAATTTGTGCTAACGCGATGAATGTGGCCGGGTACATCGTGTTATCGCGTAGTATTCGGGCGAAGACGATGTAGTATCGGAGAGCTGTCGGTAAACTGGCGCGTATCAAAGGGAATTGTCGCGACAATATGCGCTTGGGTGGTTACACCTACGTCAATTCACTGTCAAACTGAACAACGCAATCCGGCACGATGCATCGCGTCAACTCGACACGAATCTTCGCCCGCCTTAATGTAGACAAGATGCCCGATCACGATATTTTAGTCGCGCCAACGTGACACGAATTTTCGCCCGCTAATGGAGCCCCAGCATTAACAATAAGGGGCCATCCATAAATTACGTCACACGAATTTCGTGATTGACCCCTCCCCCGTCCTTGTCACTGGTCACATGTGTGAGACTCCCCCCCTCCCTAGAGTGACGTCACACATTTTGCAACTTTACATTTAAAAATAATTGAATTCAAACATCAGATTCGAAATTAGTTTTATATAAAGAGTTGCATAATGTTTTGAGTACCTATTTCGTCAGTAGTGCAAAGTTCATGTTTTAACATAGATTTGGAAATGTGACGTTCACAAAGTTTATAGTCATTTTTAGGTACAACGTAACACTTCGTCCCGTTCCTTCCCCTTAACGTATGACATAATTTATGAATGGTCCGTTAACGGTTGATTATTAAAAAAATATTTATTAAAGGTCGTGTCAGACTCATATCAGGTCGAGGCTCTGATTTATTGCCGAATTCTCAATTTTATGATCTTACTTTTTTTGGAAAGGGACATCATGTATTTCAAATTAGTCTAAGTGACGTATAATGCCTAAATTTTATTTTGTTACAAAGAGCGCCGTTCTTTTAATTTCCCTTGAAAAAACTCCAATTTGTGCATTGGGTGAAATCAGTACAAATCATATGGAATCAAATCGTTTGTCTCAATGTACGCTCACCCTAATTTCAAAAAAGTTCAGTACGGTTCGAGTGGTTTCGAGAAAGCATTGACCGCCGCCACCTCTCACTTCCATTTTTCGGCTTCCCTTCCGACACGAATCACCACCGAAAATCGAGAAAAACCGAGAATCGGGGGTGATCTGTGCTTCCCGAAAACCGACTTCCGGCCAACTTCACTACGATCGCACGAAAAAAAACTTCCGTCAGCTGACGTCGCTGCTAGCTTCACGTCAATGAAACTGTCATGGCTACGGTATCGATCCCAGCTTTTCGCGAAATAAAATTGTGAATAAACACACGGAGTATGTCGTTGGACACGTAAAAATACGTCACGAACGGCTGGTAGAGACTCTTGGCCATGTAACAGGCACGCCGTTTAAAGTTCCACGAGTGTAGTGTGAATTTTTGTGCGGTTTTTCGGTGCTGCTAATTTGGTCCCTGTCTTCTGCCTGACATTTTCCATATTTCTGTGGTGAGTTTTCTTTGTTTTTAACACGACAGTCGCCCCGTTGTTTTTCCAATACTTACGCCGTGTAATGCTGGTGTTTATTGGTTACTTATTTCTCAGATTATCAGCTTGGTGAGTTGTTAAAAATCGATCGTTAGTGGGTGGCTCGGGGATCGTGTCGGCTATCCCTTTTCTCGCGCTAACCCCACTGCGTTGAACAGTCGATAAGTTTTACGCTATTGCGGTATGACATTGGGGCTTTTTGAATCGGTCGCGTAACACTGTCTGTCACTTTCCTTGGTAAACTCCGGTAATTTTAGTTGCGGGATTCTTTTACGGGATTTTTCTAAATAAAACTTGTTTGAATCATGATCTGGGCGAAGCGTGAAAGTATCGTGTAGTATTCTTACAAAACTTTTATGTACACTCCACCCAAAACTTGTACCTAATAGATTTGTTTTAGTCTTACATCTCGAAATAAAAAAAATTAATAAAACTTTACCCACAACACTATCTGGTCCCAAACTAGGATACCCTGTGCTATGGAAATCAGCCAAAGTCATCACAGTCATTGAAAAACGCTCAAACTGTTGCTATTTGTACAGTTGACAGCGGATCAACCTTAATAATTTAGTTGCAATCTGTTACACATATGAGTCAAGTTTACACAATGTAAATCGAATGCACAACCTCTTGCATGGTAATCCAATGGGTTACCGCTAGACTAACAAAACAATACTTTTTTCACTAATTCTTTTGTTAACACTGCATATTATTAACTTGACTCTGGATTCACTTACTAGATTTTTTGGCTAATAGAGTAAATAAAAATTATAAATAAAATAAACTTTATTGAACAGAAGACATTAAATTACTATATACAGTAGCACCCACACTAGGCATAACCTGTGTCGTGAGTACTAACGCTCTAAATATAGATTTACATAGGTGTCTTAGCTTTTAGTTACAACAATAAAAGATTTAGTGAGTGTGTGTTTGTGTGTTTGTGTGTATGTGTGTGTTTGAGTGTTTGTATAAGAGTGCTTATCTTGTTTCAAGCTAGTTTGTGAGTGGCAATAAAAAAATGTTTATTCTTTTCTTATTACTACCGATTTAAAATTTTCACAGTTCTACTTTGTAATGGTCAGTAAATCTTCAGTTTCAGGATATGTTACTGAGAGAAGCCAATTAGTGATGCTAACTTTAAATTTGTGTTACGAAATGAAATGAAAAGGTTTTATTCAAACTCAATGCTCACGCATTTTGATACGGATCCAAAAGAGTCCGTTATCAACCCTTGTATGTCTCCACGGCTGGGGCACGGGTATCTTCCTGCATCGCAGGAGAGTTAGGCCATACTCCATCACGGCAGCCAAGGCCGGGTTGGTGAAGGATTGCAAGACAGTGGCGGGCCTTACTGTCAGAAGTTATCAAGCCACCCATAAGGCCTCTGACATGGCTTAACGACTGCCATTGCATGACAGCCGGCACCAACGGCTTAACGTACCTTGCTAAGCACGGAAGCGCTCAGAAAAATGCCACTAGCAGTAGTCACGGGACGGTCACCCATCCTGCACCTGACCGCGCCTGTTGTTGCTTAACTCAAGTGATTGACTCGGTTCGCCTAGGCCACGAGCGCTTCAAAAGAGTCCAATCGCAATGAATTAAGTTTTAACTAATTTCTCGACGTCGTTTCGACAGCTTTGCAGTTGCCGCGGTCTCGGGTAGACTGAAGTGGCGAGTACGGTCAATTATCGTTTTTTTGGACATATTACACAGATCTCGTTAGCCCTATACTAAGTACAACTAAATGACTTGTGTTATAGGTGCTATTAACTCGGCGATAGATATAATACAATAAATACATAGATAACATCCAAGACCCGGGACAAACTAGAAAAGTTCGTTTCCTAGTTTGACCCGACCGGGGATTGAACCCGAGACCTTTGGTTTTACAGTCCGCGTGCCAAACCGCTGCGCCACCGAGGTCACTTTAAGTTATTTGCACCTGGCCGACACACAACTTTATTTTATAATTTTGTGTTTTCTGTATGATTTTTATGTTTGCAATAAAGTGTAATCTAAAGTTCATTGAGGCACAGTATCTGCACTACTTTGAATAAAATCTTTTTGATTGGATAGATAGAAAGAATATTCTTTATTGCATGTACACCAGGAATTAGATAGATAGATAGATAGAGAACACTTTATTGTATATAAAAAAGAAAATTACACAGATATTAGGGGTTAAAGTATGAAATTGCCGTTTTATTGCAATAGGTTCTTTGAATTGACATAGAATCTTCATTGTTTGAGGTTTTCGAATGAAACTTTTTTCAAATGGTTTCTATGATGTTCTTTTTTTAAAAGATGTGAAACATTTGAATATCGACTTTCAATTGTTTTTGTTATTCAATTTAGACAAGAAAGATGGATACTGCGAAAATTCGAGTGATTTTTGAATACGAGTTCCGAGGCGGAACTAACGCGGCAGAAACAGCCCGCAATATCAATGCTGCGTTTGGAGAGGGGTCTACTAATGAACGCACCGTGCGATTTTGGTTTAAACGCTTTCGTGATGGAAATTTCGACTTAAAGAACGAGCCACGAGGAAGACCGCCCACACAGGTGAATAACGATGAATTAAGAGAGATAGTGGAAGCCGATCCTAGTCAAACTACCCAGGAATTAGCGGCATGGTTTAACGGCACTAGTAGACCCCTTCCAAATTCCAATTCCAAATTCCAACCATGCCGGGATTCGAACCGGCAACCTCTGGCTATCCGTGCCAGCGCTCTTCCAATTGAGCTAATGGGCGACTCGACTCGAATGCGGATAGTCAGAGGTTGCGGGTTCGAATCCCGGCATGGGTGGAATTTTTAGCCTCTAAATAGGTTTTTAGAATTGTCCTTAGCACGGGTTAGTGCATTAAAAATAAAAAAAACTGTAATATAACCATAATTAAGTTCTGAAATTCAAATATAAATGCTGTAAGTTAGGGCCACTCCCTGTGGACTCCCGCTCTCGTCAGTATTCGAAATTCTTTTAACCTTCAGAAGCCTGAAGAGGCCTTTAGACGTAATAAGCAATGAACTTCGCTGGTTATCGGTTTATTACGGGGCTCTGCTTTCATAGTAGAAAGGTCACCGGGTCCAGCTGGAATGTCGGAAAAGCCATTCGTTGAATGTTGCTAGGCAATTAATATTAGCGCACTGGCTGGTAGTTGGTACTTTTTTAGCTGACTGCGCCTCGTTCCATAGAAGTACAATTCATGGTTTGCTATGCAGGGTTCGAAAGGATAATTATCCGTCATAATGATCTTGATAATAATGATAATTATCTTGACAAAAACAGCTCGATAATTATCAATTGATAATAACAAAAAAATCGTTTATGCGAAGCAAACGAAACCAAGGAGCAAGATCTTAGTTGGCTATTAGGATTAGGTCAACAAATAAGTTCTACTGCAGCTACAGCAGCAACACAGCCAATGGAAATAGAATCATCATCGGATGAAGGTATTCCTTTGGCATCTTTGGTCAATCCAATTTAATATATATTTAGAATGTCGAATCTGATGGAGACTTTTTACTTTAATTAATGTTAATTTGTGTTGGATTTTAAATAAAAATCATAAAATTTATTTGTTTTGTTAGAATTGGCCAAATTATAATGTATTTGTCATGAAACAATATAGCAAATTAATTTCTTACACGGGTGATAATTATCCGATAATTATCAAGCAGCGTAATTGTCTTGATAATTTCGAACCCTGCTGCTATGACAGTTCGATACACGTAGGGTTGCCAGACGATAATTTGATAAAGGAGGGCAGACGAGACGGGTCTTAAAAGGAGGATTTTCTGTAGAAAAGGAGGACATTCACAAATTAAACGATTTTTTATATTTTTTCAATTATTTTTTATTTAAGTAGCTGAGCTGCAATTTTTTGCAAGAAGTTGTTGATTTTTCAACAAATAATTTATGTATATCTTCACAAGTCATGTTTTTAAAGTTGTGTTGAGTAAGAATTAAAGATTTAGCTGAGTGCTTAGTGCGAGTTTTTTTTTCTTCTTCTTCCAGTTTGACAGATCCAATCGAATAACTCTACTACCGCGTTAATCGAGCATCGAGCAGTGAGTATGAGTAAGTGAACCGTTCGAACTGGCAAAACGCTCTCACAGTACAACTCGCACTCGCGTTTATTCGTGTTTTGGCTGGTAAACGTGTTCACTTCTCAACGTAAACCATTACAACGCGCACTCAGCAATTTTAATTTCCATACTTGTCGCTAGGTGGCGCTTCCTCGATGCCATAGAAATATGAGTTTACGTTAACGCGATCGAGTAGTTAAAAAACTCGCACTAAGCACTCTGACTGCAAATTTAGTCTGTTCCTCTCTTTACTCCATCGAGTGTTAATCAGAGATATTTCTCTCAAGATCTGCGAGTTTCAAGAGTATAACTCTTTCCACATTTGCGTTACGTGCGGTTATACAAAAATGAAACTCGCAGATCTTGAGCAGTTCTCAGTTGATCAGACATTTTGAACTTTGAAAATTTTGAACGTTTTCCAAAAAGAGCGAGTTACAGTAGGTAAGGGAGGACAAAACTTGGAAAAGGAGGACATGTCCTCCTTTTGGGTACCACTGGCAACCCTAGATACACATTCCAAAGTTGATTAACACAGATCACCAAGTAGGAAGTGTTGTGATACTAACCTCAGTTGTGCTCTAGACTCTTCAGAATTAAGTTTTATTTTTTTGACATATTTTAAAATTTACAATTTCTTCGAATAAACACTCTTGACAGTGAACATCTTTTTACTATAAATTACCAAACCCTATATTAAATAAAACGCTTCAAGCTCTTTACCCCTCCTATCTCAACTGGAAGACTTGGCTTCGCTGTGTACATCGAACTATCTTATTAACTAGTAAAATTTTCTACAAACAAATCAATTTATATCAACGTAAAGAACTTGCATTCTGTTCGCTGAATGTCAATGTACAATGTAAAATGTAAGCCGCCGCCTTCGGGCCGTAGTGTAGTGAGAAAAAGCCAGCGGGCAAAACAACTCGAAACAACAGAACAGGATTATATGTGATATACTATTTTTATTTTTAATGCACTAACCCGTGCTAAGGACAATTTTAAAAACCTATTTAGAGGCTAAAAATTCCACCCATGCCGGGATTCGAACCCGCGACCTCTGGCTATCCGTGCCAGCGCTCTATCCAACTGAGCTAATCGGCGACTCACCGGCATCAGTGAAATTTCGAACCTCTTTACACTATTCTCTGTATTACGTACAGGCAGCGACATCTGGCTGAAGTAGATTGCATCACTTACAGCCCCGACTACCTACTTTGCAGTTAGGTTTTTACATCGGAATGATGATGATGTCGTCCATGCCGATCCGGCTACGGCGACTGTAGTGGGACCATCAGGCTTCGTTGATGTGCCCGAGTGTGGCTGACGTAAGCAATCTTTGCAGTAAACGTACGTCCGCATGTGCCACATTTTAAAATTCCGTTAACATAATTGTAATGTATTGCCGCAGGTGGTTGGGCTTTTAAGTGATCCCTCTTAGCGTCGAGATCAGTTCGTCTCTTCTCTTCAAAAGTGAAGACACTTGTTTGCACTAGGTGTCTCGACGCTGGTCTCTCAGCAGCGCATTCCTCCCAGTTGCTTGGATCCATGTCGCAGCTCTTCATGTGCCTCTTCAGCACGTCCTTATATCGGAGAAACTGACCACCTCGTTTGCGCTTGCCTTTTCGGAGCTCCGAATAAAAAACACGCTTTGCCAGTCTCTCGTCAGGCATGCGGGAGACGTGGCCGCACCAGCGCAGTTGCCGCCTCATCAGATAGGATTCAATGCCGCCAACTTTAGCCCGGCGCAGTACCTCTGTGTTACGAATGCGATCGGACCATTTTATATTAAACATTTCGTGAAGACATTTGAGGTGAAACCTATCCAACACCCGGATGTGCTTGCGATAAAGACACCAGGTTTCTGCAGAGTATAAGAGGTTCGGTAACACTATGGCCATGTACACGGCTACCTTGGTCGATCTTTGGATGTCGTGTGAGCGAAATAGCTTTGATCGTAACTTTCCGAAGGCAGCAGAGGCTGCGCCGATCCTGCTGTTAAGCTCAGCGTCCAGATCACCTTTTGCTGTCAAGGTACTTCCCAGGTATCTGAACTTATCCACCTGCTTCAGAGCGTCCTCACCGAGATGAATGTTCAGCGTAGAACCAGCTGTTTGTAATGTTTCCAGAGACATCACCTCAGTTTTCTTAACACTAATTTTCAGCCCGTACCTGCAGCATGCCTTATCGATCGAGGTTGGTCATCAGCTTTTGTAGATCACCCGGGGAATCCACCACAAAACAAAGGTCATCTGCGTACATAATCTCTGTTACGATGTCATAAGAGACTTTGGTCTTGGCTTTAAGTCTGGCCAGGTTAAATAATTTTCCGTCTGTCCTTAAGCGAATGTGAATACCCTCCGATTTGTCTTCCAGAGTTTCACGAACTACCACGGCAAAATATAGGGCAAACAGAGTGGGTGCCAGGACACATCCTTGTTTAACTCCACAGGTAACGGAGAAAAACTCAGTCTGCTCGCGATTAGCTGTCACACAGCAAGTCATGTTGTCATGAAGAAGCCGAATTAATCTTATAAACTTATCCGGGCAACCACATTTTTCCAGGATTAACCAAAGAGCCTCGCGGGGGACACTATCAAATGCCTTCTCTAAATCTACGAAGCAAAAGTGGAGCGGTTGACCCTGCTCTTTGCTCTTTTCTTGTAGTTGACGTAGATTGAAGATAGCCTCGCAGGTTCTTCTTTGAGGTCTAAATCCAAATTGACTCTGGTTGTAGCGTCTCGGACACGGGAATTAATCTATTCAAGAGAACTTTGGCGAAGATTTTTCCAGGGATGCAGAGCAAAGATATACCTCGGTAGGAATTGCAATCAGAACGGTCTCCCTTGTTTTTATATAAGGAACAAATACGCGAGATCTTAAAATTGTTGGGTACACGTTCCTCGTCCCACATTCGTAAAAACAATTTCCATAGGGCGTTGTGCAGTGGTTCCCCACCGTACTTCAAGAGTTCTCCTGAAATTTCGTCAACGCCGGTTGCTTTGTCATTTGGTTGCTGCTTTATCGCTGTCACAGCTTCATCAAGTGTAAGTGGATCACATAATCCAGTTGCCTCAGGAAGTTTTGGAAGTGCTCGTATGTATTGTAGATCAGCTGATCGGTCAGCTGATCGGTCCACATTAAGCAGGTGGTTGAAGTGCTCAGCCCAACGATTCAGTGTGTCTTCCTTAGATGTAAGTCGTTGGGTACCATCTTGGGATTTAAGTGGCACGCTGACACGGGGAGCACTGCCGATTAACTTCCTAACTTCAGTGTAAAACAGACCTAGACGGTTTGACTTGGAAAGCCAGTGATATGTTCAGCTTTCTGTTTCCACCATCGATCTTTCACTTCTCGAGTGAGAGCCCGAAGCACCGAACTACTTTTCTTTATCTCCTCCAGTGCCTCAAGTGACTGTCGTCCTCGACGTTGACGACGCAACAAAGATCGGTGCTTTGCGATCGCTTCGGTCAGTGACTGATCGTTTTCATCGAACCAATCTTCATTAACCCGGGATAGTTTACCCAACGTTTGTTTGGCCGACTCGACTATTTGCGAACATAGGAGATCCCACGTCGCCTGTAAATCACCGTTTGTGTCAAGTGTCGAGTTTGCGCTATTTAAAGCTTGACGATAGTTCTCTTGAGTTTCTAAGCTGACCAGTTTTCCTACATCTAAACGTGTCGGTTTAACTCTATTGGATCTGATTGGAGGGCGAAGACGCAGTTTCATTTTTATGATCACTAACTTATGATCCGTCCAACAGTCGGCTCCCCGCATAACTCTCGTGACTAGTACCTGGGAAATTTCAGCTTGTCTGACTATTGCATAGTCAATTAAATGCCAGTGTTTTGACCTTGGATGCATCCACGTGACTTTGTGTTGTATCGGTAATCTAAAATAGGTATTGGTTATAGCCAAGCCAAATTGTGCACAGAAGCTAAGTAACATTGGGCCGTTACTGTTCATGTTACCAATACCATGTCGACCTAAAAACACTCGGCCAGGCTTCGGAATGATATCGCTGTGCCCACATGATTATAATATTTTTATTTTTAATGCACTAACCCGTGCTAAGGACAATTACATTAATTAATTAATATATGTGATATGTTACATACCAATTTAAAGGTTTAGGTTAGATAGAAGGAAATGTATGATATTTCAACATCGTTATCAATTGACGACCTCTGTGGCGTATCGGTAGCGCGTCTGCCTACCATGCAAGAGGTCCCGGGTTCGAATCCCGGCTGGGAACAAAAAAAAACCCAGGTCTTGGATGTTTACATGTTTGTGATGTCGTTGTTTCTGGTTCCCATGACACAGAGTATCATGGGAACCAGAAACAACGACCATGGGGCCAGAAGCAATGTATGTGCTTGTATGTAAATGTTATGTTAATATAGTTAATTGTATCTCCCTATTGAATTAGGTTCCACCTGTAAGGATAGGGAATGTTTGGAAATAAAGAAATAAAGAAATAAATAAAATAAATTCAGAACTCCACAACAATCTTTTGACTTGGAGACATAAGTTGCTGCAGCCACGTACCGTCTGATCAATTCTCAAATTATTAATTTGTTATTTGATTTTTAGTTTTTTTTATGTTTTATAGATATATTTCTTTATATTTTCGTATGTACCTATGCTATCACCTTGCGAATGCTGTTGCATGCCTATTAGTAGTGCACAGATCAGGCCCGAAATTATTTGTTTTGTTGGAATTAATTGATTTTTATCTGTGTACTGTTGGTGTGTCTATTATCAATAAATAAATAAATAAATAAATAAATAAATAAATAAATAAATAAATAAATAAATAAATAAATAAATAAATAAATAAATAAATAAATAAATAAATAAATAAATAAATAAATAAATAAATAAATAAATAAATAAATAAATAAATAAATAAATAAATAAATAAATAAATAAATAAATAAATAAATAAATAAATAAATAAATAAATAAATAAATAAATAAATAAATAAATAAATAAATAAATAAATAAATAAATAAATAAATAAATAAATAAATAAATAAATAAATAAATAAATAAATAAATAAATAAATAAATAAATAAATAAATAAATAAATAAATAAATAAATAAATAAATAAATAAATAAATAAATAAATAAATAAATAAATAAATAAATAAATAAATAAATAAATAAATAAATAAATAAATAAATAAATAAATAAATAAATAAATAAATAAATAAATAAATAAATAAATAAATAAATAAATAAATAAATAAATAAATAAATAAATAAATAAATAAATAAATAAATAAATAAATAAATAAATAAATAAATAAATAAATAAATAAATAAATAAATAAATAAATAAATAAATAAATAAATAAATAAATAAATAAATAAATAAATAAATAAATAAATAAATAAATAAATAAATAAATAAATAAATAAATAAATAAATAAATAAATAAATAAATAAATAAATAAATAAATAAATAAATAAATAAATAAATAAATAAATAAATAAATAAATAAATAAATAAATAAATAAATAAATAAATAAATAAATAAATAAATAAATAAATAAATAAATAAATAAATAAATAAATAAATAAATAAATAAATAAATAAATAAATAAATAAATAAATAAATAAATAAATAAATAAATAAATAAATAAATAAATAAATAAATAAATAAATAAATAAATAAATAAATAAATAAATAAATAAATAAATAAATAAATAAATAAATAAATAAATAAATAAATAAATAAATAAATAAATAAATAAATAAATAAATAAATAAATAAATAAATAAATAAATAAATAAATAAATAAATAAATAAATAAATAAATAAATAAATAAATAAATAAATAAATAAATAAATAAATAAATAAATAAATAAATAAATAAATAAATAAATAAATAAATAAATAAATAAATAAATAAATAAATAAATAAATAAATAAATAAATAAATAAATAAATAAATAAATAAATAAATAAATAAATAAATAAATAAATAAATAAATAAATAAATAAATAAATAAATAAATAAATAAATAAATAAATAAATAAATAAATAAATAAATAAATAAATAAATAAATAAATAAATAAATAAATAAATAAATAAATAAATAAATAAATAAATAAATAAATAAATAAATAAATAAATAAATAAATAAATAAATAAATAAATAAATAAATAAATAAATAAATAAATAAATAAATAAATAAATAAATAAATAAATAAATAAATAAATAAATAAATAAATAAATAAATAAATAAATAAATAAATAAATAAATAAATAAATAAATAAATAAATAAATAAATAAATAAATAAATAAATAAATAAATAAATAAATAAATAAATAAATAAATAAATAAATAAATAAATAAATAAATAAATAAATAAATAAATAAATAAATAAATAAATAAATAAATAAATAAATAAATAAATAAATAAATAAATAAATAAATAAATAAATAAATAAATAAATAAATAAATAAATAAATAAATAAATAAATAAATAAATAAATAAATAAATAAATAAATAAATAAATAAATAAATAAATAAATAAATAAATAAATAAATAAATAAATAAATAAATAAATAAATAAATAAATAAACTCTGACCATCTTTTGTATATTTGTACATCTACTTCCTTCCCTAATATATTAGTCCAGTCCATTTAAAGGTTGTCTGGAAGAGCTCACTTTTAGTGATAAGGCCGCCGTCTGCACTCTTAGGTTAGGAAATATCTGTGTAATCTCCGTTTTTATGTACAATAATGTGTTCTCAATCTATCTGTCTTTTCTCAAGTCATCTTAAACCAAATACATCAGTTGCCACCTTTACGTGTTAGTAAGATTTCATGATTGCCATCAATAACTTTAAATGCCAAAGCATTAGTTAAATGCACAAAAGTCGGGAAAACACAAGTGCTGAGGCCAGACACACGAACAGCACTCTTTCACGAGCATAATGCAGTGCCCACCGTCATCAGTCTGAGCTTATTGAAATTAAATAATATTTATCACACATAGATTAGAGAGAATATAAATACTATGACAAAAAAATTGAGACAAATATGTGATAAAAAGGATAGGGCTTAGCTTAGTGCTGTGAGTGCATGCAGCATCAATTGTTGTTGTTATTATTCTCAGGCCAATTGTTAAAATGTAGGTTGCTACTTGTAAAAACAGATTTTAAAATCTGACAAAATAATGTAGGTACAATTTTATACTTCTAATTAACAAATTATGATTTTATTGCTTACAAGTTGGTGTTTAATTTCATACATATCCTTATCTAAGACATGATCACTCCTGGTGACAACTGTGAACTAGGAAGACAGACAATTTTACTATGAACTTGTTAATTTTTTATGTATATCATAGTTTCAGTTACTGTTTCATTTATTGAATGTAATAGAATTCATTAGTGACCAAAATCTTACTTACTAAAACATAAGCTGATCATACCATTATTAACAAAACATAACAATTTAAAAATACTTATATTATGTAACCAGTACGTGCAACAATAAATTACTGAGTTTACATTTGCTTCAAAGGTTTGGTGTAGTGATTTGTAGCTGAACCCGATACCAACACTAGGGCAATACCATCGAAATAAACCAGTAGTGATACAAACACATACTTTCAAACAGCGTATTAGCAGTAAAAGAAAAACAATTATAAACCTAGAATGCAATAAACTGGTTTCAATATTCATAACAAACTCGAACTAATCCTAAAGGTAGTCTTTACTTTCGGGAAATAGGACGCTAGTTTTATTTACTGGATATTGGGTTTGTCAAAGTTTCCACATGTGTTCTTGTAACATTACAACGGTTGGTCTACTTGACTACCTATAACGTTATCTATCCCTTCTTTACTGCAGAAATTTCGCTAGAAGGGCTTCTACGCCTTCTGCTAGTTCACGGCATGGTAGTTCATATTAAAAATATATGGAAAATAATGCAGTACGCTATTAGCGACCGGAGTTCATAAAAAAACTTAAGTAAAAACATTGATTAATAAAAAACATTGGTGCAGAGACTTATAGATGTAGGTACCTAAATAGTAATTTTGGCTCAACACGCGCTAATTATCTAGTAACAACAGTAGTTCACAATGTAAAATCTACAGTCGCAATTCACTATAGTCAAATCAACATCACTCGGATTGTCCACAGCACCTTAGTAGCATAGTTCCAATACTGCAGCACTATTAGGCCTCTAATATGCAAGGCATTTAGTCTGAACTAAGACTTTTTCGGCCTATGTATGTCTAGGTTTTGGCTTCGTAGGGAGGAGTTCTCTTTTCTAAGGTCTGCGAGTTCTTGGTTTAACTTTAGAACTTCCATCACCAATTTCCCGTTCTCGACTTCTAGTTTGTCAGCCCTTTTCTGTTTCGCAGTCAGCTCTGTGATGTAGTCGCAGGCCTTCGCTAAAATCCCGCCTTAGCTCGCCGAGTCTGGCAGTCCTGTATTTGGTATCAACGCAGCCAGTTTTGTGATCCAGCTGTTGATTTTGTCTCTCCGTCTTCTTTCCACCTCATTGTGGGTGGCTCTTCTTTTGTCGCGCTTTTTCGTCGTGATGACTTTGGCTTGTATTGGTTCCTTGCGAATGGCTTTCTTTGGACTGCCTGCCTGTTGACCGAACACTTCAACTGGGTTCCCAATTACGTAGAACTCGCCACCTGGAAGTACATGTATTGGAGAGCCTGTAGTTTGATTGCTGACTGTTTCCTCACCAGAGGTCATTGGCACAAATCTATATGTTGTCACTGCCCCGGACAAGTCTTTAAAATGATAAGATTCCGGGTTTTCCTCCTCGTTGGCGTCCAAAAACGTATGTGACACTAATGGAATCTTTTCCTCAGCACTCTCGAAAGAGCCCTCATCCACCATTCCCAGGTATTCTCCGTCACCGCTGTTGTCTAGTGAATTTTCGTGGATCTCAATTTTGAGTTTGGACATTGCGGTCTATTATTTTTTGAATTTCCTCTACTTGATCACGGGGACAAAATAAACGGGTCATGTGACGAATAACCATAGACTACGATTTGTGACGAATAACCATCACAGCGCTGATTTTCACCACGTCCTTGTTCTCGCTGTTCGATATCAACCCTTGTATATCCCCACTGCTGGGGCACGGGTCTCTTCCTGCATCGCAGGAAGGTTAGGCCATACTCCACCACGGGTTGGTGGAGGATTGTAAGACAGTGGCGAGCCTTACTGTCAGAAGTTATCAAGCCGCCCATGAGGCCTCTGACGTGGCTTAACGACTGCCATTACATGACAGCCGGCACCAACGGCTTAACGTGCCTTGCGAAGCACGGAAACGCTCGGAAAAATGCCACTAGCGGTAATCGCGGGACGATCACCCATCCTGCACCTTACCGCGCCTGTTGTTGCTTAACTCAATTGATTGATTCCAATCACTCGGTTCGACTAGCGCGCGCCTCTGTCTTCTTCTGTGTTCTCACTGAATTAAATATAATAAAAGTTTGCGGATTTTAAAAAGAGAACACCGCAGGCTGTAATCAACCAAAATATCTAAATCTATTAAGCAAAATTTAGAAACATCCACCGTAAAGCACAAGGTGAATGGATATGCAGGTGCGGTATACAATACAACATGCAAATTATTACATTAATATATGTATGCTCTTGTTTTTCGGTCGCAGGGAACAGGAGCCGGGCTGCGAGCAGTCGCTCAAGCAAGGTGCGCAGCACCCTTCCAACAGATCTGGTGAGTACTCAGTTAAACGTGGGCCTCGCCTGCTAAAACTTTTCTACCCTCCTAAGCCCTGGCGTCCTAGAAATAGGACATCAGGAATAACTTTCTTCATTCACACGCAATGATTTAGTATGAAGTCAGGAAAACTTACTGTTCCATGTCCAATATTTTCCTCATCATTTTTTGGACAACAAGAAGAAAAAGTTCTTAAATATCTACGTAGTTTTAGAAAACTTGAGAAGTAACCCCCTTATTCATAATAGTCCGCTAGCTTAAAACAGCTGCTAAAGAGTGTTCTCTTTCATTCTGACTTAGGTCAATAGAAGAGGACAGAGTGAGAATAAGCATTGCTTAAAGTTAACAGACTATTATGAATAAGGGGGTAAGTGTTACCTCCAGGGCTTAGGAGGCTACACTATTTTGAAAAGTGATTTACAGTTAAGTGTCAAAATGTCAGTGTGACGACCGACCTCTGTGGCGTAGCGGTAGCTCATCTACCTACCATGCAAGAGGTCCCGGGTTCGAATCCCGGCTGGGAACAAAAAAAACACCCCGGGTCTTGGATGTTTACATGTTTGTGATGTCGTTGTTTCTGGTTCCCGCGACGCAAGGTATCCTAGTGTGGGGCCAGAAGAAATGTATGTTAAATTTTATGTTATATTATTATACTATTTTTATTTTTAATGCACTAACCCGTGCTAAGGACTATTTTAAAAACCTATTAAGAGGCTAACAACTCCACCCATGCCGGGATTCAAACCCGGTACTTCTGGCTATCCGTACCAGCGCTCTTTCCAACTGAGCTAATGGGCGACTCACATCAGTGAAATTTCGAACCTCTTTACACTATTCTCTGTATTACGTACAGGCAGCGACATCTGGCTGAAGTAGATTGCGTCACTTACAGCCCCGACTACCTACTTTGCAGTTAGGTTTTCACATCGGAAAATAGTATTATCATGTGGGTACAACGATATCATTCCGAATCATGCATGCACGCCGGTTTCGTCGTCGTCGTCAGGATGTACTAGTCCACTCCTCGACATAGCCCTCTCCCATTGAGCGCCATAGCGCCCTGTCTTCAGCTTGCCGCATCCAGCATCTGCCTGCAGTTTTTCGCAAATCGTCATCCCACCTAGCCGGAAGACGTCCTACACTACGTTACGCCACTACTACGGCGGTTCAGTGTACTTTTTATTTTCCCCTTTGCTAATACGCCCCCTATTTGGTCGATGTACGAGTATGTCCGCCTGGGACGTCCCTTACCCTTCCACTCATAATAGACGTTGCATTATTAGACCTCAACCTGGTCAAGGATTAACCTGGTGTTCTTCTTGCAGAGTCTTCGTCTTCGTCGGCGGACACAGCTTCGCAGGGCTCCGGGGCCTCGGCCGCGCCCTCGCCGCCCGGACGCAATGAGCCCCAGGTCGGTATATCTCTTCAACATCATCCCACTAATATTTGTACGCCGCGAGGCAAAATATGTCGGACATTTTTTTTATCTTAACCACCTGCATGTAACCATGTTTATCTTAACCACTTTATTTGTTAAATATGGGTGTTAACCACCTTAACACCCATATTTAACAAATAAAGGTATTTTATTGTATGTCCCCACCGAGGGGCACGGGTCTCTTCCCTGAGGAAGGTATAGGTACGGGGGCCAAGTCCGGAGGCGTGCAAGACTGGTCTTACTGTCAGAAGTTTTCATGCTGCCTTAAGGCCTCTGACTTGACTTGGATTCTAGTAAAAAATTGAAACGCATTATTGAGATATGTCATCGAGTGTAGGCGTCAGGCGGTGCTCGCCGCCGTTGAGGCCAAATACGTTTCATCACACTGACCACATCACTGCTTGGGTCATAGCACAGCACAGAAGGCGAGGACCTTTGTAAAAATCATTTCAAATATGACCACATCTGTGGCGCAGCGGCAGTCTACCATGCACGAGGTTCCGGGCTCGAACCCCGGCTAGGTACAAAAAAATAAACGACAGAAATTGGATGCTTGCACGTTTGTGATGTGATTATTTCCGTGGAAAAATCGATAAACCGCGGGTGACACCGCGAGACACAGATAGTAAATACACTCCTGGACACATTTATTGGCCCACCTTAGAGATTAGGTTTTGTTGGCCCCTACCTAAACATGATTGCTAGATTGAACAAAAACTATTGATGAAGTTTTAAACCTGATACATTTTACATAGACCTGGTTCAAAACTGCATAAAAACTATAAATTTTTAGCCAGGACTAAACGAAACTGAAAATGCAAGGTGGGCCAATAGATGTGTCCAGAAGTGTATATAAAATAACGGAAACAACGGGCCAGGCACTACAGAAACAAAATGGTCTACCTGATTTACATTGCCGTATCAAACAGACATAATCTGACATCGACACATACACAAGAAAACACAATATACGGTGATCTTGCCATGGAAACCCAATGCTTGATATCAACCCTTTGTACGATATCAACCCCACTGCTGGGGCATCATAAAGATAAAGATAAAAAAAGATAAAAGATTTTTATTTGTCAAACATGCGTATTAAATCATATACAGCAGGGCTATGTAAACATTAGAGCGGTGGTAGCTCAGTGTGGAGAACCATGGACTGGCAAGCGAGAGCCCCAGGTTCGATCCCGAGTGCGGGCAAGTACCAATGACTTTGTATAATTTCAAAGTTACGTACATTTGCGAATTTGTAGTCGCAATACCGCACGCTGACGGTGAAGGAAAACATCGTGAGGCAACCCGCGGCTTGGTTGGCTCCGCACGTATTGACTAATCTTTCCTGTGGGCTAGACCGACTAAGCTGTCAGGATGGTATAGGTGCTGTGCAAGCCTACACCATCTATAAAGACCATGTCCCAGGCACTACAGCGTCGGGTGGTTCCTTCACCCATCTAGTGTGAGTGAAGATACCACTGGACGCTGTATAAATCATCTCATTAAGTAGTTGCAAAAAGGCCAATATTATTATCAAACAGACATAATCTGACATCGACACATACACAAAAAAACACAATGTACACTGATCTTGCCATGGAAATAGAAACCCAATGCTTGATATCAACCCTTTGTACGATATCAACCCCACTGCTGGGGCATCATATACGGTGCGGCAGTGGGATGCCGCGCTCGTGGCCTAAGCGAATCGAGTGATTTGAATCAATCACTTGGTTAAGCAACAACAGGCGCGGTCAGGTGCAGGATGGGTGAGCGTCCCGTGACTACCGCTAGTGGCATTTTTCGGAGCGCTTCCGTGCTTCGCAAGGCACGTTAAGCCGTTGGTGCCGGCGTCATATAATGGCAGTCGTTAAGCCATGTCAGAGGCCTTATGGGCGGCTTGATAACTCCTGACAGTAAGGCCCGCCACTGTCTTACAATCCTCCACCAACGCGGACTTGGCCCCCGGGGTGGAGTATGGCCTAACCTTCCTGCGATGCAGAAAGAGACCCGTGCCCCAGCAGTGGGGACATACAAGGGTTGATAACGAAACACAGTTGTATATTATACTATTTTTATTTTCAATGCACTAACCCGTGCTAAGGACAATTTTAAAAACCTATTTAGAGGCTAAAAAAATTGCTAAGCTTTTTAAGTTTTTTAAAATTGTCCTAAGCACGGGTTAGTGCATTAAAAATAAAAATAGTATAATCATGTGGATATCATTCCGATGTAAAACCCTAACTGCAAAGTAGGTAGTCGGGGCTGTAAGTGATGCAATCTACTTCAGCCAGATGTCGCTGCCTGTACGTAATACAGAGAATAGTGTAAAGAGGTTCGAAATTTCACTGATGCCGGTGAGTCGCCCATTAGCTCAGTTGGATAGAGCGCTGGCACGGTTAGCCAGAGGTCGCGGGTTCGAATCCCGGTATGGGTGGAATTTTTAGCCTCTAAATAGGTTTTTAAAGAGTTGTATATGTTAAAAGTTTCATAATCAAGGCGCAGTTCTCAAACTAATTGCTGGTTGGCGATGATGATGAGGTGGTGATGCTGAAGATGATTGTTTCAGAGAGTGGAGCGGCGCGCGGAGCCCGCCAACGCTCCGAGGTTCCAGCCCAATCCTCTATTGAGGTAAGTCACGACAACTGTCAAATTCCATACCAATTGCTGTCTCACAAACGTTAGGACTCCAACAGACTTTTGATTAGCCCTCCTCTAGTCTATATTTATTTTTAAAAACCTATAACTAATCTTCGTGTAATTTTTAGAACCTCTTTACAATACTCTCTGTATTACGTCCTTAGCACTGGTTAGTGCATTAAACAGAATATAATCGTGTGGGTACAGCGATATCATTCCGATGAAAAACCTAACTGCAGTGAGGTACTCGGGGCTGCAAGTGACGCAAATTAATTCAGCCAGATGTTGCTGCCTGTACGCAATACAGAGAATAGTGTAAAGAGGTTCGAAATTTCACTGATGCCGGTGAGTCGCCCATTAGCTCAGTTGGAAAGAGCGCTGGCACGGATAGCCAGAGGTCGCGGGTTCGAATCCCGGCTTGGGTGGAATTTGTAGCCTCTAAATAGGTTTTTAAAATAGTGCATTAAAAATATCGTTATCAACCCTTGTACGTCCCCACTGCTGGCGCACGGGTCTCTTCCTGCATCGCAGGAAGGTTAGGCCATACTCCACCACGGGGGCCAAGTCCGGGTTGGTGGAGATGATTCAAAATATAAATAGTGTAATATTTATTAAAATGTTCTACAAGTTCACAACTTAATGTGACGGCAGGTCGCGCACCCTCCCGCACTTCGGCGCGCACCCCCGCTCCCGCTCCGCGTCCCGCTGCGACACGTCGCGCCGCGCGCACCCCATCACCATGGCGACCGAGGACCTGCTGCAGCCCGGACACGTGGTCAAGGAGAGGTGGAAGGTAGGCGGACGATCGGGATGCAGAAATGTGGCTTTCGAAAAAATCAGGATGCTAAATTTGTAAAAAAGTGGCTTGGAAAAAATCAGGATGCTAAATTTTCAGGATGTACATATAAAAAAACAGGACGATGAATTTAGGAGGCGAAGATAAAATCGACGATCAAAGCCACGATTCTGTTAGTGCATTAGAGTACTATGACACTCGTAGATACATGTCGTGGTCGGGGCATTTAGTCAAAACCCCCCATGACACGTATCTACGTGTGCCCATAGATACATGTCATGGTGTGTTTATTCATACCATTGACGCCACAATGCATTACCAGAATGTAGGCACAGGATATAAAAAACTGGTTAAGAAAAATCAGGATGCTGAATTTTCAGGATGTACATATGAACAAACAGGACCAAGCAGCTGAAAATAAAATTTCTGAATATTTCGGGCGTTTCAGGACCTGGGCTTCTTCCTCGGGTTTTAAACCCAGGTTAAGAGATAGACCACCCAAGTTTGAATACTAGTTATCAAAAACTATTAAGGATTGCAAATGAAACAATCAAATTAATGTCTAGAACATAAATCAGTCGGTATAAGCGTTGTCACGTTGCGGAGTTCATCACCATGGCAACCGAGGACCTCGGTAGCCCGGCCACGTAGTCAAGAAGAGGTGGAAGAAACGAGAAAGATCACAATGCAAAAAATGGTTCTGAAAAAATCAGGACATAAAAATATTAAAGTTTCGAAATAGGGTTGTACTTCGCGTCTGTTTCACGTTTGCATCAAGGGTATAGCATTACCAGAATCACGCCGTTTCTAACAAATTGTGATATAGAATGATGAAAAGTCTTCTCAACACAATCCGCTATTTGACACGTATCAAATTTTACGCGATAAATGAATATTTCCTATAGTATTTAAAGTAAGAAACCGAAATATATTGATTTTTCTAAGTATGCGGGATGGCTGCAAAATTTGCAAAGTAAAAATTAATTTTCCTAGTTTAATTCTTAACGGCGAAAACGCTATTCGCCATCTTGAAACCATCTAAAGTATGTAAACAAACATCTTTCAGCCAGAGCCAGTGGACATTGATTATTATAGGACTTACATCAAAGTGATCTTCACATAAATATACCCGAGTTTCAATTGATAAAGAGTCGGGGTCTCTTTTGGCAAGTTTGAGCCAAGTTTTTCGAATGTTAATGTCACTGGGTACACGAATCCACAACTTCCCGGGGGTCTTTATTGACGTGTTTTTTCATTCTCGAACAATGCAATAATGATGGTATATTTTGGATGTAAATCCGATGAAATAATGGTTTCGTTGTTGTTATTTCACTAAGCTAAGAGATCACTTACAGAAAGTTGAATGTCAAACTTTGTTTACAATTTTTTGGACTTCAAACCATAGACAAAAATGGCTGACCGCTTTTTTGGCTGTTTAGGAAAATAAAGATTTAAAATATATTTTTATGTTGCTTTTAGGTCCCCAAAAAATATACTAAAATATATTTTGGTCTAATGGAAGAGTTATTTACCGTTTAAGACTTACTTGAAAAGAGAGTCAAATAGCGGATTGCCGATGTGGTTAAGTCGAGCTTCTGGATACCGATGACAAAAGGCTGTAGGCATAGGTGAGCTTCTACTTCTTATTTGACTGAGGGTGATCAAGCCCAGTGTTTTTTGTGTTTGTCAAATAATTTCAAGCAGATATCTCGTCATTTGCACCTGTAGGCTGGGTGGGCGGATGATTATAAAATGAAATGAAATCAATTTATTTCAACGTAAAGAATGTGCATTCGGTTCGCTGAATGTAGGCCGCTACCTTCGGGCGGTAGTGATATCAACCCTTGTATGTACCTACTGCTGGGGCAGGGGTCTCTCTCTGCATCGCAGAAAGGTTAGGCCTTACTCCACCACGGGGCCATGTCGGGTTGGTGGAGGATTGCAAGACAGTGACGGGCCTAATTGTCAGAAGTTATCAAGCCGCCCATAAGGCCTCTGACATGGCTTAACGACTGCCATTACCTGACAGCCGGCACCATCGGTTTAACGTGCCTTGCGACGGAAGCGCTCGGAAAAAATGCACCTAGCGGTAGTCACGGGACGGCCACCCATCGTGCTCCTAAACGCGCCTGTTGTTTCTTAACTCAAGTGATTGATTCCAATCACTCGGTGAGACTAGGCCACGGGGAATGAAACTATCTGTCACATTAACATTTTGTAATAAATCAATTAATAGTCTGCATTTTCCATGTAAATATTGTAATATAATAGTCTTAGTTAATTAGTTTAGAAGTTATATTTCAAATACAATGTCAATTGTTCCTGAATAAATAACTGAAATGAAATGAAAAATAAAATGAGCGCTTCTGCAGCGTTTTTCGGGCCGTAGTGCAGAAAGAAAAAACACTCATCTCTGATGATAATCGAAACACTGCTCTAACCCTGCAACTTTCCACAGGTGGTGAAGAAAATCGGCGGCGGCGGCTTCGGTGAGATCTATGAGGGCTTGGACCTGGTGACGCAGGAGCAGGTGGCCCTGAAGGTGGAGTCGGCCAGGCAGCCAAAGCAGGTGCTGAAAATGGAGGTGGCCGTGCTGAAAAAACTACAAGGTGGGTAATAGGGCCCGTGAAATGCAGGTCCAAAATGTTTGTTAAATTCTGGGGTTTAACTTGGGGCCAAAATTTTTCTTTAACCTCCGCAGTAGTGAAAATCATTATAGATTTTCTAGTGTTGCTAAAATCCAGTTGTATATACTACTTATATTACCAGTTAAAATTTTCTGCTAAATTTCAAACAGGTACATTCATTCATTTGTGCTGTGTGGTGTCGGCCTAGACAATAGCACCAACCCAAATTCTTCCCGCGGGTGTCGTAAATGGTGACTAAGGGACACAAACCGGGGGGTGGGCAGCAGCGCCCCCTGCAGTACAATTCCACCGAACTGCGATCCCCAACCCGCATGCCCAGCGTGGGGATTATGGGCATTACCCCCCAATGATGGCACAACCTTGCGCTATGGCGCTCATTAGGGGAGGGCTACGTCCAGCAGTGGACTAATATAGCCTGAAGAAGAAGAAGAAGACATTCATTTGAGCAATAATGCATGTAAGTGAGTGCTTGGAGATCTGTTACACAGGATCATTGCAACTACAGTCTCTAGCCTGTCATATAGGAATTAGTCTTCTCAAATTATATCTACCGTGTGTCCTGATAATGCAGCGTAGGATGCCCTTTAGCGCACCGGTTCGCTGGACCACCGATCTGAGCCAGATGCTGGCAGGTGCTGGATGGGGAAGCCCCGTAACAGAAGGAAGTGGCGTGCCTTGGGAGGGACTTACTGGCCAGGTCTTCCGGATTGATTGATTGTGATATAATCACCGTCTCTAATTATCCGATATCGATCGGGTTCATCATCATCAACCCATTATGACCCCACCGAGGGGCACGGGTCTCTTCCCTGAGGAAGGTATAGGCCATACTCCTCGACGGGGGCCAAGTCCGGATTGGTGGAGGCTTTCAAGACGAATGGCTGGTCTTACTGTCAGAAGTTTTCAAGCCGCCCTAAGAACTCTGAATTGGCTTAACGGGTGCCATCTATCGACGGCAGCCGGCACCAACTGTATAACGTGCCTTGCGAAGCACGGAACCGCTCGGAAAAATGCCATTGTATCCCATATTTAGGAACTGTTGTCTCCGTCATAATTTTTTGGTGTGTACGTTAAAATAATGTTATTATCTTATTCTTACTGTAATCAACAAACTCCCTTCTCAATCTTTCCGCAGGCAAAGAGCACGTTTGCCGCTTCATCGGGTGCGGACGAAACGCGCGATTCAACTATGTAGTAATGCAGCTGCAGGGCAGAAACTTGGCGGAGCTGCGCAGGGCTCAGCCCAGGGGCGCCTTCTCTTTATCCACTACGTTGAGGTCAGTGTCTATATCTCTATGATGATGTATTGATCTCTTTGAAATTTCATTTTATTACAGAGTTATTAGTTTTTTTTTGATATCGCACTCTCTTTTACTTCGCTTGATTGATTAGTAATTATTATGAGCGGTGGTAGCGGGGCAGCGTAGAACGCCGGCTTCTCAATCGGGAGGTCGCAGGTTCGAACGCCGGTATGTACCAATGACTTTATTTTCTAAGTTATGTACATTTGTGGAATTGTGAAATTATTGTAGCTATACTACTCGCTGACGGTGAAGGAAAACATCGTAAGGAAACCCTAGTGTCTGAGGTGCTAGCCTACCTCAGCGCTTGCTACGTACAATGGCCCAACTAAGAGGCTAAGTGCGGAAATCTCAGGTCTAACTCGTTATTATTATTATGTTTTAAATTGTCATGAATTATACTATTTTTATTTTAAATGCACTAACCCGTGCTAATGACAAATTTAAAAACCTATTTAGAGGCCAAAAACTTCACCCATGCCGGGATTCTAACCCGCAACCTCTGGCTATCCGTGCCAGCGCTCTACCAATTGTCATGAGTTAATTAGTCTATAGGCCATCTACTGACATTTTAGTGCCAGAGTCTGGCGCAGACATGCAAGAACCTGTGACTTATTTTAAGAGTATATTGTATACCATGTTTGCCTACAAATAATTTTTATTTTATTTATTTATAGAGCTTACGGATAATTATTCTCAACGTGCGAAAAGTGCCAAAACTGTAGCATGACACAATTGAGGCTATCTTGGGCTAGGCTCAATATAGCCTCAATTGTGGATCTAAGTTGTGTTTAGAATCGGGGGAAATTGAATTCAATATTGACACATTTAAATGAATTTCATAATATTCTAATCGAAATTTACCCGAAACGTGATGAAAGTGCAAGAAGGGCAAGAAGTTAGCATGCCTCTTCACTATGTAGTAATGCAGCTGCAGGGCAGGAACTTGGCGGAGCTGCGCAGGGCTCAGCCCAGGGGCGCCTTCTCTTTATTAATTACTTTAAAGTCAGTGACTTGTCTATAGAGCCTACATTAATTACGGATAAATTATTCTCAAAATGCGCCAAAACTGCTGCTAGGCCTAGCTTAAGATAGCCTCAATTGTGGACTAACATTGTTTTAAGAATTGGGTGAAATAGTGTTCCAAGTAGACATTGTAAAAGGCATTTCATGTCTATAATAGAAATTGAACCAAAATGTGCTAAAAATTGGGTCCAAAACATGTCTCAAAATTATAGTTAAAATCGACGAAAATGATAAATAGATCGATAGATAGGGGATACATAATTCATTTTTGCTTATAGACACACACGCACATAAAGTATCACATAAAAAGTTGAAATTACTTGGACAGATGTACCTGAGATTTTAAGGAAGATTTTTGCCAGCGTTAAAAAGACAAAAATCTTCCTTTTAGTGATAAGGCCGCCGTCTGTACTCTTAGGTTAAGAAATAGCTGTTCTCTATCTATCTATCTATCTAAAATGAAAATGTTATGTTATTTCTATTTTAAAAAACCTATTTAAGGCTAAAAATTCCACCCATGCCGGGATTCAATTCAATTCAATTTATTTCAACGTAAAGAATTTACATTCTGTTTGCTGAATGTCAAAGTACAATGTAACATGAAAGTGAAAGCCGCCGCCTTCGGGCCGTAATGTAGGCCGTAATGCATTCGACCCCCCGACCTCTGGCTATCCGTGCCAGCGCTCTATCCAACTGAGCTAATGGTCGACTCACTGGCATCAGTGAAATTTCGAACCTCTTTACACTATTCTCTGTATTACGTGTATTACTTATCATTATATTATATGTATTACTCTGTATTAAGTACGTGTTTGTTTCAGATTGGGCCTCCAGATCCTAAAAGCAATAGACTCCATACATTCTGTCGGCTTCCTTCACAGAGATATTAAACCTGTAAGTAAAATAAGCATACGCACGTATTGACGACTAGTCTCTCCTGTGGGCTAGGTCGACTAAATGTCAGGATAGGGGCTGGGTAAGCCTACAACATCGAAAACCCATTTGGGCAAGGCAGCATCCGAGTGGTCCCTTCATCCATCTAGTGTGAGTGAAGATGCCACTGGACGCTGTGTAAATCATCTCATTACGTAGATGCAGCGGCATACTGGAAATAAAGAAAACCAAAATAATTAGAAAGGTACAGAGTACAACATACCTCAGCGCTTGCTACGTCATCATCATCATCGTTGTCAACCCTTGTATGTCCCCACTGCTGGGGCACGGGTCTCTTCCCGCACCGCAGGGAGGTTAGGCCATACTCCGCCACGAGTCCGGATTGGTGGAGGTTTGCAAGACTAGTGACTGGTCTTACTGTCAGAAGTTATCAAGCCGCCCTAAGGCCTCTGACGTGGCCTAATGACTGCCATTACTTGACAGCCGGCACCAACGGCTTAACGTGCCTTGCGAGGCACGGAAGCGCTCGGTAAAATGCCACCAGCGGTAGTCACCTGCTTGCTACATGCAATGGCCCAGCTACGAGTCTAAGTGCGGAAATGGTCTAATTATCTTTCCCCAGAGCAACTTCAGCATTGGCCGGCACCCGTCCCACGCGCGGAAGGTTTACATGCTGGACTTCGGGCTCGCGCGGCAGTACACGACCAGCAATGGACAGGTCCGCCCGCCGCGCGCCGCCGCTGGCTTCAGAGGTATGTCATATGTCCCCACTGCTGGGGCGCGGGTCTCTTCCAGCAGCGCAGGAAGGTTAGGCCATACTCCACCACGGGGGCCAAGTCCGGTTTGGTGGAGGATTGTAAAACAGTGAACATGGATTTAGTCTGTGGTGTATCTAAATTGTTACACAAGTATAAATTATAACTTATGATTATAAATTTTAGTTGATAAATTACGATGGTAAATTATTTATGAAAACACAATGCCTTAAAACGCTCCTCAGTAATAGTCTGTGGTAAAGGGTAAAAACGTAACCACAGATTAGAGTAAAATCTCTATGTTCAACTGAAATGTGCTAGCCCAAGGTTAGCTGGAAGAAAATACTTATTAGTATTAAGCTGGCCTTTATACGAACCCCTTTTTGAGCAATAAAGAATTTTTCAATTCAATTCAAATGTGAAATTTCTATCCTAATCCTCACTCCATAATATAAAACAAAAAAATATCAGTACAAACCAAAAATAATGAACCTTACTTTTTCAACTTTAGTCTATCACATCTTACACTGAACTCCTGTCTCAGTTTCAGTTTATCACATTCTACACTAGATCTCACCACAGTCATTCCTGTCCCCAGGCACGGTGCGCTATGCGTCGATAAACGCGCACAAAAACAAGGAGATGGGCCGACATGACGACCTCTGGTCGCTCTTCTACATGCTGGTCGAGTTTGTCATCGGGCAGCTGCCTTGGCGCAAAATTAAGGACAAGGAGCAGGTAAATAGCCTTGTTGTTGAATAATAACTTGGCGCAATGACAAGGAGCCGGTAAAAACCGTCGACGCGAAATTAGGAACAGGGAGCTGGTAAATAGCGTTGACACGAAATTAAGAACAGGGAGCTGGTAAATAGCCTCGGCGTAAGATCAAGGACAAGGAGCAGATAAATAGCTGCGACGTGTAATTAAAAACAGGGAGCAGGTAAATAGCCTTGTCGTTGAATTAAGTACAAGGAATAATAACTTGGCGCAATGACAAGGAGCCGGTAAATAGCCGCGACGTGAAATTAAGAACAGGGAGCAGGTAAATAGCCTTGCCGTTACTTAAGTACAAGGAATAATAAGTAAAGAGCCTTGGCGCAATGACAAGGAGCCGGTAAATAGCGTCGACGTGAAATTAGGAACGGAGCAGGTGAATAGCCTTGCCGTTGACGTTACTTAAGTATAAGGAATAATAAGTAAAGAGCCTTGGCGTAATGACACGGAGCCGGTAAATAGCGTCGACGCGAAATTAAGAACAGGGAGCTGGTAAATAGCCTTGGCGTAAGATCAAGGACAAGGAGCAGATAAATAGCGTCGACGCGAAATTAAAAACAGGGTGCAGGCACAGATTAGATAATAGTTACTACGTAACAGATACATCACTCCCATACTAAAGCGAAAATACCTACGCTATAATAGCCTACGAAATCTTAATAATAATAACTACTGTTCACAGCGAGGAGAAATATACCATAAGTACCCGCTCAAAGAGTTGAGATTGTGTTGCCCACCGTGCGACTCACGTGCAAGCGCGTCATCGCACGAATGCGCTAGGGTTGTACCTATGATGATTATTACTGGTCATAAAACGAATGTTGTGAAATAACCATATTTCTTTATTTGTCAAAAATATGTAATATAAAATGACAAGCTGACTTTGTTTGAGTTGCTATTACATCAGGCCTCCCTATTACCACAAGCCAATTGCGGCGTCTGAAAAGAAACATTAAGGTATCAAACTTAATTTTTTGTCATTGTGAGCGATTTAGACCGTTTAATCCTGAAATTGGAATGAGTTCTATTTGTCCCTCTCTATTCCTAGACAAATATCTAAAAAGAAGGGGACAGACAAAACTGATTTTAGTTTTTGGATTGGGCGGATTGTGGCGGTCAGAGTCGACCACATTATATTGGTTTGAATTCGAGAAATACGTAAATATTTGACATCCATGTTTGTTGTACATGTTTTGTTTCTAATGTTTACTACGAAACACTAAAAAGCCAATTTAGTTGATCCTAAATTAAATTAACATTAAAAACAACAAAGATGGATACTAAAGTAGTAATATTTTATCGATGGTAACCACCCATCTTTGTCGTGCATGTATTTGTTTTTCACGACTCCACGAGCGAACTATTATAAAATTGTTATTTTTGGCATTTTCCATCAATTTACGACTAAGATTGTTGTGAGTGCATTTTTTAAATTTTTCGGTATAGACACAGTACAGCCGTGAAAACGTGACAGACAGAGACACTTACGCATAATAATGTTAGAACGGATGTGGTTATTTAGAATCAAAATTAACAGTCCACGAAAAAAACCTTTATGTATTTATTTTACTTTTATAGTACCTACCTACCTAAATGTTTCAAGAAATAAATATAAGATTTAAAAAAATACCATTTAAAATGTTATTAGCCAACGACGCATTTTCCCTACCTGGGGCTATTGCGTACGAAATCCCCATATTTTGGAAAAACACATTTTAATCATACAAATTTTTAAATATGTGAAATATTCAAATTGGATTTGGAAACCTTATCAAATAATCTTTCTAGGATTATGATATTCCTTCGGGTATGTAGAAATATAAAGGTACATTGGTGGATCAAAAAATTTTTTTTGAGAAACATGACGCCTTTGCCCCGGTTGACCTTACCTTTCTTCGTCTCTCGGCAGTGAAAAAATGATAATTCTTCATTTGTTTTTTTACCTTTACACCCATCCACTGAACAATAATTACGTGGATTCGGCATATCGAGTAGTAAACGCGGGAAACGTGCAGTGCGAGCGCTCAGGCGGGCGTAGCGGCCCTTTGTTGGTTGTATTGTGGACGATAAGCCGAGCGGCAGGTATAAAACGCGTGACTTTGAGCGAGTGACGGACGCCTGGTGCAGGTAAACAGCCTTGGCGTAAGATCAAGGACAAGGAGTAGGTAAATAGGCTTGTGTAAGGACTATGAGCCGGTAAATAGCCTTAGTATAAGAACTAGAACAAGGCGTAGGTATATAGCGACTGACCTAACGAACGAACGACCAAATTCAAATTCAATTCAAATAATTTTATTTCAACGTAAAGAATTTACATTCTGTTTGCTGAATGTCAATGTACAATGTAAAGTGTAAGCCGCCGCCTTCGGGCCGTAATTGTAGTGGAGAAAAAGGCAGCGGAAAAAAAAACTCCACTCTGACCATCTTTTCTCAAATCATCTTAAAACCAAATACATCAGTTGCCATATGTAAACCTAATAAGATTTCATGATTGCCATTAACAACCCTAAATGCCAAAGCATTAGTCAAATATCTCACAATAATAGGGGAAAACATAAGTGCTGCGGCCAGACACACGAACAGCACTCGTTCACGAGCATAACGCAGTGCTCAGCCATCATCAGTCTCAACCATTTTGGAGGGAGATAGATGACCCGAACACCACGCTACCATTCGAACGAAATCCGAACGTTTAATCGAAGGGCAAATATTCAATATATCAATTTATATATTTGGAGAACTCAGGTCCAATTGTATTAGTAAAACAGTTGTTTAAAAACTATGTTATCGTTATCAACCCTTGTAGGTCCCCACTGCTGGGGCACGGGTCTCTTCCTGCATCGCAGAAAGGTTAGGCCATACACCACCACGGGGGCCAAGTCCGGGTTGGTGCAGGATTGTAAGACAGTGGCGGGCCTTACTGTCAGAAGTTATCGAGCAGCCCATGAGGCCTCTGACATGGCTTAACGACTGCCATTACATCCGGCACCAACGGCTTAACGTGCCTTGCGAAGCACGTAAGCGCTCGGAAAAATGCCACTAGCGGTAGTCACGGGACGCTCACCCATCCCGTACCTGACCGCGCCTGTTGTTGCTTAACCAAGCGATTGATTCCAATCACTCGGTTCGCCTAGGCCACGAGCGCTTACTATGTTAATATACGTCTAATTTATTTAAAAAAAAATTCAATTCGCTTAAAATTCGATCAATATTGACGAAGAACCTCCCCCGCAGGTCGGCCTCATGAAAGAGAAGTACGACCACCGTCTCCTGCTCCGCCACCTGCCTTCAGAGCTGCGTCAGTTCCTCGAGCATATCCAGTCGCTGCAGTATGCCGACACGCCGGACTACAGTATGCTCACGGCGCTGCTCGAGCGATGCTGCAAGCGGCGCGGCATACGCGACTCGGACCCCTACGACTGGGAGAGGGATGCGGTGAGTTTGTTCAGTCTTTTCAACAAAAACTTAATTGCATCGCTTCATTCGGGATGCAAAAAAAAAGTGCACCGCCCGAATCGAAAACCATTTCGAGCTTAGCGTCCAAACTACAGTATTTTTAATGTAAGAGATTTTTAACATAAAAGACGAGCCTTATTTTAAGTAAATAATAATATTGAAATGCCCTTCATATGACCACTATGATGACGTCACATGTTTAATCGTCTGTGATAGTAGTTATTCTGTGGAAAAACTACCAATGGCATGTCAACTTAATCTGTCGAACTACTGTCTTTTTACACTAAACCACAGACAAATCCAATCGCGAACTCTACCTACACACATAGTATGGAATATATGACGTCACGCCGAATAATATTCATTTTAATTAAATAACAATGATAAACTCGATTGATCACGAAAAAAATGAAATTGGTTTCTTAAAATTACGTCTACTATTAAAATATAAAATAAAATCCCATCATAAAAAAAACTTTGCATGCCTAATTGCGTCGCTGGTTCAAAAGGAAGGAAAGACTTAATAGACTGGACGTAATAGAGAGAGTATTGTAAAGAGGTTCGAAGATCACTGATGCCGGTACTTGCCCAGCTCAGTTGGAAAGAGCGCTGGCACGGATAGCCAGAGGTCGCGGGTTCAAATCCCGGCATTTAGCCTCTAAATAGGTTTTTAAAAAGACTTAACAGGCCAAGCAAATTAACTTCCAGAAAGCTTGATATCAGTTTAATACTTTCGTTTAGTCCTAAATGCGTGTAATCTGAGTTTGCACGGTCCCAGGACGAGAGCTTAACTTTTGGGGGCTAGAAAACCGCGTAAATTTCGCACATTTTTCAGTTTCGTGCTTGTAGCTCGGAAGCGGTACGTGGGACTGAGAATATCACTGTTTGAGTTCCACGTTTACGATGCCCTTGCAGGGTTACCATAGCACAGGGTGTCCTAGTTTGGAACCAGGACAAGCGATTGTGTTGTGTGGAAGTTATTAATTTATTGTTGTTTTTGAGAACGTGAACACTTAAAAACCTATTTAGAGGCTAAAAATTCCACCCACGCCAGGACTCGAACCCGCGAGCTCTGGCTTACCTTGCCAGCGCTCTCCCAACTGAGCCAATGGGCGACTGCCGGCATCAGTGAAATTTCGAACCTCTTTACAACACTCTCTGTATTATGTACAGGCAGCAACATCTGTACGTAATACAGAGAGTGTTGTAAATAGGTTCGAAATTTCGCTGATGTCGGCAGTCGCCCATTGGCTCAGTTGGTAGAGCTCTGGCACGGTTAGCCAGAGGTCGTGGGTTCGAGTCCCGGCATGGGTTGAATTTTGAGCCCCTAAATAGGTTTTTTAAAATTGTCCTTAACACGGGTTAGTGCATTAAAAAGAATATAATAACGTGAACACTATCAAGGACTCGGCCTTCGGCCTCGCGAAGTTTGTCCTTACCTGAATTTAGCGCTAAGATTATCGAATAACTCAGTAATGGCGTAAGACGGAGTTTACACGTTCAGTCTGGCGTCATAGTTAGAATATTTTCGGGGCTTAATCGCGTAGTAATTTATTGCTATTTACCTCGACGTTTCGACGACGTTACAGCCATCGTGGTCACGAGAAGACTGATAGCTGGCACCCGTTCGCATCTTCGGCTGATAAGGTTTCAGACTACCCTCAATCAGCCTTCACAAAGCACTATTAGGGTTGCGACAGACTACACTGACAATGTCGGACGATAAGCCATGCGACTTTTTTCCACTCGAACACTTCTTCATGACCAGCCGTCAGTCTTCTCGTGACCACGATGACTGTAACGTCGTCGAAACATCGAGGTAAAATAGCAATAAATTACTACGCGATTAAGCCCTAAAATATTCTATGTGTTCAAGTCGCGAAAGTCTGGCGTCAGTCAATTCCATCATCCATATCCAATGTCTACACTTTGGTGTCATGGTTAGTGACATAGGCGATGTTTTTTCAGGAAACTGGCATTCTGTTAGTGCTCCTTGATTGAGTCCAAGGTATTTTGTGTTTGAGACGGGGTCGGACTGGGTGTAAGGGGCACGGGTGGCGTGAGGCATTAGGGGCCCGCCGCACGTATACCATCAATTCAGGGGCGGTTCCGAAATTGAGAATTTCACCAATTACCGGGCTTGCACCACACGGCAGTCTGGAACGCTCGCGGAGCATCTGGCACTGACTGAAAATCAGCGCTGAAGGCTTGCCCATCAGCATAAGCTGAGTCAGTTGCCGTTTATAGCGGCAGTGACACGCCGTAACCTTTAGTGTTCTTTTCATTTTTTTTAATGTTATTTCGATATCGACCCTTGTATGTCCCCACTGCTGGGGCACGGGTCTCTTCCTGCATCGCAGGAAGGTTAGGCCATACTCCACCACGGGGGCCAAGTCCGGGTTGGTGGTGGATTGTAAGACAGTGGCGAGCCTTACTGTCAGAAGTTATCAAGCCGCCCATAAAGCCTCGGACATGGCTTGACGACTGCCATATAATGACAGCCGGCACCAACGGCTTAACGTGCCTTGCGAAGCATGTAAGTGGGGCGTTAATAGGCTAGATAAAAGAACCTGGCAAACCTGGGGACATACCAAGGGTTGAATCTAATCTAATATAAACATCCCACTGCAGGGCACAAGCCTTTTCTCAGGGAGAGAATATGGGCTTAATTACCTCGCATGCCTACCGCAAATCGGCAATTCCAACCGCTGCCAAATGCCACCCTGGCTCTACGGCCAGTCCGCCTCTGTGTATGTTTATGTATTTATCCGTTTAAGTGTTTGCGAAAGCGATTTCTATACGATTGTTTGTGGTGTAGAGATGTGTATAGATGGTGGTTTTTTTCCATTGTCTGTTCATTGTGAAAAGCATACGCAACTTGTAAATTAAATAATGGAATTGTTGACTCAGATCAGGGTTCGAAATTATCAAGACAATTACGCTGCTTGATAATTATCGGATAATTATCACCCGTGTAAGAAATTAATTTGCTATATTGTTTGATAACAAATACATAAGAATTTGGCCAATTCTAACAAAAATAAATAAATTTTATGATTTTTGTTTAAAATCCACCGCAAATTAACATTATTAAAAAACCTATTTAGAGGCTAAAACTTCCACCCATGCCGGGATTCCGTGCCAGCGCTCTTTCCTACTGAGCTAATGGGCGACTCACCGGCATCAGTGAAATTTCGAACCTCTTTACCCTATTGTCTGTATTACGTACAGGCAGCGACATCTGGCTGAAATAGATTGCATTACTAACAGCCCCGAGTACCTACTTTGCAGTTAGGTTTTTACATCGGAATGAAATCCCGGCATGGGTGGAATTTTTAGCCTCTAAACAGGTCTTTTTTTTTTAAACTGTCCTTAGCACGGGTTAGTGCATTAAAAAATTAAAATAGTATAAATTAACATTAATTAAATTAAAAAGTCTCCATCAGATTCGATATTCTAAATATATAATAAATTAGATTGACCAAAGATGCCAAAGGAATATCTTCATCCGATGATGATTCTATTTCCATTGGCCGTGTTGTTGCTGTAGCTGCAGTAGAACTTATTTGTTGACCTAATCCTAATAGCCAACTAAGATCTTGCTGCTTGGTTTTGTTTGCTTCGCATAAACGATTTTTTGTTATTATCAATTGATAATTATCGAGCTATTTTTATCAAGAATAATTATCACGGATAATTTGTCCTTTCGAACCCTGACTCAGATGTTGTTCCTAATTGACAAATTGTATCGAATTATGTTATTGTTCATTGAGTATTGAGTTACTCGTGTGTGTTATTATGATTGAAAATGTGACTGTCAATGTCTGAGATGGCTGTGTGGCTGTGTGGTGTCGGCCTAGAGAATAGCACCAACCCAAACTCTTCCCGCGGGTGTCGTAAAAGGCGACTAAGGGACACAAACCGGGGAGTGGGCAGCAGCGTCCCCTGCAGTACGATTCCACCGAACTGCGATCCCCAACCCGCATGCCCAGCGTGGGGATTATGGGCATTGCCCCTCTATGGTGGCGCAACCTTGCGCTATAAGTGGTTCCAATTTTATTATTTATAAAAGCTTTACAACGCTACAAGTTTTAAAAAAACCTATTTAGAAGCTAAAAATTCCCGCGACCTCTGGCTATTAGTGCCAGAGTTCCGGCACGGATAGCCAGAGGTCGCGGGTTCGAATCCCGGCATGGGTGGAATTTTTAGCAGCGCCCCCTGCAGTACGATTCCACCGAACTGCGCTCCCCAACCCGCATGCCCAGCGTGGGGATTATGGGCACTACCCCTCATTGATGGCACAACCTTGCGGCTTATTAGGGTAGGGCTATGTCCAGCAGTGGACTAATATAGCCTGAAGATAAAGAAGAATGACTGTGATATAAGATCTTTTGCGAATGAGGTTAAAAACTGAAAGCTTATTGCAGATGGCAGCACTGTTGAGTGTTCCTAAGAACCACCACATTGTATTATTGTTTGGCTCGAGTGTACAGCGTTGTGTAGAAATTCATCACCTGTATATATGAATTGCGTCCACAGTAATTGAAAATGGGCATCACACGTCTTGACAAAGTACTAGGCTTCCATTTTTTTTTCTACGAAGAGCTTTCTCCAACAGTTTTGTTTTTACTCTTGGAAAATGAATTAATTACTTACCGTATTTTCGCAATCAACGGATGCACAAAGATAATCTTCCATTTTTTTTTCTACGAAGAGCTTTCTCCAACAGTTTTGTTTTTACTCTTAGTTTCCTTGGAAAATAAATTAATTACTTACCGTATTTTCGCAATCAACGGATGCACAAAGATAATCTTCCATTTTTTTTTCTACGAAGAGCTTTCTCCAACAGTTTTGTTTTTACTCTTAGTTTCCTTGGAAAATGAATTAATTACTTACCGTATTTTCGCAATCAACGGATGCACAAAGATAATCTTCCATTTTTTTTTCTACGAAGAGCTTTCTCCAACAGTTTTGTTTTTACTCTTAGTTTCCTTGGAAAATAAATTAATTACTTACCGTATTTTCGCAATCAACGGATGCACAAAGATAATGATATTATTCACAAGACAATTAATTTGTTTACAAAAATAGTATGGAGAACTGTGACAATTAATGGTACACACAACAGTGGTGACATCTGTAGTGAGCATTAGGCAGTTTTTAAGCCCATTGCGACTCACATTAAGGAGCTCCGTGCAACACTGGCGCCACCAAAATCATAACTTGTTTCCTAATACGAGTACGTTTGTTTTTCAAAAAGTGATTACAGTCCTACAGTCCGGAATCTTTGATCAACAACCTATAGCTTTAGTCGATTTCCGCAAAAAACTGCTTGAAAGTCTTAGATTCTTGGACGTAGGTTCTAAAGAGCTATTGTAATGATTATATATAATATTGGTCTTTTGCATCTACTTAATGAGATGATTTATACAGCGTCCAGTGGTATCTTCACTCACACTAGATGGGTGAAGGGACCACTCCGACGCTGTAGTGCCTGGGACATTCAATTTCAATTCAAATTCAAATCATTTTATTTCAACGTAAAGAATTTACATTCCGTTTGCTGAATGTCAATGTACAATGTAAAATGTAAGCCGTCGCCTTCGGGCCGCATTGTAGTGGACACATACATGGTTTTATAGATGTTGTAGGCTTGCCCTGCTAGCCTAGGAAACACTAGTCGTTTCACAAGATCGTTTTCTTCGCCGTTAGCGTGACCTTTTAAATAAAAATGGAAAACTACTGCTATTTTTGAGGTCAGGACAGGAGGTTCTAAGAAGTTTATTTATTTTTATGATTGTCACACTGCTGGGCGAACGCCTCCCCTCAGACTTCCATTTCACCTTCTCTTTGGCCAAACCTTGCCACCCAGTTAGGTCAAGTCGTCACACCATCATGGTAAATTAAGGTATATTTTTTGACGTAAAACGTCTTTCATATCAGTTGTAGGTCTCGTAAAACCGACGATATCAACCCTTGTATTTCCCCACTGCTGGGGCACAGGTCTAATCCTGCATCGCAGGAAGATTAGGGCATACTCCACCGCGGGGGCCGAGATAAGAGAGACTGTAAGACAGTGGCGGGCCTTACCGTCAGAAGTTATTGAGCCACCCATACTGGCCTTACTGTCAGGACTTGAAGTCCAATACCGTTGAAGAATGTATACTAGCCGAGCCGGTAGGGGCTTGAAAGCCTGCTGTGAGCTGTCACGTTGTGACCTGCCCCGTGTTGTCCGTAGGGCGCTCCTGTTTCGCGCACCCGCGCCTCTGTCCACCCCGCGCCAGACCATGCCTTGCCCACGGAGACCACGCAGCCAGACAATGTGAGTTTGTTTCATAATAATACAATCCGCTATTTGACACGTATCAAATTTGACGCGATAAATGAATATTTCCTATACTATTTAACGTAAGAAACCGAAATATACTGATTTTGCTAAGTAAGTATGCGGGATGGCTGCAAAATTTGCAAATAGAAAAAAAATTCCTCGTTTAATTCGTAACGGCGAAAACGCTATCCGCCATCTTGAAACCATCTAAAGTATGTAAACAAACATCTTTCAGCCAGAGCCAGTGGACATTGATTATTATAGGACTTACATCAAAGTGATCTTCACATAAATACACCCGAGTTTCAATTGATAAAGAGTCGGGGTCTCTTTTGGCAAGTTGTTTATTTCACTGGGTAAACGAATCCCCAATTTCCGGGGGTCTTTATTGACGTGTTTTTTCATTCTCGAACAATGCAATAATGATAATTGGTATATTTTGGATGTAAATTCGATGAAATAATTGTTGCGTTGTTATTATTTCACTATGCTCAGAGATCAGTTACAGAAAATTGAATGTCAAACTTTGTTTACAATTTTTTGGACTTCAAACCATAGACGAAAATGCGTAGGTCCTCAAAAAATATACTAAAATATTTTTTGGTCTAATGGAAGAGTTATTCACCGTATAAGACTTACTTGAAAAGATAGTCAAATAGCGGATTAATAATTTCCATATGGCACTCAAGCTGAGGTAACGTCTCGCTGTTCCTGTCACTTGCACGTTCTAACGTTTTTTTTATTACTGAGCCCCTACGTTTTTGTCCCACTGCTGATCAAAGGCCTCTCCCGAGCGTTTTTGTCCCACTGCTGATCAAAGGCCTCTCCCGAGATTCGGCCCATTTGGGTAATCGTTAAAAATATGGCTTAAAAAAATAGGCCGCTATTAGGATCCTCAAAAAGAAAAGTGTTTTGGTAAAAGTATAGGCAGTATGTGGGATTTTCAAGAAAAACAACTTTTGGTAAATCTACAGGTCGTTCGTAGGATACTCTAAAAAAATTACTTTTGATAAATCAAAAGTAATTTTGTTCATTTGTTATGGTCGTTTGTTAGATACTACAAAAAAAAAATTAATATACAGGCCGTTGCAGAGTCCTCAAAAAAACTAATATATTTTAAAAAACCTATTTAGAGGCTAAAAATTCCACCCATGCCGGGATTCGAACCCGCGACCTCTGGCTATCCGTGCCAGCGCTCTTTCCAACTGAGCTAATGGGCGACTCACCGGCATCAGTGAAATTTCGAACCTCCTTACAATATTCTCTGTATTACGTATTTCATCTCTGTATTATAATTTACTGAGCTAATGGGCGACTCACCGGAATTAGTGAAATTTCGAACCTCTTTACAATATTCTCTGTATTACGTACTAATATAGCCTGAAGAAGAAATCTACTGGTCGTTTGTAGAATACCCCAAAAAATTAACTTTTGTAAATCTATAGGTCGTTTAGAAGATACTCAAACAAATTTCTTTTGGTAAATCTACAAGCCATCGAAGGGTCTCAAAAAAATTAAGTGATAAAAAAAAAAAAATATACAAATCTACAGGTCGTTTGTAGAATACTGAAAAACAAACTTTTGGTATATCTACAGGTCGTTTGTAGGATACTCCAAAAAATTAACTTTTGGTAAATCTATAGGTCGTCTGTAGGATATAAAAAAAATTACTTTTGGTAAATCTGCTTGGTAGGATACTAAAAAAAAATACTACTACTTCTGCGAATACTAACTTTTGAATCGAGCCTGTTCTCTCGCTTCCGAGAAGATTGTCCCACCCACTTGGTGGCGGATTGTAAGACAGTGGCAGGCCTTACTGGCCGTTAATATGATACTTGGAAAAAAAAAACTTTTGTTAAACCTTTTTAAAAACCTATTTAGAGGCTAAAAATTCCACCCATGCAGGGACTCCAACCCGCGACCTCTGGCCAACCGTGCCAGCGCTCTCCCAACTGAGCTAATGGGCGACTACCGGCATCAGTGAAATTTCGAACCTCTTTACAATACCCTCTAAATTACGTACGTGTATGTTGCTGTCTGTACGTTACAGAGAGCATTGTTAGCTCAGTTGGGAGAGCGCTGGCGCGGTTGGCCAGAGGTCGCGGGTTCGAGTCCCGGCATGGGTGGAATTTTCAGCCTCCAAATAGGTTTTTAAAATTGTCCTTAGCACGGGTTAGTGCATTAAAAATAATATAATTAATTCAATAAGTTGACATGTTATTATTTTACTTCATTTTAATTTCAATATTTAATTTTATATGACATTTCAAATTTTCAAATAATTTAAATACTTTTCAATAATATGACATTTCTTTGGTTTCGGTTTTATATGTACATAAAAAAAAAATATCTGTCTAAAAATATATTTGAAGGCCTTTATGGCAGGACATAGCGATCTGTAACCTGACTGAACGGCAAATGTAAAAATGTACCTATGATCCACAAATAAATGCTTTACGTATATATAATATTACGTATATATAACAACAGCGGTGGTAGCTCAGTGGGTAGAACCATAGACTGGCAAGCGAGAGCCCCAGGTTCGATCCCGAGTGCGGGCATGTACCAATGACTTTGTTTAATTTCAAAGTTACGTACATTTGCGAATTTGCAGTCGCAATACCACACGCTAACGGTGAAGGAAAACATCGTGAGGAAACCCGCGGCTTGGTTGGCTCCGCACGTATTGACTAGTCTTTCCTGTGTGCTAGGCCGACTAAGCTGTCAGGATGGTATAGGTGCTGGGCAAGCCTACACCATCTATAAAACCATGACCCAGGCACTACAGCGTCGGGTGGTTCCTTCACCCATCTAGTGTGAGTGAAGATACCACTGGACGCTGTATAAATCATCTCATTAAGTAGATGCAAAAAGGCCAATAAAAGGCCAATATTATATATAACACGTACAGTGCGTTCACATTAACTTGACGCGTGAGAGAATTGGTAACAAGGACATATCATGTGAATTAGCTTTTGGACCTAATCGGAAGATGGTTAAACAAGCCCTCAAACCTTTTATTTTCCCCAAGTAATGGGAATGAATTCTTATTTAACATGGTAACAGTAAACATCTCAGTGTTACCAATTCTCTCACGCGTCAAGTTAACGTGAACGCACAATATATTAATATATATGGGCAAAGGCCTCCCCTTTTGTCTTCCATTCCTCCCTGTTCATGGCCACTTCCTGCCAGTCCGGCAGAAAGGTTGTAAGGTCGTCCCGCCATCTCCGCTTGGGTCGGCCACGTTTGCGATATCCCTCGCGCGGAACCCAGTCAATGACGATTTTTGCCCACCTCTCTGGGCCCATACGGCTTAGATGACCCGCCCAGTTCCACTTCAGCTTAGCGGTTGCAGCTCCAACATCGACAATTTTGGTTCTGGAGCGCAGCATTGATATATTATATTAATATATTATATAATATTTATAAATATTTCTACGCTTGCGCTCTCGTCCGCAGAATCGCCGCCGGCCCGACACGGAGCTGACGACGCAGGCCGCCACCGAGACTCAAACCAAGGACAAGGTCCCGGAGAGGAAGCCCGTCTCACCCAGACACATGCCGCGCGTCACCCACGTGCCGATCATCAATGGCGCCGTGGTGAGTTGCTACCAGCCTTGGCGGCCTCGGTGGCGCAGCGGTGTGGCACGCTGACTGTAAAACCGAAGGTCTCGGGTTCGATCCCCGGCCGGGTCAAACTAGGAAACGTACTTTTCTATAAAAACCTTTTTTTTTTTTTAATTAGCCATGTCTGTGTCCCACTGCTGGGCAAAGGCCTCCCCTTCAGATTTCCACTCCTCTTTGCTGACGGCCAATGCTTCCCACCCAGGTAAATATTTGGTCAGGTCGTCACACCATCTCCGCCTTGGTCTGCCTCGTCGTCGGTAGCCATCGCACGGGACCCAATCGGTGACGATTTTCGCCCACCTTTCCGGCTCCATACGTCTGACATGGCCAGCCCGGCCCCACTTGAGCTTAGCGGTCGCAACTGCAACGTCAGTGATCTTGGTTTTGGCGCGCAGCGTGGGGTTCCGGATTTTATCAATCCTTTTTACACCAAGCATGTTGCGCTCCATTGCCCTTTGAGTTTGGACTTCTGATGTTGAAAGTGAAAGTGAAATGTTTTTATTGCCAACAAAAAAATAAATAAACAAGGTACAATAACTGAGAAAATGTCTTAAGAACTAAATTTGGCAAAAGGCCTTATGCTCAGCTTAAAGTCGCCAGGGAACATGCTCCACTGCCGACGCTGATTTTCAGCAAAAGCCTTGGAACTTTAAATTAAGGGATAAAAACTTTATTACAGAGTCGCTGAGCGCAAAATAAAAATATTTTCTATGTTCAGTCAAAGACCAGGTATAAAAACCCATTTAATAATAATAATAATAATAAGGTAGGTAGTATGAATTTTTCATTGGTTTTGGACTTTATTTCAAGTTGATAGGGTTCACTTTAATGTGGTCCTGTATAGTACATTGCCTGGTAAAGGGTTAAATAAAATTTACTTTTGGTAAACCTTTTTTAAAACCTATTTAGAGGCCAAAAATTCCACCCATGCCGGGATTCGAACCCGCGACCACTGGGTATCCGTGCCAGCGCTCTTTCCAACTGAGTTAATGGACGAACTTTTCTAGTGTGTCTCGGGTCTTGGATGTTATCTATGTATTATTGTATTAAATCTATCGGCTAATGAGATCTGTGTAATATGTCCATGAATATTTATTTATTATTGAATTGATATTGTCGCGGTCCTATCGCGAAACATCTAGAATGGAGCCTTCTGGAAGCCTATCGAATAGTCGCCGCGTGCCGCGTTTTAGTAACGCTGCGAGCAATAATGACTCGTAGGTCTATTACAATAAGGCTGAAAACTCTATGACGTGAAATTGTTCTAGAGTCGTTGCCACGTGCACCGAGGGTAGGTACGTACGGGAATGTTCGAGAACTCTTGCCGGCGGATATAAAATTAAAAATAGTTTTCGTTCGTTCGTTATCAACCCTTGCATGTCCCCACTGCTGGGGCTCGGGTCTCTTCCTGCATCGCAGGAAGGTAAGGCCATACTCCACCACGGGGGCCAAGTCCGGGTTGGTGGAGGTTTGTAAGACAGTGGCTGGCCTTACTGTCAGAAGTTATCAAGCCGCCCATAAGGCCTCTGACATGGCTTAACGACTGCCATTACATGACAGCCGGCACCAACGGCTTAACGTGCCTTGCGAAGCATGGAAGCGCTCGGAAAAATGCCACTAGCGGCAGTCACTAGTTTTATTAAATTAAAAGTTTTTTATATTATGTATGATACAGGTCTTGTATGGACACCTGTATCTTATTTTAACTTTTTAATCATAACGATACACCTATACAACCTCCAGCTGGACCAAGAAGGTTGAACCTCTACTTTAAAAAAAAAGGTTTCAATGAACGAGTCCGCGGCGACGCACCACGCATGCGCAATCGATGTTTGCGCCTTGGCGACAACGTTTTACATTTAAAAATACTTTTCAATAGTTATTTAAACAAAGTTTGGTTCTGTTTAACCTGTAAATTATTGCTAGATTGCAATTGGCACACCCACTAATTACTGGGAAAAGCGCGGGAACACGTCGGCGTTTCCCGTGATTCACTAAAGCGCCAGGTTGAAGTGGCTTCCTATTCGAGATCGTAGAAACCTTCGAATTCTCTGCACTCTCTACTCTATCCTCAACGACCCCAACACTCCTCAATATCATAAGACTCAATTTGCTTTTTTATCTTGCACACATAGCAGAGAACTCCGTTCCTCCCAAAATCTTCTTCTTTATACACCCTCTCACCATACTGGTTTCATCTCTAGCTCTTTCTGCGTCTCAGCCGTTCGTCTCTGGAACGCCCTGCCTGATAATATCCGTAAAGCCCCATCTCGAAATTCTTTCAAAGCTCTTGCCCGGGAACACTTCCTCGAGAAGTGCTACCCCAAACTCCCTTAGCCACTCCTTATGTGAAGAGTCTTTCCGATGTATGTCCTCCCTATTCATTATATTTAGATTTCATATGTATGGTAGGAGTGGGTCGTTGTCCGATTTTTCGACGACGAAACGCAACCGTTTTTTCTGGAACGAAAACAGGTCCTCGAAACGGTCCTCGTTCGCAACTGGTTTCATTGTATGCGAACGAGCAAGGCGCAGAGGACGGTCAAACGAGTGCGAACGAGACGAAATCACGAAACATCGGAAAAAATAAGTTGTTTTACACGATATTCGACTGTATACTCATAGACATAAAGATTACTTTATTGTATCACAGACCAAAACGAACGGAACGAGCAAGGAGCCGACGACGACGTCGCAATGATCTCATTACGTTCTAGGCTCTATTAATATAGCACTAAAGGACATATCCGCGTCAACCAATCTAAGGACTGGTCTCGCGACGAACAAACGCTGGCACTGCTTTAGAGTCGCGGGCACTGCTTTAGAATGAAACGTAAAACGGTCCTATCGTCGCGGAACACAAAACGGTCTTATAAAACAGTTCGTCTTTGCAACGATCACGCCTAATGTATGGTAATTTATATGGTATTCCTTGTCTCTTACAGTGTGTACATATCATATGTATTTTATAGTGATGTTTATATATATATATATATATATATATATATATATATATATATAATTTATATACTATTATTTTAATATATACGTTTAGTGTATTATATGTGTAAGTATATAATAATGTGGAAGGTTGTCTTTTTCCTTTTTTTTTTTTTGCACGCCTGCCAAGTTTTCGTTCTACCTCCTGCGGTTGACTAGTAGAAAATGCTTATGGCATTAAGTTCGCCGCATTGTACAATTTTATGGTGCAATAAAGTATTAATAATAATAATAAAAACTATGATAACTTTTCTAATATACGTCCGATTTCAGTTTCGTAAAGATATTTGTAATCGTAGTGAAATTTCCCTTCTCATAAGCTAGTTTTCTGTCGTAACCCGGTAAAGGTTTGTGTATTATAGTATGAGAGTAGATAATGTAGTGTATGGCACTGTACATAACTTGGTCTTATAAATAACACTCGTGTTATGAAAACCCTTATTATGCGAGAGTATCATAAACTACTATAAATAAACTTAAAGATGGGATGTAAAGTAATGGACTGTAATGGGACCTGAGTAACATATCGCCATCTCTTTCCCCCCAGTCGACGACGACGGACAAGCCGACTACGGAGAAAGAGCCGGAGATAAGGACTACGCCGGCGCCCTCGCCAGATAGACACGTCAAGGTAAACTTTGGAAAAAACTCGTTTTTTTAATCATTCATTCATTCATTCATTCATTCATTCATTCATTCATTCATTCATTCATTCATTCATTCATTCATTCATTCATTCATTCATTCATTCATTCATTCATTCATTCATTCATTCATTCATTCATTCATTCATTCATTCATTCATTCATTCATTCATTCATTCATTCATTCATTCATTCATTCATTCATTCATTCATTCATTCATTCATTCATTCATTCATTCATTCATTCATTCATTCATTCATTCATTCATTCATTCATTCATTCATTCATTCATTCATTCATTCATTCATTCATTCATTCATTCATTCATTTATTCACTCACTCACTCACTCACTCACTCACTCACTCACTCACACTCACTCACTCACTCACTCACTCACTCACTCACTCACTCACTCACTCACTCACTCACTCACTCACTCACTCACTCACTCACTCACTCACTCACTCACTCACTCACTCACTCACTCACTCACTCACTCACTCACTCACTCACTCACTCACTCACTCACTCACTCACTCACTCATTCATTCATTCATTCATTAATCCATTTGCCTTTTAGTATAAACAGGGTTACAAATTAGGCCTAAAAAAACTGGAAATACTAGAAGGAGATTTAATTTGATTACAAGATGATTTAATAGGGTGTCAGTATGATTATTGTTGTATTTTTTTCTTGATGCAAGTGTTGTAATTGAAATTGAGTTTAAATCTTAATGTCACCCAAATATTTTAATGTGTTTTGTGTTATTTTCATCCAAATGCTCAATGTATGCCTTGTATATGAATAAAGCGTTATCTTATCTTATGTTATTGTAAAAGTAAAGCTGCACGCGTGTTATCGTTATCAACCCTTGTATGTCCCCACTGCTGGGGCACGGATCTCTTCCTGCATCGCAGGAAGGTTAGGCCATACTCCACCACTGGGGCCAAGTCTGTGTTGGTGGAGGATTGTAAGACAGTGGCGGGCCTTACTGTCAGAAGTTATCAAGCAGCCCATGAGGCCTCTGACATGGCTTAACGAGTGCCATTACATGACAGCCGGCACCAACGGCTTAACGTGCCTTGCGAAGCACGGAAGCGCTCGGAAAAAATGCCACAACCGGTAGTCACGAGATGGTCGCCCATCCAGTGTGAGGTACTGGATGAGCGACCATCTCGTGACTACCGGTTGTGGCATTTTTTCCAAGCGTTTCCGTGCTTTGCGCCCGTCGTTGCTTATGCCTAGTGATTGATTCTAATCACTCGTTGCTGTGTGGTGTCGGCCTAAATAATAGCACCAACACAATTCTTCCCGCGGGTGTCATAAAAGGCGACTAAGGGACACAAACCGGGGGGTGGGCGGCAGCGCCCCCTGCAGTACAATTCCACCGAACTGCGATCCCGAACCCGCATGCCCAGCGTGGGGATTATGGGCATAACCCCCTATGATAGCGCAACGTGGCGCTCTTTAGGGGAGGGCTATGTCCAGCAGTGGACAAGTATAGCCTGACGACGATGACGACGCGGTTCCGCTAGGCCACGAGCTATAAATATATAAACTTACAATTAAACTAAATTCTCGACCCAAGTGACATCTTACCGCGCAACATTTTAACAGAACTCCGTAATTGTTTCGCAGGAGACCAGTTCGTCAGTGGTGACGGGCATGACTGAACCGGTGCCAAGGCCCGAGAGACAGTCCGTGCCCCCGTGCAAGGCTCCGGGGAAGAGTGAGTATTCGTATAGCTTGCTTAGAGGGAGGAGGGGGAGTGGAGGGAGGGGGGGGGGAGGGTAGGAAGGAGATGGAAGAAGTATTTATAGGGAACTGGTTGCAAAATTATAGGTATAGTCTGTGCCTACGTGCAAGGCTTCGGGGAAGAGTGGGTATTTGTATAGGTTATATTACAGGGAGGAGGGGGAGTGGAGGGAAGGGGGGAGGGTTGGAAGGAGATGGAATAAGTATTTATAGGGAACTGGTTGCAAGGTTATAGGTATAGTCTGTGCCTACGTGCACGGCTCCGAGGAAGAGTGACTATTTGTATAGGTTATATTAGAGGGAGGAGGGGGTTTAGGGAGAGTCAGAAGGAGATGGAAGAAGTATTTATAGTGAACTGGTTGCAAGGTTTTAGGTATAATTTGTGCCTCTATGTAAGGCTTCGGCGAAGAGTGAGTATTTGTGTAGGCTGCTTAGAGCCGGGAGGGGGGTTGCAAGAGGGAGATTGAAAGAAAGGAGACATTCAAATTGACCCGGAAACACAAAGTAAACAAGTGGGTGAACAAGGCAAATACACAAAATTTTACGAAAAAAAAACACATGAGAAGAGGACGTGTGAGAGATATATGGAGTCGAAGAATATGGAATGTGGAAGATAGAGGAAGTTTTAGTAGTAATGGATATAACTGTGCCGGCTCTAAGGCTGGGGAGATAGAATAAAATGTTGTGCGATTTGAGTCCATAACAATTAGTATCCCAAAACCAATCGTATTTGAGTACATAATACCAAGAATCCCGAAACCAATCATATTTGAGTCCATAATACCGAGAATCCCAAAACCATCAAATTAATTTTATTTCAACGCAAATAATTTACGTTTTGTTTGCTGAATGTCAATGTACAATGTAAATCGTGTTTGAGTCCATAATATCGAGAATCCCAAAACCAATGGTATTTAAGTCCATAATGCAAATCATCCTCAAACCAATCATATTCAATCAATTTTATTTAAACTCAAAGAATTTACATTTTGTTTGCTGAATGTCGATGTACCATGTAAATCGTATTTGAGTCCATAATACCGATAATCTTCAAACCAATCAAATTCAATTAATTTTATTTCAACGTAAAAAAATTACATTCTATTTGCTGAACGTCAATGTACAATGTTAATCGTTTTTGAGTCCATAATACCATGAAGCCCAAACCCAATCGTATTTGAGTCCATTGTGCCAAGAATTCCAAAACCAATTGGTCCTGTAGAACCTAGAAGAGTCCCTAACGCCGAGAAACCTAAACCCAACCGCGTCCGCCCTTGCAGGCGGCGGGCCCACACTGGCGCGCTTGCGCGTGGTGACGGCGCCGCCGACGTGCGTGCAGGACCTGGCGCTCGCCGCCGCCGGCGAGGGGAGTCCCCGCGTCGGGGACGTGGACAGCGTGCACTCCGACACGCACTTCAAGCGGGGTGAGCCACAATACTAGATTGTTAACCGAGGGTTAAAGAAGCAATCCGCTAATTGACACTCTTTTCAAGTAAGTCTTAAACGGTAAATAACTCTTCCATTAGACCAAAAAATATTTTAGTTTATTTTTTGAGGATTGAAAAGCAACATAAAACGGTTTGAAGTCCAAAAAATTGTAAACAAAGTTTGACATTAAATTTTCTGTAAGTGATCTCTGAGCATAGTGAAATAACAACAACGCAACCATTATTTTATCGAATTTATATCGAAAATATACAAATTATCATTATTGCATTGTTCGAGAATGAAAAACACGTCAATAAAGATCCCGGGAAGTTGTGGATTCGTGTACCCAGTAAAATTAACGAGTTATTATTACTATTCGAGAATTAAGAGATTATTTATCGGTCTTGTTAACTTTATAAGTTTTAATAGGCTATGTAACAAGCCTGCGAAACAATTAGTGTCAAGCTAATTTAGCCTAGGATTATATGTACTGGGTTGTAAACATACTGGTACTTAATTAAAGAAAGAAATTTTGAAACTGAACTGAATCAAACATGTAACTAACGTTTTAACGTTAGTTACATGTTTGATTCAGTTTACGTATCACATTATCTTACGTTTTTATTTATAAAAACGTAAGATAATGTGATACGTAAAATGACGTAATACGTAAAATAACGTAATACGTAAAATGACGTAATATGTAAAATAAATGATTACGTAAAATAACGTTATACGTAAAATGACGTAATACGTAAAATAACGTAATACGTAAAATGACGTAATACGTCAAATGCCGTAATACGTGAAATAACGCAATACGTAAAATGACGTAATACGTAAAATAAAGCTATACGTAAAATGGCGTAATACGTAAAATGACCCAATACCTAAAATGACATAATACGTAAAATGACGTACATTGCCTCCCCCCCCCCGCAGGCGCTCGGCGCGCGGCTCGCGCGCGCGCCGACCAGAGCTTCACGCAGTTCGCCGTCATGGACGACGAAAACGTGTCGGCGCTGCAGCAGGTCAGCCTTGCACCACTCACACACTTCATTTTAAAAACCTAGAAGGGTGTTTTGGAGAAACAACCAAGGTCAAAAAATTCTGTAAAAAAAATTTTTTTTGCTCTATTTACTCTTTGAACTTCCTACTACACTTTACGTTTAATTTGAGGAGCAAAAACAACCAACATCCGGTCTAAATGTGAACTAAATTAAATATCAACTTTAGTAACTACTTCAGTATTTCCATTTTATCAAATTTTATTTACTTCCTGTAAAATTTGTTCAATGTCATATTGGTTGTTTTTCCAAAACACCCTTCTAATTAGAGGCTAAAAATTCCACCCATGCCGGGACTCGGACCCGTGACCTCTGGCTAACCGTGCCAGCGCTCTACCAACTGAGCTAATGGGCGACTCACCGGCATCAGTGAAACTTCGAACCTCTTTACAATACTCTCTGTATTACGTACAGGCAGCGACATCTGGCTGAAGTAATTTGCATCACTTGCAGTCCCGACTACCTACTTTGCAGTTAGGTTTTACATTGGAATTATATCGCTGTACCCATATGATTGTATTATTTTTGTTTCATTAACCCGTGCTTAGGACAATTTTAAAAACCTATTTACTGATGTAAAACTTAACTGCAAAGTAGGTACTCGGGTCGGCAAGTGATGCAAATTACCTCGGCCAAATGTCGCTGCTTGCACGTAATACAGAGAGTATTGTAAAGAGATTTGAAATTTCACTGATTCCAGCACTTGCCCAGTAGCTCAATTGGGAGAGAGCTGGCACGGTTAGCCAGAGATCGCGGGTTCGAGTCCCGGCATGGGTGGAATTTTTAGCCTCTAAATAGCTTACTGTCTGTAAAACTCGGGCCATTACAATCCTCCACCAACCCCGACTTGGGCCCCGTGGTGGAGTATGGCCTAAAAAAATAATTGAATTTCTGGATGAGTGTGTTCTAGGGCCGATAAAGTATATAACTGTGAAACTTAATGTTAATGTTAAATAACAATTTATTTACTTATTAAAATGCATGTTTTCAGTTTAAACCTTTTGATATTGTCACACCAGATTGGTAAAATTGCATTGAAACTTAATGTACTTATAAACAACACGGCACATGTAATTTATGTCAATGAATATATGATTGACGGATCGATTGATTGATTGATTGATATTTTTAGTCCAGTTTTTGTGCAGCATTTTGACCGTTGTACTGACGTTTTCAGGTGACCAAAGGCGGCGCTTTGACACTGGTCTCTCTGTGGAAGTCCCAGTTTGACGACTCTGAAGAGACCACAGACAACGAGTGGAAACAGGAACAACTGCAGGTAAGAGCCATTAGAAAGTTTTAACCCTATTCTACGTCATCGTTTTTATCGTATAGTTATTTCGACAGTTTTATATTTACGTACATAGAATTTACCAAACCGGGGGGTGGGCAGCAGCGCCCCCTGCAGTACAATTACACCGAACTGCGATCCCCAAACCGCATGCCCAGCGTGGCGATTATGGGCATTACCCCCCAATGATGGCACAACGTGGCGCTCTTTAGGGGAGGGCTATGTCCAGCAGTGGACTAGTATAGCCTGACGACAACATAGAATTATACACTAACGCTGTTAAGTTTATTTTAAAGTAAAGAATTTACATTATTGGGTTTATTTCCACATAAGGAATTTGTTTACATTATTACGTTTTTCGAACGTGAAGGATTTACTTTTACATTATTTACATTGTTAAGTTTCAACGTGAAGGATTTACGTTTACATTATTTACATTATAAAGCCTAACAAAATTTACCTATTGAACGTGACATCTGGCACGGTTAGCCAGAGGTCGCGGGTTCCAGTCCCGGTATGGGTGGAATTTTTAGCCTTTAAATAGGTTTTTAAAATGGTCCTTAGCACGGGACTTAAAAAGAATATAATATTTACATTGATAACGTTCAACGTGAATAATTAACATGTACATTGTAAAGTTTATTTCAACGTAGAGAATTCACATTGACATGATGAAGTTTATTTCAACGTGAATAATTAACATGTATATGATTAAGTTTTTATCAACGTAAAGAATTTATGTCGTTTACTTTGTAAATTGGCCTTGGAAATTAAAGTTTTCTCTTCGCAAGAACCATCCTCGTACTTCAAGGAATATTATAAGAAAAAAGAATTAGCGAAATCGGTTCAGCTGCTCTCGAGATTTGCGCTTACCAACACATTCAGCGATTCATTTTTATATTATAGATAAAGTGTTCTCTATCTATCTTCGTTATCAACCCTTGTATGTCCCCACTGCTGGGGCACGGGTCTCTTCCTGCATCGCAGGAAGGTTAGGCCATGCTCCACCACATCTATATATCTATCTATACGATATGTAGTGTAACCCGCATCCATACGATATGTAGTGTAACCCGCATCTATACGACATGTAGTGTAACCCGCATCTATACGACATGTAGTGTAACCCGCATCTATCCGACATGTAGTGTAACCCGCATCTATCCGACATGTAGTGTAACCCGCATCTATCCGAAATGTAGTGTAACCCGCATCTATCCGACATGTAGTGTAACCCGCATCTATCCGACATGTAGTGTAACCCGCATCTATACGACATGTAGTGTAACCCGCATCTATACGACATGTAGTGTAACCCGCATCTATACGACATGTAGTGTAACCCGCATCTATACGACATGTAGTGTAACCCGCATCTATACGACATGTAGTGTAACCCGCATCTATACGACATGTAGTGTAACCCGCATCTATACGACATGTAGTGTAACCCGCATCTATACGACATGTAGTGTAACCCGCATCTATACGACATGTAGTGTAACCCGCATCTATACGACATGTAGTGTAACCCGCATCTATACGACATGTAGTGTAACCCGCATCTATACGACATGTAGTGTAACCCGCATCTATACGACATGTAGTGTAACCCGCATCTATTCGACATGTAGTGTAACCCGCATCTATACGACATGTAGTGTAACCCGCATCTATACGACATGTAGTGTAACCCGCATCTATACGACATGTAGTGTAACCCGCATCTATACGACATGTAGTGTAACCCGCATCTATACGACATGTAGTGTAACCCGCATCTATACGACATGTAGTGTAACCCGCATCTATACGACATGTAGTGTAACCCGCATCTATACGACATGTAGTGTAACCCGCATCTATACGACATGTAGTGTAACCCGCATCTATACGACATGTAGTGTAACCCGCATCTATACGACATGTAGTGTAACCCGCATCTATACGACATGTAGTGTAACCCGCATCTATACGACATGTAGTGTAACCCGCATCTATACGACATGTAGTGTAACCCGCATCTATACGACATGTAGTGTAACCCGCATCTATACGACATGTAGTGTAACCCGCATCTATACGACATGTAGTGTAACCCGCATCTATACGACATGTAGTGTAACCCGCATCTATACGACATGTAGTGTAACCCGCAGTCCCCCGAGCACCGCGCAGGCGCCCGCGCCGCTAGCGCTGTGTCCGCCAGCTCGGCGCCGCGGACGCAGCTCAGCCCCGCGCACCCCGCGCACCCCGCACACCCCGCGCCCGCGCCCGCGCCCCCCGCACCCGGCCCCGCGCACCCCGGCTCCGGGGGCCCCGGCGCCCGCAGCCCGCCAAGGGGCGAGAGGCCGAAGTCCGCTTCTCAGGTGAGTGATTGACTGAGGGCTCACGTTTACTGTGTTTGGAGTCTCAGGGCTGCCGGGGCCCCAGGATCTCACAGCTTCCGTCTGAGGGCGAGAGATCGCAGTCGTCTTCTCAGGTGAATGAGTCGCAAGGAGCCTCAGGTCTACAGTGTTTAGAATCTCAGGCTGACCGTGGGGCCCCTGAGGCACTCGGGACTCGCATCCCAACTAGGGGCGAGAGGCCGAAGTGGGCTTCTCAGGCGAGTGATTGACTGAGAGTTCACGTTTACTGTGTTTGGAGTCTCAGGGCTGCCGGGGCCCCAGGATCTCACAGCCTCCGTCTAAGGGCGAGTGATCGAAGTCGTCTTCTCAGGTGAATGAGTCTCACAAGGAGCCTCAGGTCTAGAGTTTTTAGAATCTCAGGCTGACCGTGGGGCCCCTGGGGCACCCGGGGCTCGCAGCCCGTTTAAGGGTGAGAGGACGAAGTGGGCTTCTAAAGTGAGTGATTGACTGAGGGCTCACGTGTACGGAGTTTGGAGTCTCAGGCTAATCCTGGGGCACCTGGAGGATTCAGGAGATCGCAGCCCCGTTAAGGGTGAGACGGCGAAGTCGGCGTCTCAGGTGAGTGATTGACTGAGGGCACACGTTTACTGTGTTTGGAGTCTCAGGCTAATCATGTGGCCCTTGGGGCGCCGAGGGTCCCGTTCGTCGGCTTCAAGTCGGCCGAAGTCGGCTTCTCACGTGAGTGATTCACAAAGAGCCGTGGTAGACGTGGGTCTATAGCGTTTGGAATCTCAGGGGCAGACTTTGTCCATGCACCGAGGGCCCCAGTCGTCGGCTTCTCAGGTGAGTGATTCACAAGGGGGCTCCTTGTGAATCACTCACCTGAGAAGCCGAGTCCATACACTGCAGAGCACGTCTGCAGTGTATGGAATGTCAGTACTGACTATGACATCTCTGAGGCATCGACTGACCCAGGAGCTCGCAGCCCGGTTAGGGATCAGAGACCAGAGTCGTCGTCTGAGGTGAGTGATTGAGTAAGAGCTCACGACTACAGTGTTTGGAATTTCAGGGCTATGAGGCTCCTTAGAGCACCAAGGCCCGTCGGTGCCGGCTGTCATATAATGACAGTCGTTATCAATGTCAGTGGCCTTATGCGTGGGTCGATCACTTTTGACAGTATCAATCCGGGGATCAACCCGGACTTGGTCCCCGGGGTGAAGTAAGGCCTAACCTTCCTGCGATGCAGAGGATACCTGTGCCCCAGCAGGGGGGATATACTTAGTTAAAAAATAAGTAAATAAAAAATAAAAAAATACAATAAATAATCCCCAAAAACTTTTTCTGCAGCCAGCGGAGCCGGCACCAGTAATGGTAGCCCGCAGGAGATCCCCGGGAGCGCACATCCCCGGCATTGAGGCCTTCCCCGAGCGGAGGGCCGCTTTGCCTCGCAGCTGGACCCAACCCGCTATTGGTGAGTCCACTTGGCCATACACATCGTGGATGAGTCCACATAATCTGATAGAGCTCCTGGTGTAAAGGTTTTTCTGGAGAAATGAGCTACATTGCCTCGCAGCTGGACTCAACCCGCTATTGGTGAGTCCACTTGACCATTTAAACCCTATGAAGTTTTCCCGGAAAAAAAGCAGCAGTTGCTCCCAGTTGGACTCAATTTAACTCACTCTAGCATCTTCCTCGCAGCCACCGTTGTTCTAGGTGGCCGTGTTCTTGACTGCAAAAATATGTAAAGTTACTTGATACAGCAAAAAATCTTCCATTCCTTCCCCCGTCTCTCTCTCTCTCTCTCTCTCTCTCGTCTTTCTCTCTCTCAGTGTAGTATTTCTGACAGGCTCCCACATCCGTGTTCTCGACTGTGCTCTTAAAATATATGAGAAGTTACTTGATACACCAAAAAGTTTTCATTCTCTCCCCCCATCTCTCTCTCTTTTTTTCACCCCAGCATCTCCCGCAGGCTCCTACATCCGCTCTAGCAGGCCTTGTACTTGAAATATAAGAAGGTACTTGATACACCAAAAAATCTCAAAACATCTTCCACTCCTCCCCTCCCACATCTATTTCTCTGTCTGTCTTCCACTCCCTCCCCCTCCCATATCTCATTCTCTGTCTATCTCCCACTCCAGCGTCTCCTGCAGGCTCCCACATCCACTCCAGCAGGCCTTGTACTTGAAATATACGAAGGTACTTGATACACAAAAAATCTTTCACTCCCTCCCCCTCCCATATCTCATTCTCTGTCTATCTCGCACCCCAGCGTCTTCCGCAGGCTCCCACATCCACTCCAGCAGGCCTTGTACTTGAAATATACGAAGGTACTTGATACACAAAAAATCTTCCACTCCCTCCCCCTCCCATATCTCATTCTCTGTGTGTCTACTCCCCCCTCCCCCCTCCATATATCTCTCTTTCTCTCTGTCTGACCCCAGCGTCTCCCGCAGGCTCGCACATCCGCTCTAGCAGGCCTTGTAGGTAGTTGAAATATTAGAAGGTACTTGATACACCAAAAAATCTTCCACTCCCTCCCCCTCCCATATCTCATTCTCTGTGTGTCTACTCCCCCCCTCCATCTCTCTCTCTCTCTGTCTGACGCCAGCGTCCCCCGCAGGCTCGCACATCCGCTGGCTGCAGCCGCCGCTGCTGCAGCAGGCTGTGTTCGAGAGCGGCGAGCGCACCGTCCGCTACCGCGTGGACGCGGGCCGCGGCGTCGCCGCCGAGGACGACAGCCCGCGGCAGCTGCCGAAGCGGGCCGCCAGCTTGCCGGTGAGTGATTGCTTTCGTAGCTGGTGAAATTGCCTTGGTGGGGGTGGAAGAATCGTAAGAATCGGGCGGGTAGTTTTGGAGATATTTTAGTGCAAAGTTAGGACGAAATTGCTGGAGAAAACATTGGTCGCCGCAATGCCGATAACTTACCGGTGAGTGTTTGAAGTAAGCGGTTTGGTAGCTGATGAAATCGTTCTTATGGGGCTCGAAAAATCGTAAAAATCAGGCTGGTATTTTTAGAGATATCTTAGTGTGAAGTTACGAAGGATTTTGTTGAAAAGATTGGTCGCCCATAGCGTGCGGGAGCTGCCAAAGCGGGCCGCTAGCTTGCCGGTGAGTGTTTGGTTTGGTAGCTGGAAAAATATTCTTTATACCCATAAAGACTATTTTTCCAGTGGAGAAATCGTAAAAATCGGGCGGGTACTTTTGGAGATATTTTGGTGCAAAGTAAGGAAAAATAGCTGGAGAAAAGATTGGTCGCCGCCGTGCTTACCGGCGAGTGTATGAAGTGGGTACTTTTGTAGCCGATGAAATTGTCTTTATGGGGGTGGAACATCAAAATCTGGTGTGTAGTTTTGGAGATATCTTAGTACAAAGTTAAGAAAAAATTGGTTGAAAACTTGGTGCCCAAGCGGGCCGCTAGCTTACCAATGAGTAATTAGTTTGGTAGCTGGAAAAATAGTCTTTATGGGGTTGGAAAAATCATAAAAATCGGGCGGGTACTCTCATAGATATTTTAGTGTAAAGTTAGGAAAGCATTGCTTGAAAAAAGACTGGTCGCAACGGTGCCGATAGCTTACTGGTGAATGTTTAAAGTAAATGGTTTGGTAGCTGGTGAAATTGTCTTTACAGGAATGGAAAAATCATAAAAATTGGGTTGGTAGATATCTTAGTTTTGGAGATATCTTAGTGTGAAGTTAGAAGGAATATGGTTGAAAAGATTGCTAGCCGCCTGCGCCAATAGCGTGCGGAAGCTGCCCAAACGGGGTGATAACTTACCGGTGAGTGTTTGGTTTTATAGCTGATAAAATGGCCTTTATGGGTGTGGAAAAATCTAAAAAATCGGACGGGAAGTTTCAAAGATATTTTAGTACAAAGTTAGGAAAAAAATGCTTGAAAAAAGATTGGTCGCAACGGTGCCGATAGCTAACTGGTGAGTGTTTGAAGTAAATGGTTTGGTAACCGGTAAAGTTGTCTTTATGGGAATGGAACTATCATAAAAATCGGGCGGGTAGTTTTGGAGATATCTTTGTGCAAAGTTGGGAAAAAATTTCTGGAGAAAAGATTGGTCGCCGCCGTGCTTACCGGTGAGTGTATGAAGTGGGTGGTTTTTAAGCTGTTGAAATTGCCTTTATGGGGGTGGAATAATCATAAAAATCGGGTGGTTCCCCTTTGGGTACGGATCCCAAAAAACCAAGAAAAACATTCTTTAGTTTTGAAGATATTCGCAGTCAAAGTTTTAATCAGCCGCTCGATCTAATCACAAAGTTTTAATTAACTCGTGAATTGTACTGGCTTCAATTCCAGACATCATTGGCATCTAAATAATCCTTTATGTTATAGTAGCCCTTTTGGCACAAAGTATATATAGTAGGTATATATAGTAGGTATATATAGTAGGTATATATAGTAGGTATATATAGTAGGTATATATAGTAGGTATATATAGTAGGTATATATAGTAGGTATATATAGTAGGTATATATAGTAGCTTAACATACTTTTTGAACCGTGATTCAGGCAAGCTTAATATATCTTCAGGGATTTTATTATAGAAGCGTATACAATTCCCCCTTGAAGGATGTACTAATCTTTGCCAGCCTAAATCTTGGCAACGACAGTTTGCGTTTATTTCTAGGTATTTACCATCTGTTATCTTTGAGAATGCTCAACTGAGCAATCAAAAACCGATTATATTGCAATAAGGTAAGGTTTATTTTGTATTGTTACTTATAACTTTACATAACCTTTCAAAATAGTGAAGAAAAGTTTTATACAGATCAGAGTGCTTAGTGAGAGTTTTTTAACTACTCGATCGCGTTGACGTAAACTCACATTTCTATGCCATCGAGGAAGCGCCACCTAGCGACAAGTATGGAAATTTAAATTTCTGAGTGCGAGTTGTAATGGTTTACGTTGAGAAGTGAACACATTTACCAGCCAAAACACGAATAAACGCGAGTGCGAGTTGTACTGTGACAGCGTTTTGCCAGTTCGAACGGTTAACTTACTCATACTCACTACTCAATGCTCGATTGACGCGGTAGTAAAGTCATTCGATTGGATCTGTCAAACTCGCACTAAGTACTCAGGAAATAGTATTACACTCGTGCGCTTTCGGCGAAAACCGAAGCCTACTCTAGAGCCCGAGGTGTATTCTAAAAGCTAACAGACTGCGTTAGCTTCCTACAGTTTTAAAGTAACATTTTGTTTTGTCTCACGACCGCCTCTCCCCGCAGAGTCTGTCGTACGCCTCCCCCCCGTCGCCCCCTCCGGCGGCGTGTCCCCCCCCGCCGCCTGTCGCGGCGCCGCCCCCGCCCCCCGCGCAGCCCCCGCCGGCGCCCGCGCAGGAGGGCGCCACTGTCTCGTCGCGACTCGAGATCAGGGTCAGAGCTGACGCAGACGAGCCCAGTCATTCTGGTGAGTTGAACTTCCTAATCCTGAAAGCTATAGCAGTGAGAATAGATAGCCCAACAACTAGACACTGGGACTGGCACTTGTGCAGACCGAAAAGTATAAGTTTGGAGTTGAACATAAAAATTTCAACTCCAAAATTAAATTAAATTGTGTAGATGGCTTTGCTGAGTTCTGCCAAAAATCCCACGCGCACTGTGCGGTTAGTTAATGCACCGCCCTGCCACATCAATGCACCAGGCACGTTAAGCCAATGGTGCCGGCTGTCGTGTAATGGTAGTCGTTAAGCCTTGTCGGAGCCGTCAGGGGTTGTACGCCGTTGCAACGGAAAAAAATGCCTCTTGCTCAGTTTTGTGTGTGTGTGTGTCTGTGTGTGTGTGTGAGTGAGAGAGAGAGAGAGAGAGAGGTTGTGTAAATGGCTACCCGTCACAAAGTTATGGATAGCTATAATATTTCTTAATGATTCGCGATTCTCATACATAGTCTACCCGAGAACACGGCAACTGTAACGCTGCCGAAACGTCGGGAAATACGGTAATTACGTGTTACTTAATAAATAATCGCAATTTGGACCGTTTACATAACATAACATTTACATACAGGCACATACATTGCTTTTGGCCCCACACTAGGATACCCTGTGTCGTGGGAACCAGAAACAACGACATCACAAACATGTAAACATCCAAGACCTGGACTTTTTTTTTTGTTTCCAGCCGCGATTCGAACCCGGGACCTCTTGCATGGTAGGCAGACGCGCTACCGCTACGCCACAGAGGTCGTTTAATATATAACTACGTGTAAATGTGGTCCGTTCGTACGTCCTAATTGTGTTGTAATTGATAAATGAAAGCTGACCGCCCGCTTTGTTTTCAGTGAAGATCCATTCGGTGGTGAGCGGCGGTGAGCCCATCAGACTGAACCACGAGGAGGCCTCCATATACTACGACGCCACCGAGCACCAGCGAGATAAAAGGTTTCCATTTTATTTTGATAAACTATGTTTAGAATAGAAGTTTGATTTTGGAACGCACCCATGACGGAGGGAACTACTTGACAGCTTTAAAAACCTATTTAGAGGCTAAAAATTTCACCCATGCCGGGATTCGAACCCGATGCGATGTATTGCCAACATCGCAAATGTACGTAATACAGATAACATTGTAAAGAGGTTCGAATTTTCACTGATGCCGTTGGCAGGTCAGTGAAATTGATGGCCAGCCCACCTAAAACCTGTTTAGAGGCTAAAAATTCCACCCATGCCGGGACTCGAACCCGCGACCTCTGGCCGTCCGTGCCAGCGCTCTTCCAACTGAGCTAATGGGCGACTCGATGTAAAAATCTAACAGCAAAGTAGGTACTCGGGGCTGCAAAGTGATGCAGATTACTTCAGCCATTTGTCGCTGTACGTAATACAGATAATATTGTAAAGAGGTTCGAATTTTCACTGATGCCGTTGAGTCGCCCATTAGCTCAGTTGGAAAGAGCGCTGGCACGGATAGCCAGAGGTCGCGGGTTCGAATCCCGGCATGGGTGAAAATTTTAACCTTTAAATAGGTTTTTAAAATACATCGCAATCAATAAGTAACGTATGTGTCGTTTCCTCTCAGATCCTCGACTCGCAGCGGAGACAAGAGTCAGAGTCCGGCGCTGGAGCGTCCGCGCATCGACGGACTAGTCAATGATAGGTAAGTACTGCTACTTAGACGCGTCTGTGGGGTAAATAAATACTGCTACTTAGACTAGGCGTCTGTGGGGTAAATAAAATACTGCTAGTTAGACTGAGATGTCTGTGAGGTAAATACTGCTATTTAGACTGAGATGTCTGTGAGGTAAATACTGCTATTTAGACTAAGATGTTTGTGGGGTAAAATATTAAAATATAAACGACTAATTTGAATAATCTCGCCTCTTCTTGACTGTAAATAAAGATAAATAACTACCACACAACACAATCGCTTGTCCTGGTCCCAAACTAGGATACCTCGTGCTATGGTAACCAGGCCAGGACGTCACAACCATGTAAATACACCATCACATCCTTGTTTGGGACCAGGAGAAGTGATTGTGTTGTGTGGAGTTCATCATCAAGAAGCGTTCTTGGCCTAGTAGAACCGAGTGATAGGAATCAATCACTCGGGTTAGGCAACAACAGGCGCGGTCAGGTGCTGGATGGGTAACCGTTCCGTGACTACCGCTAGTGGCATTTTTCTGAGCGCTTCCATGCTTCGCAACGCACGATAAGCCGCTGGTGCCGCCTATCATGTAATGGCAGTCGTTAAGCCATGTCCGAGGCCTTATAGGCGGCTTGATAACTTCTGACAGTAAGGCCCGCCACTGTCTTACAATCCTCCGCCAACACGGACTTGGCGCCCGTGGTGGAGTATGGCCTTACCTTCCGGCGATACAGGAAGAGTCCCGTGCCCCAGCAGTGGGGACGTACATAGGTTGATATCGATCATTATCATCAGCAACCCACCTCTGCCCACTGCTGGGTATAATCCTGTTCCCCATCTTTTCATCCTCCGCGGTGACAATGTAGTCTGTGACCCCAGCCGAGGGCAGTGTAACCGTGCCACTCCAGCACAATCTTCCTATGTAGTCTGTGACCCCAGCCGAGGGCAGTGTAACCGTGCCACTCCAGCACAATCTTCCTCCGCAGATGCTCGCTGGAGAAGCGGGATGGCTCCAGCGGCGGCGGCGATGGATCGCAGAGCCTCAAGGATGTGAGTCACCTTTTTTTTTTTGGAAACATTTATTCAAATAAAAATACAGAACTTAGTTTCTGCCAAACTGCATAACAGTTTATCTTAGTACTAGCTGTCCCAGCGAACTTCGTACCGCCTAACAGTCGATTGTTTAATTTTTTTTATCTTTCTCTCCGTAAGAACTCTCCTCGTACTTCAAGGAATATTCTAAAATAAGAATTAGCGAAATCGGTTCAGCTGGTCTCGAGATTTGCGCTTACCAACACATTCAGCGATTCATTTTTATATCCTCCTAATCCCTGGAGTAACAATTACTTCAATTAGAGATAAATAATGTTTAAGGTTTAAGATATTTATTTCTCTAAAAGGACTTAAGTACAAAGATTATTTTCCCATAATCTCAGTTGGGGGAGCGCTGGCACGGTTAGCCAGAGGTCGCGGGTTCGAGTCCCGGCATGGGTGGCATTTTTAGCCTCTAAATAGCTTTTAAAAATTGTTCTTGCAACAAAAGGAAAATAAAAATGATGGCGACTTACTTACATTGACTTATTTACTTACAATGATATTCAAAAGATGGCGCTGTCTTTAATTTTTTAAGTAACGAACATCCAAACTTCTTTACAATTTTTTTACATTTGTAAAAAGGTTTTTAAAATATATACAGTATTTAAATTCAATTTGTGTCGGGACAACTACTCTCTCAGCCTTAGGTCTCATAGTGCAAATATTTCTCTATTTATCTAATTACCTCCCTTCGTATCTATTCGTAACTATTTGCTTGTTTGCTTACCTACTTGGCTGCACACCTTGTACCTATCTATCCTTCTATTTATCTATCTAGCCTTATATCTATCTTTCTTTCTATCTGTCCTTCTATCTATCTTTCTACCTACCTACTTAGCTGCACACCTTCCTCCCTTTCTTTCAACCTCTCAGCGGCACCCTGACGCCATTTTCCCCTTTCTATCTATCTGTCCTTCTCTCTATCTTTCTACCTACCTACTTAGCTGCACACCTTCCTCCCTGTCTCTCAACCTATCAGCGGTACCCTGACGCCATTTTCCCCTTTCTATCTATCTGTCCTTCTATCTATCTTTCTATCTACCTACCTAGCTGCACACCTTCCTCCCTCTCTCGCAACCTCTCAGCGGTACCCTGACGCCATTCCCCGGCAGCGCTCGTCGCTGAGCACGCCGACGTCCCGGATCCCGGTGGCGGCGGCGCACCGGCTGGCCAAGTGCGCTTCCTGGAGCGGGGACCCGCCGGACCTCACGCCCGGTGAGTGGATACTGAGTGCTTAGTGCGAGTTTGACAGATCCAATCGAATAACTTTACTACCGCGTTAATCGAGCATTAAGTAGTGAGTATGAGTAAGTTAACCGTTCGAACTGGCAAAACGCTGTCACAGTACAACTCGCACTCGCGTTTATTCGTGTTTTGGCTGGTAAACGTGTTCACTTCTCATCGTAAACCATTACAACTCGCACTCAGCAATTTTAATTTCCATACTTGTCGCTAGGTGGCGCTTCCTCGATGCCATAGAAATATGAGTTTACGCTAACGCGATCGAGTAGTTAAAAAACTCGCACTAAGCACTCTGCTCGAAACACTTGTAGTAAAGTAAACTTATAGCCTACATACTCTTATGGTACGGCCACACTATCGCGATAACGCGAAGATTTGCGTTGTCGCGACACGTCTGGCCAAAAAATTCGTCCTATCGCGAATCATCATCGCGGATACAAACACCCTTCGCGCCGCTGTCGGTAAAATGCCGCACGTCAAAGGGTTTTATGGCCCAAAGGCCAAAACCTTCTTATGATGTGGTCAAGCTCTTCGCCGTGGAGCGAACACGAAATGTTGTAGCGTCAACGCGAACACGAATCTTCGCCTTCAAGTGTGGCCGCAGCATTACACGTACAATGACCGTGGTGAGCTTCACTGCGGCCAATTTATTATTTTTAATACACTAACCCGTGCTAAGGACAAATTTAAAAACCTATTTAGAGGCTAAAAATTTCACCCATGCCGGGATTCGCACCCGCAACCTCTGGCTATCCCGTGTAAAGCCTAACTGCAAAGTGGGTACTCGGGCATCACTTACAGCCCCGACCACCCACTTTGCAGTTAGGTTCTACATCGGAATGATATCACTGTACTCGAATTTCGAATTAAATCCCGTTCGAATCCCGGCATGGGTGAAATTTTTAGCCTCTAAATAGGTTTTTAAATGCGGCCAATTTAACCGAACATTTAAACACAAGCTGGGCTTCGCGAGTCACATCAGAGCAAAACGCCGCAGAAGTCCTACCAATCCTTAAGGTCGCCGTCATCGGACATCATCATTAGTAAAATAAACATGCTGAATTAACAGGCAGATGCTGGATGCGGCAAGCTGAAGACAGGGCGGTATGGCGCTCATTAGGGGAACGCTATGTCCAGCAGTGGACTACTTAATATAGCCTGAACAAGAAGAAATAAACATACCAAGTTGTACCTTATTTTTAAAAAAAACCTATTTAGAGGCTAACAATTCCGCCCATGCCGGGATTCGAACCCGCGACCTCTGGCTATCCGTGCCAGCGCTCTTCCAACTGAGCTAATGGGCGATTCGATGTAAAAACTAAGAGCAAAGTAGGTACTCGGGGCTGCAAAGTGATGCAGATTACTAACAAAATAGATTACAAACTAACAAAAAAGGATGAAGACGCGATGAGATGATAATATTTTCGTCAAAGTAATCGTTTAATAACTAGTAGCGCCATCTAGATACACGCTCCGTAACTAAATTTCGAACTACGATTCAAAGTGTCATGATTTTGCATGATATATCAAATTTTATACGTAAGTGTTATCGAATAAAGTAGGTAAATTCACAATGATAGTTGCATCAACAACCATGTCATTAAAGAATTATTGATCGTGGGTATGTACACATTAAATTGACTAGCAAAAACATACTTACAATAGTTTTAAAAGAAGAAAAGGGAAATCGAGTGGGGTTTGAAAGTGGCTTCACGTCGCACGCTAGCGGCGGGGAGCCATTGCGTTCCCAAATACGGTGCTGATCGGTTCTCCTGAACAAAGGTCATATTAAAAGTATGGCGATGATCACTCCTGTCTCTAATTCGGGATGCAAAAAAAAAGTGAACTGCCTGAATCGAAAACCATTTCGAGCTTAGCATCCAAACTACAGTTTTTTTTTAATGTAAGAGATTTTTATCATAAAAGATGAGCCTTATTTTAAGTAAATAATAATATTTAAATGCCCTGCATATGACCTCTATGATGACGTCACATGTTAAATCGTCTGTGGTTGTAGTTATTCTGTGGAAAAACTACCAATGGCCTGTCAACTTCATCTGTCAAACATCTGTCTTTTTCGTAGATAGAGTAGAACTATAGATCAAGGCACAGTGTAACCGTTTTCACGTCGGTGAATATTATTTGTTTGTGTGCGTGAATGTTGCCACAGTAAAAGTGAATTGCCATAATGAGGGATAAAATATTTCAGTCGTTCATAGGCCATGAATAAAAATGCAGATTTAGTTTTGAATTTTATTAATCATACATGTCTGACAATTGTTTGCAGAACGTAGCAAACGTTTTATAAACAATTGTCATTTTGTATAATTAAAAATACGTTTTATTTTACACGTTTAAATTTTACAAGTTAAGGCGCTTAGGGACGCTATCTAGTGTAAACCAATGGAATACAATCATAAACTGTTTTATTAATAAGTTTTTTTCATATAAAAATTCACCATATAAAAAATCTTTCGAAGGGTACCTCAGACCACCAAAATGTACATTTTGTCGAAATTTAGAGAGCATATTCGAGCATTTGATGTAGGTGACCAGTTCTCTCTTCTAAATGCTAGCACCCATTTTTCCAGAACAGAACTATTTTGAAGAAATCTGGAAAAGAAACATTGCTAATATTAATAAATATTGTAATACATTAAAATATAATAAGTAATAACTTTAGTATTATTACTCGCGATACTCATACATAGCTGTTGTATATTGAACGGGTCGATTATTTATTAGGGAAATAAGGTAATTACGTTTTACCTAATAAACGATCGCGGCTAGACGGTATTGTACGAGATTCATTGATACAAATTCAAATTTGAATTCTATACTGAATTCAAGGGCACATTGCTTGCGGCAGAATGCACAAAAACACCGAAAGGGTTCTTGCGATAAATTCGAGTTGACACATTTTCTGCTGAGTGGAATGAATGCTGAAAAATTATATGGGCAACAAGTCACATAGGAAGGCGATGCAGCTATCTAACAAAGCATCAGGATATTATATTTGATAATTCAGTGCTGTAGCCGTAATGTTTCTGTCTCTATTGTTTTTATTATAGATTTCGATATCAACCCTTGTATGTCCATAACTCTGGAGCAAGGGTCCTGCATCGCAGAAAGGTTAGGCCATACTCCACCGCAGGGGTCAAGCCCGGGTTATAGTTTTAGGTACATTTGATTTTTAATAACGATACATTAAGTATTAAAGATTCATAATATATTTTGATTACGTTTGTAACTTAATATCTGTACAAGGACAAGCCGTCGAAGTCTGGGACTTCGAGTTAAATAATGATCACGCAGCGTTGCCAGATATACGATTTAAATCGTATTCATACGATGTTTTACATTTATGTTGCATATACTCGTACGATCAAGGGGCAGAAATCGTACGTAAACATACGACTTTTTTTAGATTTTATTCAACCAAAGTACTCATACCAACATAGCACGTCACTATTTATTCTTTTACTTACTAAGTAGCAACCCTTAAGGTAAATCTAACTAATGTGCGACGTTACCGGTTACTCGTTTTTGTGACACAGATTATGAACGCTGCTTCAGTTCAGTCAATCTTATTAAAACAAAGATCCGAAATAGGCTGAGCAATGAAACTCTAAACGGCACACTTTTGGCAAAACAACATATTAAGCGCTATGGGTGTTGTATGGATTTTTCTCAAACAAGAGCAATAATATTAACATTACAGTAAAACCCTTTACGGGGATAAATAAAAACCTAAAAATAGTGTGTTTATGTTTAATCGATTGTTTACTTTAAAGTAATAAAACAAAGGTTTTGAAAACGTTCTGTTTTTTTAGCAGCCTTCTTAGGGAATACTACTTTTTATTTTCCCATCGTACGGTCGCTTATAACGTCTGCCAACACGGTCAAGTAATGATCGGGATTTTCGACATAAACGGATGGCAACATTTTTTTACTCTTCGTTTTTTTAGGTTAGGAAAGAAAATTCTATTAAATTGCTTTTCTTACGGACTAGTTGCAAAGCTACTAGTTGAAACTTAATTAAAATACTCAACATAAGGCAACTTTGGGCTTAACAATAATTGAAACACAATAATTACTTACCTATCAAAGGAAACTTCCCCCAAAGCTCTTTCTTAACGATTTCTGCATACGAGTACTTACACTACAATTCACCATACTTTCTCTATTTAGGTCACTTTTAATATATCATTTCACAAATACACGGTTGCTCTTCGAAACGGCTAGCGTAGCGTTAAATATGATAAAATTTTCAAAATCTTGTCGTTTGTTTGCCCCCAAAAACGTCAACTTGACACTGGGGGCAAACAAAAAAAGCAGTTACATTTTGCTGTATCGCCGAATGATATTAATTTTAATTAAATAACAATGATAAACTCGATAAATCACGAAAAGAATGAAATTAGTTTCTTAAAATTACGTCTACTATCAGAATATAAAATAAAATCCGATCATAAAAAAAAACTTTGCATCCCTAATTCTCCGTCTATATTAACTCGTGCGAGTAACTGTTCCTGTGTAACGGCCCCCTCACTCCCCCAGCGCTGCGTCGCCGCCGTGCCAACGCCAGCGACAAGTACTCGTCGGACCCGGCGCGGGAATTGAACCTGCGGTTCGCGCGGCCCAGGCACCGGCAGCCGCCGCAGCCGCACTCCAGGTGAGCTCACCACCAACTATCGAACGATCATTGAAGCTTCAAAGTTCAAAGGTTTAGCTAACTATGTCGAACGATCATTATAGTTATTTTTAATGCACTAACCCGTGCTAAGGACAAATTTAAAAACCTATTTAGAGGCTAAAAATTCCACCCATGCCGGGATTCGAACCCGCAACCTCTGGCACGGGTAGCCAGAGGTTGCGGGTTTGAATCCCGGCATGGGTGGAATTTTTAGCCTCTAAATAGGTTTTTAGATCATTATAGTTTCAAAGTACAAAGGTATGGCTAACTATGTCGAACGATCATTATAGTTTTAAAGTTCAAAGTTATGGCTAGCTATGTCGAACGATCATTATAGTTTCAAAGTTCAAAGTTATGGATTGCTATGTCGAACGATCATTATAGTTTCAAAGTTCAAAGTTATGGCTAGTTATGTCGAACGATCATTATAGTTTCAAAGTTATGGCTAGCTATGTCGAACGATCATTATAGTTTCAAAGTTCAAAGTTATGGCTAGTTATGTCGAACGATCATTATAGTTTCAAAGTTCAAAGTTATGGCTAGCTATGTCGAACGATCATTATAGTTTCAAAGTTCAAAGTTATAGCTAGTTATGTCGAACGATCATTATAGTTTCAAAGTTCAAAGTTATGGCTAGTTATGTCGAACGATCATTATAGTTTCAAAGTTCAAAGTTATGGCTAGTTATGTCGAACGATCATTGCAGCTTCAAAGTTCAAAGTTATGGCTAGCTATGCTGAATGATCATTGCAGCTTCAAAGTTCAAAGGTGTAGCTAACTATGTCGAACGATCATTACAGCTTCAAAGTTCAAAGGTGTAGCTAACTATGTCGAACGATCATTGCAGCTTCAAAGTTCAAAGGTGTACCTAACTATGTCGAACGATCATTACAGCTTCAAAGTTCAAAGGTATGGCTAACTATGTCGAACGATCATTGAAGTTTCAAAGTTCAAAGGTATGGCTAACTATGTCGAACGATCATTGCAGCTTCAAAGTTCAAAGGTGTAGCTAACTATGTCGAACGATCATTACAGCTTCAAAGTTCAAAGGTATGGCTAACTATGTCGAACGATCATTGCAGCTTCAAAGTTCAAAGGTATGGCTAACTATGTCGAACGATCATTGCAGCTTCAAAGTTCAAAGGTGTAGCTAACTATGTCGAACGATCATTACAGCTTCAAAGTTCAAATGTATGGCTAACTATGTCGAACGATCATTGAAGTTTCAAAGTTGAAAGGTATGGCTAACTATGTCGAACGATCATTGCAGCTTCAAAGTTCAAAGGTATGGCTAACTATGTCGAACGATCATTGCAGCTTCAAAGTTCAAAGGTGTAGCTAACTACGTCGAACGATCATTGCAGCTTCAAAGTTCAAAGATGTAGCTAATTATGTCGAACGATCATTACAATAAATATTACATATAAAACATTACATATAAAAAAAAAAAATAAGTACATAATTGATTGATTGATTTGAATTGATTAGAATTTGTTATTATTGTTACTAATATAGTCTTAAGTCACTATTGTTACTAACATAATATGGGTACTTAATGCCTGAAATAAAGAATTTTTATTTATTTATTTTATTTATTACAGCTTCAAAGTTCAAAGGTATGGCTAACTATGTCGAACGATCATTGAGGTGTCAAAGTTCAAAGGTATGGCTAACTATGTCGAACGATCATTGCAGCTTCAAAGTTTAAAGGTATGGCTAGCTATGTCGAACAATCATTGAAGTTTCAAAGTTCAAAGTTATGCCTAGCTATGTCGAACGATCATTGAAGTTTCAAAGTTATGGCGAAATATGTTGACCGATCATTGAAGCTTCGAAGTTCAAAGATATGGCAGACTATGTCAAACGATCATTGAAGTTTCAAAGTTCAAAGTTATGGCTAGCTCTGTCGAACGATCATTAAAGTTTCAAAGTTCAAAGTTATGGCTAGCTATGTCGAACGACCATTGGAACTTCAAAGTTCAAAGTTATGGCGAACTTTACCGAACGATCATTGTAGCTTTAATGTTCAGAGTTAGGGCTAACTATGTCGAACGACCATTGTAAGTTCAAAGTTATGGCGAACTATATCGAACGATCATTGTAGCTCTAAAATTCAAAGTTACGGTTTACTATGTCAATCGATCATTGGAGCCCTGCAAAAAATGTAGACAGATGTTGAGCAAGTGATTCAAAGTATTTTTACTACAATACAAGCATGTTTAAGCTATATTTGAGAGTTTTTGAATGTTTAAATATTGGTCCACTTCTGGACATAGCCCTCGCCTAATGAGCGCTATAACGCCCTGTCTTCAGCTTGCCGCATCCAGCATCTGCCGGCAGTTTTTCGCAGATCGTCATCCCACCTGGTCGGAGGGCGTCCTACACTACGTTTGCCGAGTCGCGGTCACGAAATTATTGAAAACAAATTCAAATAGTATTTTCTAAGGTTAACACGAGCACTAGACATAATTAAAACTGTTTTTATACGGATTTATGCTCGTTTATTACATTTTTAAAATTTTCCGACGTTTTGTAAAAATGTAATAAACGAGCATAAATCTGTATAAAAACAGTTTTAATTAAATTCAAATAGGTTTTTATTTTATTTATTAAGGAGCACCAACATAATGTTTTTTTTAATGAGCCACATAAACCTAATGAACAAGGTGTCTTTTTCGAAATCTAGGTCATTTTTGAGAAGTGATCAGAATCAGGGACTTGTAATTTTTCAGTCTAAGGTTCTTAGTAATTTTTCAGTCCAAGGTTTTTAGTCACGTAAAAGAAATATATAATGACTCGTTCGTTAAATCCGGCGCGCTGTCCCCAGAATCTTTTCAGCCTAAGGTTTTTAGTAATTTTTCAGTCTAAGGTTCTTAGTCACGCGATCGAAGTATAAAACAAAATTCCGTTCGTAAGAGCCGGCGCTGTCCCCAGGAGCAGCTCCCGCGGCGTCCCCGCGCTGCTGATGTCGTCCCCGCCGCCGTCCCCGTCCCCGTCGCCCTCCCCGCCGCCCGCGCCCGCTGCCGCCCCCGCACCCGCCAACGCCGCCCGCGCGCGCCGCTTCCGCCCGCTCTCCATCGCGCCCTAGTGCCTCCAGGTCAGTCTATAAGCAGCTATAGAGCTAGACGAGTTTATGATTGTAGCCTGTAGAGTACTCTTTAGTCAAATAATTCTAGAGCAGGGTGACTCATTTTAGCCTAGTGATTCTAGAGCTAAGCGAGTCTATAGCCTAGGTGATGTGATTATAATGTCCGACAGCTAACGCGGCTTGCGCCAGGCGGTTACGACCGCTCTCCGTCGCGCCCTAGTGCCTCCAGGTCAATCGCGAGGTAACTATAGAGGCGCTATTTAGGCAGATGAGATTGTCTGCAGAAGACTCATTAGCCAAAAAAATTTAAAGCCGGTGACTCATTAGCCAGGTGTGTTTTTATCTAGGTGACTCTATAGCCAGGTAAATCTTTAGCGAAACGTGTCATAGCTTGGTGGGTCATAACTAATTAATGTCCTAACTAGAAATAAACATCAGAATCCTAGACATTCAATGTAGCTAAAACAACCCTTAGCCCTAATTATTACCAGATTATCCTGTCCTGTGTCAGCCAAAAGATGACACGTAGTATTTTTCGGTTGCAGGGCACCAAATCCTTCTAATATTCAACTGAGGGCCGCTTCAACGCCTCATGACAAGAACACGCCAAGCGCTGTACACCTGTATAATCCCAACGGTATGATAATATAATGGTAATACGATGTAATACTGTGGATTAAAATAATTTTACTGTCTCCGACATGGAAATCACAGGCGCTGTAATGCTGGGTACAGACCGATAGGACGGACGCAGTGAACGAAGTACAATACAAATGATTTATTTTAACCACGAAAATTCAGCATTGTCTTTATGTTACACTGAGTATACAAACTGAAGGTATATTATGAAGGTGTTGCAGTTTTTATGGCAGTTTTAAATCCTTTTAATATATACTTTCTTGTATATATACCTAATATATACCTTTTAATATATACTAGTAAGGGCGGTGGTAGCGGAGCGGTGTAGAACGCCGGCCTCTCAATCGGGAGGTCGTGGGTTCAAACCCCGGCATGTACCAATGACTTTGTTTTCTAAGTTATGTACATTTGTGAAATTTTAGTAGCAATACCACTCGCCGACGGTGAAGGAAAACATCGTAAGGAAACCCTAGTGTCTGAAGTGGTAACGTACCTCAGCGCTTGCTACGTACAATGGCCCAACTATGAGGCTAAGTGCGGAAATCTCAGGTCTAACTAACTATACTTTCTTTAAAAACCTATTTAGAGGCTAAACATTTCATCCATGCCGGGATTCGAACCCGCAACCTCTGGCTATCCGTGCCAGCGCTCTACCAATTGAGCCAATGGGCGACTCACCGGCATCAGTGAAATTTCGAACCTCTTTACACTATTCTCTGTATTACGTACAGGCAGCGACATCTGGCTTAAGCAAATTTCATCACTTACAGCCCCAACTACCTACTTTGCAGTTAGGTTTTACATCGGAACGATATCACGGCATGGATGAAATTTTTAGCCTCTAAATAGGTTTTTAAATTTGTCCTTAGCACGGGTTAGTGCATTAAAAATAAAAATAGTATAATATACTTTCTTTTTTAAAAATCTATTTAGAGGCTAAAAATTGTTGTCGCTGCCTGTAAGTCATATAGAGACTATTGTAAAGAGGTTAGAAATTTCACTGATGCCGGTGAGTCGCCCATTAGCTCAGTTGGAAGGAGCGCTGGCACGGATAGCCAGAGGTCGCGGGTTTAAGTCCCTGCATGGGTGGCATTTTTAGCCTCTAAATAGGTTTTTGAACTTGTCCTTAGCACGGGCTAGTGCAACAAGGAGAATATAATATTTACTTTCGCACTTTCCCCTAATATCTTTAAATCTTTGATTATTGACGCTCACCCACCCCGTACATGACCGCGCCTGTTGTTGCTTAACCGAGTGATTGATTCCAATCACTCGGTTCGCCTAGGCCACGAGCGCTTCAATGAATGATTCGTTCATTTTTGTTCATTTCACTCCAGTTGGTCTGTGCCTGGCTTTAGTAGGTGTTACGACTTTCATCAGTATTTCTACTGTTTCAAGTTGATAAGGTTCAATTCTTCAGGCCACAACTGTGCTAATGTTTACTAAAGACGTGGACAGTGGGGCGACACACTTCGTAAGAATGAATATAGTTGTCTGTGAACTAACGCGAAAAATAACTTTAGAAAAATATATTATCAGAGGGAGAATTTTTATGTGATCGACTCAAATAAAAAAGCTAACTTTTACCTTATTGCTTTAATGATAAGGTCTGTTGTTGCGAAATTTCAATTGAGGTTGGGCTTTTCCTGTCCAAAAACGGACGCGAGATGTTGTGTAAGGTTGACAATTGTAATAATTCTAGATCTCTTAAATAGGCGCCTTATATATATATATATATATATATATATATATATATATATATATATATATATATATATATATATATATATATATATATATATATATATAACGAATCGCATCGTTATCGGCTCAGCCGGGGAAGCAGCCTAGAATATATATATATATATAATTTGTATATATTATATATATATATTATATTATATATACATTATATATATTATATATATATGTTAATTTTCAATATGTATAGAAAGTTGTAAGACTCAAATGCTCACTATTCGTTTGATAATTTTCTTTTCGTCCATTGTGTAAAGTGTTATCTTTTATTTGGTGCTTAAAATGGCTGATTAATTTAGACAGTAATTATTATATTAGTGATTTACGTGTAAGGGGGTACATTAACACGTTTTTTTTTTTCTATTGTATTTTAAATACTTCCTTTTTAATGTTAGACCTGGTTCATACGGCGCGAGGAATGCGTGTGATTTTGAGTAATTAATAAAGCGTTGCGATTCTAGTTTAAGTGAAGGGAAAATACGAAAAAAGCAATTTATTAAAATATTCAAAGTGGCTTTTTAAATTCTAAATGAATTGGCGTTTGTCAATTAGTTTTTTCCCATTAGATTTTGACGCACATTGTTTAGGCAATTTTTCACTTTGATGTTAAAAAAGTATTCAAAAGTTTTTCCTTTAAATCTTTGGACGCTCAGTCACACTTGGTATGTGTTAGAGATTTATTTTAAATATATAAAATTGTAAAAAAATCATGTATAATACACACTTAATGATAATAAAACAACCTATATACTAAAAATGGCTTTAGTTATGTACTCTATATACTATATTGCGTATGTGAAGAAGTCTTGACTCGGTGCATTTTAATTTGAAAAGGCATTCAAAGAAAATATTAGATTTTCTCTGTCCGTTTTTTGCGTCGTATAAGATGTTATCTTATAAGGTGTTATTTATTCTTATCTCTAATGGTAAAATGTACAGTTGCATCGCTTTTTATGACATAGGAGTACCTATTTATATAAATAATTAGTAAAAAAAAAACACAATATATTATCTAATAAAATTAAGTGTTGTTTAAAAAAATTGCGGCGAGAATTTGATGTAAAAATTTGAATTTATCTTGTGAAATATCAGTTGTAATGTTCATTGATATCCCTTGTTTTAAATAAATTTGTTAAGACTGCTGTAACGTCTGGGATAGTGTCTTTCGCGCAGATTTTTACAATTATAACGATTCAAAAAAAATTATAGAGGCTTTGATGATATCAACGCATTGGATGTCCCCACTGCTGGGGCACGGGTCTCTTCCTGCATCGCAGGAAGGTTAGGCCATACTCCACCACTGGGGCCAAGTCTCGGTTGGTAGAGTATTGCAAGATAGGATAGTCTAAGACCTTACTAGATAGTAAAATTACGGATATATCACACGTATTTAGTTTATTATATGCTTAGTTTTTGATCCATAAAATTTGATACTAAAACTAATTATTTGAAAAAAATATTACACTCTGAAATATCCGCAATTTTATTATATAGAAATATCTCGGATTATATACTTGTATACTTGTAAATCATTGTACATGTTAAAATACGCGACGGAACGCCAACGTAACAGCAGTCTTAAAGCCTTAGCCTTTTTTAAAGGGACTTTCATGAACTCAAAAGAAAAAAAAAATTAACACGTAAAAAATGGTGCACGCTAACAATTCGTGTTTTTTTTCTGTTCCGTTTATATTTCATATAAAAAAAAATTGTAAAAAACAAATGAAATTAGTTTTGGAACGCAGAGAAACTGGAATAAAAAAATATTGTCTCCTTAATTTTTTAAATAAAATTAAAAATTAATTAACCTTAAGATTTACTGTTTAGACGCCATACGATTTCTAGTCCTGTTTCCGTAGCATTACCGTAGATTGTATTGATAAACAGCGCATTACACATCTGTATTTATTGAGGCTAACGCTGTAAGAATGGAATACAAAATGGTGGATAGTTAGTGGCTTTGTACTATGGATTATGAGGCCCGTTCACACTACAAAATTTACTCAATACTTTATTCACAACCTCTCTACCTCACGCGATATTGCGTCAAACACAAAAATTTTAATGGGAAAGGCTCCTTTCTTCATATCATCGGTATGGAAGTTATAAGGGCGGCCATTTTGAACGACAGCCAATTATTATGTTATTGTGGTAGTGATGTGCCGCTGGCATTTCTGAGAGTTGGGAATTTTCCCAACGGAACATTCCTTGGAATATTCCCAGCCTACCAATCCTTGGAATATTGACAGGAAAACATACCCAGGTCGTTATGGTATTTCTAGCCACCATTAATTCGATATCAACCACTGTATGTCCTCACTGCTGGACCACGGGTCTCTTCTTGCATAGCAGGAAGGTTAGGCCATACTCCACCACGGGGGCCAAGTCCGGGTTGGTGGAGGATTGTAAGTCAGTGGCGGGCCTTATGGTCAGAAGTTATCAAGCCGCCCATAAGGCCTCTGACATGTCTTAAACCACCATTAATTAATAAAAGTATCTTGATACTATTTGTACTTAAAAAGTGAGCACTGATTATTATCTACATATTGAAATGGAATTCAATAAAATTAAACACATCACTGGGATTTTCGGGAAATCTGGAAAAAAGTCGTGAAATTCCCGGGAACTTTTCCATTTTCTATTCCCCGTGGACCTTAAAGAATATTCTATCTATTTATATTTTGCGTTAATGGAGCCAATGAAAATCTTCAGCATTTAAAGTACACACGATGGCACCATATTTTATATATTGTCGAAAGAAAGACAAAGGAAGAGTGTTGCCCGAATGGAACTAAAATCACACGTTTCTAAAGCTTTCATAAAGACAAAATCTAGTCCTTTTTTAACAGAATAATATTTAGTATTAAGTATTTTTTTATTCACTAAATCTAATAATACCTTCTGAACAGTCACTCGGATTAATTTAGATATGTAGTATGGTCGTATGTGTAATATCTATAATGCTCGTAATCTTCTACAATATAAAAATGAATCGCTGAATGTGTTGGTAAGCGCAAATCTCGAGAGCAGCTGAACCGATTTCGCTAATTCTTTTTTTAGAATATTCCTTGAAGTACGAGGATGGTTCTTAGAGAGAGAAAAAAAATAAAGAATCGACTGTTAGGCGGTACGAAGTTCGCTGGGTCAGCTAGGATACTTAATAAAAACAGTAGCAATAACTCCGTCTCACCACCATTTTCTATTGCATTCTTTAGCGCCTAGACACGCTATGTATTTATTACGAATGACTTAATTAGTAATGTTAAATGAAAACAATTCGTCTTTTCTTATCGGGTTACTCTGTGAGAGGTTATGAATTTCATGAGGCTAGTTTCACAGTGCAGTTAACTGACGTTTACGTAAAACGCGCTTGCCCTCTGTGTTTGGGAATTTCGGGTCTTGACTATTTTCCAAAATTAGTTGACGGCCTTTGTCTCGCGTTCGATCCCCGGCCGGGTCAAACTAGGAAACGAACTTTTCTAGTTTGTCTCGGGTCTTTGATGTTATCTATGTTTTTATTGTATTAAAGTTGTACTTAGTATAGGGTTAACAAGATTTGTCCATGAATATTTATATTTATTTAGTCACCTAGTCGTCAATCTGCCCGCGTCCGTCCTCTGCTGGACATAGGCCTTTCGTAAGGTCCGCCGCTTCTGTCCTTTTCCAGTCGCTGCTAGAAATTTGCCTCAGATCGTCAGTCCTGCGGGCCTTTGAGCGTCTTTCGCTGAGTTTGGCAGTCCGTGATCTCCCCTCCTTTGTGCCGAAATGGATATCCGGCCCTAGAGTCTAATACATACATACATAGGTTTTCAATAGAATGATATAAGCACGACAATGATTGTTATTTGCCTCAATTTGGTTTTCTATAAAGCATTACCAGTACAATGTCATTCCAGGGGTGTATAACTCGCTCAAATGAAATAGGCATGTCACGCGAAGAACATCGAATCGCGCGAGGCGCTTTTAAGTAGCACGGGTTATACCATTGCAATGCAATTGGTTACCAGACTACCGATGGTGTGAATGAAACGACGATTAACGGGCTAATAGAGTCGTCTATTGAACAACTATGCATTTTAGAGACTCACCCCCCAGTTCTTTCACAGATATGACCAGTCCACTGCCACTTAATCATACCTACTAATTAATTCATCGTATCTTTGTGTTAGTATTCTAAATTTTCTTTACCATAGTAGAAGGCATTTGAATACGAACAATGTTTCTTGATTGAATTGAATTAAGCTTTTTCTTTATTAAATATATTCCAAAAAAAAATAACTTTAACCAACGTTTATCATGTTTGAGAACTCTACGTATTTCGCTTTTGCTAACACGATAAACTGCAGTTTAACCAAACGTGCGGCCAGTGCACGCCTGTGAAACCAGCCTCGGATGAAATGTTGCATTATGTTTGATACTAAGAAATGAATACTATATTAGTTATATTTATTGATTTCTGCTACGCATCCTAAAAATAAGTCGCGTTGAATCTGAGACTAAAATTGTATATACAGTGTAGTTTTCGCTTGATTTATATTCGCCTTTTCAATGTACATTTAGCAATAACTTAAAGAGATTCACACAATGAAAGCGGCTAATGTAAGGGAAGTTCTTTGCACTCGTATAGGCCTGTTTAGACCACAAAGAGTTAATAATGCCGTATTTAATACGCCATAGTGGACTCAATACCGATATTACGCCGTATTACTGATAGCGAATATCGGGCCCAGGAATATTACGATACCAACAGATTTCTGACACTGTTTCACTACAAAAAAATTAGACACGTGTTGAGCAGAGGTTTCAAAATATGTTTACCAGTATACAAGCATACAGTCTGTTAGCTTAGAATATACCTCGGGCTCTAGAGTAGGCTTCGGTTTTCGCCGAAAGCACATGAGCACCTTCGATTTCTGATTTCGGAATTAAGTGTCAACGATTCATGAATCGGTTTTACATTTCTCGTTCCATCGATATGGAAACCTTTGGCAGCGAATAAAGCGTAATTCCTTGTGGTCTAGACGGGTCTTAATATGTACCCTACAATATAGCGTTATATTGGTGCCGTTTAGGCAAGTTTAGGTGATACGAAAATATCTTAAAAATCCATATCGTAGCTATTATTAAATGTTACTAAAAATGTCGGGTATTCTTTCTTGTTTTATAAGTACTGTCGCGAAGTTAAAGGAGTGTTTTTGTCGCACTTTGTGAGTGAAAAAAAATAATCAAAGAATTTTCGTATCGCCTCAACGAAGGTATTATCTGAAGGGGGATTTTTTTGTAATAAATTCTAGTCTTCGAACGGCTTCCGTCTGAAAAAAAAAACTAGTTATTAAAAAATGCGTAAGGGATAACAGCATGGAGATATTTTTGTCAAATGAACGTGGAGTTAAGCTAACTTATGTATTATGAATAATATAATATTAAAATTAGTAAACATAATATGTGGTTACGATGCTTGTGTGCGTTAGACCATTGTAAATGCGGTTTTTCAAAGCTGTAGTCGACGGCGCATTGATCTTTACACCGTTTAGTGATGGGATTGGGCAATGTTCTCCGAGAATATTCTCGCGTGACGAGAACTTTGGAAAAAGTGTGAATTATCGGTGTTGGTATAATTTACGGTGATTTGTGAATTATAGTGAATAACTGAGAATTTATAAAGGCTCGTCATACGAATGTATTATTGGGGAATATGCCTCGAATATTGAATATTGACCGAATATTTTCCCCAGCCCTTCTCTGCACGCGTGTAATTTTCTCAGTTATTTGCGAGAGGCTTTTCGACAAAAATGTAAAGGTTTACCAGCTGTTGACTGTACCTTCACGCCTGCTGTTGCTCGTGGGGCGGCTAGACCTTTAATTTTGTGGTTCGCCCGTTCTTTAGAAATTTGACTTGTCCCATTTTTTTTCTTTCTTTTATTTATTTACTTGTATTTATCTTTCATTAGAGACACAACATAAGACTTAAGTACTTATTCTTCCAGCGGGTGAAAACCGTAGGTCTTATATGTTTGGCAATGCTCGGAACGTAAAGACAATCTGTTTAGGTACCAAAAGGCCAGTTTCTGAGTTGAGGATTTCGCTTCGTAAATACTAACAGTAGTGAATACTTGTCTCTTCGAATTTATCAGCAATAATAATATTGGCCTTTTTGCATCTACTTAATGAGATGATTTATACAGCGTCCAGTGGTATCTTCGCTCACACTACATGGGTGACGGGACCACTCCGACGCTGTAGTGCCTGGGACAAGGTTTTATAGATGGTGTAGGCTTGCCCAGCACCTATACCATCCTGACAGCTTAGTCGGCCTAGCCCACAGGAAAGACTAGTCAATACGTGAGGAGCCAACGAATCCGCGGGTTTCCTCACGATGTCAGCAATAAGCTAGACAGAATGTTCAGACAGAATTTTAATTAAGTATTTACTTTTGAAATTCTCTATTCAGGAACCGGTCCTAATTAAATTATTTGAGTGATGGGAACGTAAAAAATATTTATGTATATATTAAACGGGTTACTCGCGACTATTTATCAGGTTAAGCGTATTACCTTAATTCCCGATTGTCCTGTTTGATATATAAATATGTATAAGCATAGCGAGTCATAATGAAATTCTTGAATATAGGTACGTTATGTAAAAATACTGTTACGTGTTTGAAAGTTTAGAATTTTCGAAAGTTTCCAAAACCACGTACGAGTATAGGGTTGACGAAGTACAATCAAGTCATAAATATTTTTAGACGCAACAAAAACTTTTTAATTTATTATCAATTAGGTACCTTGGGGCAAGTCGAGAATAGTCAAGAAAATCAATTTATTTTACAAACATAAATTGGGTCTAATTTAGCATTTTAAAACAATCAGGTGTTACGAAGGTTAATTTCTAAGGATTGCACGCTCAGTTGTTTCTTTTTATGATTTCGCGAATAATGTTTAATTATTATTATGGAATACCTATCTTATTATTAATTATTTTTTATATTTACCATAAAATATGCACAATGAAGTTTAAAATAAAAGGTATTTGTCCTTGTATATGAGTGTTGTTTTATTTTAATCAATACCACCACCCTCCTACCTAGGACTGACTAATAAGAATAAACTACCTGTGACTCACTCACTCAGTTTAGTTTTTATCGACGTACGACATGCCGGATTGCAATTGAACTTTGCCAATACGTTTGGGGGACACAAATGAAGGTTTGATTGTGTTTAAAATTCGATATCAACCCTCTTCCTGTATCGTAGGAAGGTTAGACCCCTGTAGAAGGTTACAAACTGTGATTTTTATTCCCAGTTCCTCACGCAGCTGTGATATGTTTTTCCGCCAAATCAATAGTTTGTATAGCTATCAAGAAAGGTAGGTATTACTAAATGGAAAGAAAATAATAGCGATTAGTAAATATTTTTTTTAAATTAAATGCCCATTTGGTAACAGTGTGACATGAAGGGATTCTGTTCTTTTAAAAATCCCCTTATGTAACACTATCACAGCTGTGTGACAAACTAGGAAAACAATTCCCAGTTTGTAACAGTGTAACAGAAAGTGGTGTGACAAACTGGGAACAAAGGCTAATGATCTGCCTGATTGTTGGTTGGAACACGTGGTTGGAATACGGATAGCCGATAGAGTAATGATTCTCAAGCGGTAGGACGCCGATCTGATGGAAATTGATGGGTAAATTAAATGAATGAACAATTCATATTTCTTACTCTTTTATTATAAACAAAAAATCGTGATACAAAAGTATGTTTACTCTCTATTTACACATCTTGTTTTAGGGCTACATTTTATTGTTGTTTAAGAATAGTCCTTAATTACCAACCTACCAATGATAGAGTACAAAATGGAATGCAATATTTTAATAGTATATTTACAAAATAAAATATGAAAGAAATATTACATCCAAAGTCTTCTTTTTTAAAGCCTTCATCAGAAATTAAGGTTCACCGTAGGCATTGTTATGCGCTAAGTTAGCCTAAATTAAATAAAAAATCAACAATAATATTTGAGCCTTTATTTCTTTGAGCAAAGAATTGTTGTTCCGTGAATCGGAATGGTTTTCAACTTAGTTAACTACAAAGAGTGCTATCGACTTATGAAATAGGAAATTAAATATTTTCAATACTATGTAGTTTAGGAGTTTTATAGTGAAATGTGGCTGGGTGACAAGATCTGCTGTGTTTTTTGACCTCTGAAATGATTATTGAATACCAACTCACATGGTTTCAACCCTTTCAGCACCCTCAGGTTATTAAACCAAGAGTAAAGATTAAAAAATATTTAGTCCAAACATTTGAGTAGCCGGGTCAGGATTGTTACAATGGCATTATAATGACGATTACAATTTTCCGTTTACATTTCATGGGCCGTGAAAGGGTTAACGTTATCTTAAAACCAAACTTAAAAAGGACTAGTTTATTTTCTAATACAACACTATTAAATTCATATAATTTTTGATCCGCTGAAATAGAGTCCCGTGAAAAAAGAAATATTTTTTCGTTGAAACCAAATTAAAATAAAAGAAAATAAGCTACAAAAAATCTTGCTACAACGCAAAATTTAACTTAAAATTATACATAAAAAAGTTTGATTTTGTCTAACATTACTTTGGACGTTATTTGATTTAATAATTAAAATATTTAGGTAATTAAACCGGACGGAGTTTTCACTAAAAATAAATCAAAAGGCAAGATTCAAACGAAAATTTAAAATGGAATGGATTTCAGTGGAATGACAATAACTACAGTGTATTTTGGTTTATGTATATTAAAACCTACTTAAAGAATGTCAACTGGGTAGTAGCAATGTCCTTAACATATCTAAAGAAAACTATTTGGTCCCGACCAGCATCCCAAAAACCTTATTTCAGTCCCCAAAAAATAAATAAAGGATCCCGCTCTGCTTGCATTTGATAAACTTACTTAAAACACTATTAAATAAAAAAGTTTGTCCAATTTTATAGCAACAGAAACGGGCTAGAAGTATAAAAAAAACTTAAACAAAAATCCCCATAATTTCCTTGAGTAGAAACAGCAGATAAAAAACACGTAGTCTTAGATAAAATCTTTCGTTTTTCTCCTAAAATTCTCGACTAGCATTTTGTTTTATATTAGTCAATGAAAGTTTTACAATAAATCCTTAAATGTTACTGATATACGGTTCCAATATGATATGTAGAATTTTGTTCCCATTTACCTACTCCCTTAGGTATAAAAGGCACCTTTAAGAATAAACTATGAGAGCAGTCCATTTTTCTTCCGTTATAGAATTTGACAGTATGAGCTAGTAGATTCGATCTTCGATATCAACCCTTATATGTCCCCATTGCTGGGGCACGGGTCTTTTCCTGCACCGCAGGAAGGTTAGGCCACAGGTACTCCACCACGGGGGCTAAGTCCGGGTTGGAACTAGTAGATATTAAAAGGTAATTCAGTGCGTCTACGCGCGTCAGTGCACTACGCCTTTTTCAAAGGGTTTTAGGATAAATTTAAAATCATAAATCTCAATATTAGCAGCTGTTTTTTACACTATGGTCCTTGTCTACGAATCAAAAAGAATGTTTTTCGAGACTAATATCGCATAAAAATTATATTTGAAATATAACTTCGTTCAAGTAAACCCGCTCAGCTATTCACTGTAATCTAATCTACAAAATGTTTTCCCAATTTTAAGTTCCCGTACGGGAACATTTTCTGAGAACAATACCCCATCACTAGTGCTACGGCGTGCACTGATATTGTTGGGATTAAAACGCATTGACTCTAAAAGCAAAATTTTCAATGGTAAGTGTAATGGTAACACTGTCTAATTAAGTACCCCACGGAATAAAAAACGAACTTTTAACATTCTAATATTAGCGCCATTTTGTTCGCGATTTCATCATAACAACTAACTGCCGCACTCAGAGACGCCATTAAATTTAATGTTTATATAAATATCATTATCTTTCACTTATTATCAAAGAGACAGAAAAGGACATACCTAACGGAGATTAACTTTTAATTGACCTTTCTGAGTGCGGCGGGAAGACGAGTATAGTGCGTTCACATTAACTTGACGCGTGAGAGAATTGGTAGCACTGATATGTTTATTGTTACCATGTTAAATAAGAAATCATTCCCATTACTTGGGGAAAATAAAAGGATTGAGGGCTTGTTTTACCATCTTCCGATTAGGTCCAAAAGCTAATTCACATGTTATGTCCTCTCACGCGTCAAGTTAATGTGAACGCACTGTAGAGCGCGATCGGGTCCGAGTGAAAAAAAAATGGCCGTTTTCATCAGCGACATTTTTTACTAAGATGGCCGATGTACACAATACTAGAGTGCGTTTCACATTATAGTAGGTACCTTTCAAGTCATTCTTATCACCGTGTAGTAGAGACTATATTTGCTGCATCTAAAGGTGAAACGCTTTTAGTAGCATATTTGTAGCAAATAATGGTCACTGTGGGTGCCAATTCTTACTTTATTAGCAAACAATTCGTATACGACTCCAAGGCGTATAACTTGAATTCTACATAGGAAGTCGAACGACTGCCAGTAAAGTTATGATTATGACATTATGACACCTCAAAGCGAGCGAAATTTATTAGCAGATTTGCGCGTACGACTTTGAGGGAATGCATGAAACTGATTTTTACGCGACAAAATGCTTGAAATCTTTCGAATATTTTGCGTATACGCTTTCAATTCGCATGGGCGAGAATGAGGTTAAAAACTGCACGCTCATTGTAGTTGGCAGCACTGTTGATTTTTTCTAAGAACCGCCATTTTTTTTAAAAATTGTTGTTTGGTCTCGCTGTAGAAAATGAAAATATAGAGGATGGATCAGGTTAGCACAGGACCGTGAGGAATGTCGCAATAAAAAGGAGGCCTATGCCCAGCAGTCGGCTGATTTTATATATATGTATATATAGAGGATAGAGCTGTTTTCGTCAATACTTTGTGTAAAGATTCGTCACTTGTATATGAATTGCGTCCACAGTAGGTTCAGGTTCAAAATAGTCTTGACGAAGTACAAGCCTTTCAATTTTTTTCTATGAAGATCTTCCCACAGTTTTCTTCATTTACGTTCCTTGGGAACTAAATGAATTCCCGTATTTTTGCATTCAACGGCTGCACAAAGAGTAGTTGAATTATATTACACAAAACGATATGGCTCTTACTAATAGCCTCCTGAGCCCTGGCGTCGTAGAAATAGGACATCACGAATAACTTTCTTAATTTACACCCAATGATTTAGTAGGAAGTCCGGAAAATTTACTGTTCCAGGTCCAATACTTTCCTCATAATTTTTTGGACAACAAGAAGAAAAAGTTCTTCAAAATCTGTGAAGTTTTAGAAGACTTGAAGTAAGTGTTACCTCCAGGGCTTAGGAGGATAAACACCGTATAAGCCTGGTATAGTTACACAGTATTTTGTTCACGTCATTTGAATGCAACTTTCAGTTGGGAGAAAAGAGACAAAACACTGCATAGTTATACAATACTTACTTACACCAAGTTTATTAGTAAGCCTGTAAGTTTACAAAAATACTATGGAGGACTTTCAAATCAATGGTACCTACACACAACAGTGGTGACATCTGTAGTGAGCATTAGGCAGTTTTTAAGCCCATAGGATCCCAGTCAGAACGTGAAAACGCTGCTTTATGTAGGTACTTGGTTCACTCTTTCAACCGTCATAGCACGCTAAAATCACAGGAACCGTTGAGTCTTAGGTATTATGTTCCAACAACCTATTCTTCATCTTCTACTTCAGGCTATATTATGTAGTCAAACAACCTATTGTATTCCATATATTTTAACACTATTATTTATAGCTCTGTCTAGAGATTCCGTTTTCAATTCTTAGTAAATTAACTTAATTTGGTATTCCTCAAAATACCTTTTCTCCTACAACATCCACTTAAATTTTATTATCTTAGCATAAAATTGTCTTCCACAAAATGGTCCGATTGTGCTGTTTTCAAAAGCTTTCCAGTGTTATTTATAAATACTCTTCCTTAAAACAATCCTCAGAGGAAGTTCAAATAGTCGGTTTTAAAGGGAAAAAACGTCACGACAGATTAATTAAAGTGTATCTGAGGAGCGTTTTAGAGGAATTGTGTGTTTATAAATGGGACCGATAATTCGCTTAATTCCGGATTCACTTGAGTTTTTTGTCGGAAGAGTCCAACCACGTTTCGCTCTGAAGCCCGAGCGAAACCTTCTCGGACTCATCTGACAAAAGTCAAGTAGGTAAGTGAATCCGGAATTCGTGTAGTGCTAATGTGAGTTTTAGTTCAAAACGACCGTCAATCTTAAAAAATAATTGCAATTCTCGTACAAATTGCGGTGGAATATCAGAAAAGCTTTTGTTTAGCACAGTCGCCCAACAATTTGGTAACAAAAAAAAATTAAACAAATATCTACTTAACTTAAACATGAGCAAAAAGTTACTAAAACTAATTAAATCTTAAGTGCCAGTTTCTGATTTGAGAATGTCATGCATAAACTGTAACGCTGTCTCTTCAAATTTCTCAGAAAAGAGCGTGACAGAAAGTTACAGTCTGTTAGCTTTTAGAATATACCTCGGGCCCTAGAGTAGGCTTCGGCTTTTGCCGAAAGCACACGAGTGTAATACTACTTCCTGCTCTGTAGGTATGAAATTTTCCTTCACTATTTTGAAAAGTTCGGTACCTATGTAAAGTTATAAATAACAATAAAAATAAACCTTACCTTCTTCTTTTTCCACTACTGGACATAGCCCTCTCCTATTGAGCGTCATAGCGCCCTGTCTTCAGCTTGCCGCATCCAGCATCTGCCGGCAGTTTTTCGCAGATCGTCATCCCACCTGGTCGGAGGGCGTCCTACACTACGTTTGCCGAGTCGCGGTCTCAACCCCACTCAAACCTTACCTTATTGCAATATAACCGATCTAGCCGATAGTAGCCGAGGTATATTCTAAAAGGAAACAGACTATGCTTAAGTATTTACTTAGTGGAATTCTCAATTCAGAATACGGCCCTCAGGGGCAGTGTCAGAATTGAAATTTCGCCAAGTAAATACTTAATTGGGCGTCGATTCTCTTTAATGACAATGTTCGAGCAATGGCATGACAAGAGTAATGCTAACGACATTGCAGAATCAGTATTCTACTAGGTTTTACATGCATGACTCTGGCTCTGTCGCTGTATGAACCTTGTCATGCTCGTAGTCATGCAGTTTCACTGTGCTACTCTGCTCGGTCAATGAACCGTGCGATCTAGCCAAACTGTATTGCCATTGTTACACCGGTATTGCCACTTGGTGAACTGGAAATTCTACCATAATATTCGGAGCACAAAAACGTTGGTGTGCTGTCTCGAATTTCTCAGAATAGAGCGTGACAGGACGATACTTCGTGAAATTCTCAATTCAGAAAACGGCCCAACGGCCCTTAGTCTCCCTTGAAACTCCCCAAGTAAAGAAATGTCCTACGGAACTATTTATATGACGTCTATAGAACTTTTCCATATCTTAGGGATAACAAAGCGCATTTCGAGAACCGTTACGTTTCTCCATGGGTATAAAAATACAGCTTTAGCGGAAGACCTACGATTGATTCTTAAAGCAAATCTTAAACATGACACTCAGTCGATAAATCCATTAATATTACAGACCCTTTAGTTTTATAAGTACAGTAACCACTTCTCTGAACGATAATTGCGAACAGTTTTACCTCCTTTTTATTATTTTAGGAGGCGATTTCTGAATTGAGAATTTCACTAAGTAAATACTTAAGTAACGTTCTGTCACGCCCTTTGCTGAGAAATTCTAAGAGACAGCACTAAAGTTACTTAGCAAAATTCTCAATTCAGAAAAATTCAGAAAATATCCCTATGTTTTCTTGTCACATATTTTGTCAACTTCACTGTCTCAAACCATTTCCCCGCCGACATTTTCCATTAAATCTATTATTAGACCTCCTTAGTTTCTCTTTAGTTTTCCTACACAGTCCGCCCCTAGCCCAGTATCCAGGTATTTTTAATTTGTATTCCTGGCGGCCGCTCCACTGCGAATGTATTGCGTCTGCGCAGTCTGCGTAGTCATGAATACGATCATGACTAGCTACTATACGATAAATTACACGTGACCTCCATGTTTGCCCCGAAAAGCGAGGGGCGTTGGCGGTACAAAACTTTACGTAAAATATACATTAACCCCCTTATACATAATAGTCCGCTTGCTTAAAACAGCTGCTAAACAGTGTTCTCTTTCATTCTGACTTATGTCAATAGAAGAAGACAGAGTGAGAATAAGCATTGCTTAAAGTTAACAGACTATTATGAATAAGGGGGTTAGTCACCACCAGCCATTGGTCACGCGACTAACGCTCAATTCTATAGGCCGTTACAATCTTTCGCACATATTTGAGATTTTTCGTTGCCTTTTCCTACACCAACTCGACCATATATCTTTCATTGTACATCGGCATTCAACAAACAGTAGGAAGATCTATTTACGTGGAAATTATGATTGATGTGCGGTGCCCGGCAAGACTGCTAATATGCCCGGGCACGAGCGTAGAGCGGTATTTTTCTATCGATACGCTATATAAGCTAGCGCGGCGCGCGCTATTCTTGGCATTACTCCGTCCGGGCTCATTGGCAATATTCCCGGAAACGGTACCTACGTACCGTGACCCAGTGCCCATTCATTTGAATAAGTGTGAATTCATCTCTTCACTCTCACAAGTTCAAACAGCTGATCACACGCCTCTGGATTGAGGGCGTGTTTTTTGGGTGGTTACCTAAGCTATACTTAAAAATATCACACAAAACACCAGTCAGGACTAACTAGAAAAAAGACCTACTTGAATATTAGACTACATCGTCTCCTTTCCGCCCGTATGAACTCATTATCAGAGTGTATCAGGCTCTCCCTTTCCGTTTCAAAGAAGCTGGACTTGACAAACGGCTCAGACCTAACATTGCTGCACTGCTGCAAGTCGTCCAGACTCCTGGAGATGGCCAGCTCATTCCTCGGGAACGACATGTCGTCCAGATTGAAATCCCTGGTCAGATTCGGGGTCTGCGGACTCGAATCCTGATCCAGGGGCTGGTAAGACGTCTCAGTCCTGTTCGGGAGAAGCTTCTGCGAGCCGTGGATGATCAGCGTGGACCCTCTCCTAATGGTCTCCCTGCCAAGTTCGACGATCTCTATCGACCTCGGGCAGCTCTGTCCCAGGACGAAGTTCTTGTAGGCCTTGACGAAGACGACGGCCAGAAGGAGCAGACCGAAGATGATCATGGAATAGGTCATCAGGGGAGCGGCGATGGGGGCGACGCGTGTGGCTAGGAAGATCCAGCGCCAAATGGGGGTAGAAACTTCGTGGATGCCCTGGGGATGAGGTGGAAATGTTCAAGCTACCGAAAGTCATGAAAGATTCAGATTTACTAATAAATTTTAAGTTTCTTATATTATTTTTAATGCACTAACCCGTGCTAAGGACAATTTTTTTAAAACCTATTTGAGGCTAAAAATTCCACCCATGCCGGTGATGCAAATTACTTCAGCCAGATGTCGCTGCCTGTACGTAATACAGAGAGTATTGTAAAGAGGTTCGAAATATTACTGATGCCGGTAGTCGCCCATTTGGGAGAGCGCAGTTGGGAGAGCGCTGGCACGGTTAGCCAGAGGTCGCGGGTTCGAGACCCGGCATGGGTGGAATTTTTAGCCTCTAAATAGGTTTTTAAGTTTCTATTAAGAGGCCACATTAAAAAAATTGTAATAATTGAAGCATTTGATATAAGTGAAATTGGGAATTGGAAGCGCTCGTGGCCGAGTCGAACCGAGTGATTCTAATCAATCACTTGGGTTAAGCAACAACAGGCTTCAACAGTGCTTCGCAAGGCATGCCTTTGATGCCGGCTGTCATGTAATGGCAGCCGTTAAGCCATGTCAGAGGCCTTATGGGCGGCTTGATAACTTCTGACAGTAAGGCCCGCCACTGTCTTACAATCCTCCACCAACCCGGACTTGGCCCCCGTGGTGGAGCCTAACCTTCCTGCAGATAACCTTGATGCAGGAAGGGACCCGTGCCCCAGCAGTGGGGACGTACAAGGGTTGATACCGACTGTGCCGACAAGTGAAATTGATAATGAGATGTTGCATGTTTATATGTTACTTTGATAGATCAGTTTTTCTCATTTAAAGTAAATGAAAAGTAAATTCGTTCTTGAAAAATGAATACTTAAAATCTAAAGTCTGAGAGGCAAAAGTATTAATTGATATTTTTTGTAAGCTATAAACATCCCACTGTTGGGCACAACCTGAGAGACTGAGGTATTCTTACACTATTTTTATTTTTAATGCACTAACCCGTGCTAAGGAACAAATTTAAAAACCTATTTAGAGGCTAAAAATTTCACCCATGCCGGGATTCGAACCCGCAACCTCTGGAATATTGTAAAGAGGTTCGAAATTTCACTGATGCCGTGAGTCGCCCATTGGCTCAATTGGTAGAGCGCTGGTACGGATAGCCAGAGGTTGCGGGTTCGAATCCCGGCATGGGTGAAATTTTTAGCCTCTAAATAGGTTTTTAAATGAGGTATTCTTGTATACCCAATCCGCTGTGGGCACGCGTGGCAATTAAGCCCACACTCTCTTTCCGAGAGAAGACCCCTATGCTCTGCTGTGAGACCTCTATAGGTGACATAAAAAACCTCAATTAGTCGTGGCAAGTCGTCCGTGGAACCGTAAGTCGTTTGTGGCACTCACCTCTTCGATCCACATCACGGGAAACACCATGCTCGGGAACTTGTGAATATTGTTCACTCTGATGTTAGTCGCCTGGTCAACTTTCAGGTTGAGTTGGACACGGACGAAGCCCTCCAGTGGGACGCCCAGTTTCTGCAGAGGGAAAATGGGAGGGAATCAGTTCAGACCTTAAGAAGTTCGGACGAGGTTGTACACACGACCTAAGAATGGTCGGATCAGTTTCTGCTCATGACCTTAGGATCATAGGACTGAGGGTCTCTACGTATCCTTAGGATGGTCGCACGAGGTTGTCCTCGTGAACTTAGGATGGTTACATAAGGTTCTCTTAATAGATTGATAGACAGAGAACAGTTTATTGTGCATAGAAATGTATATTACACAGATATTTCTTAACCTAAGAGTACAGACGGCGGCCTTATCACTAAAAGTGATCTCTTTCAGACAACCTTTGGATGATTTTAAAAACCTATTTAGAGGCCAAAAATTCCACCCATGCGGGATTCGAACCCGCGCCCTCTGGCTATCCATGGCAGCGATCTTTCCAACTGAGCTAATGGGTGACTCACCGGCATCAGTGAAATTTCGAACCTCTACAATATTCTCTGTATTACGTACAGGCAGCGACATATTTAGCCTCTAAATAGGTTTTTAAAATTGTCCTTAGGACGGGTTAGTGCATTAAAAAGAAAATAACCTTTGGATGATCTTAGGATGGTCGCACGACGTTCTCTTCGTGAACTCTTAGGATATTCGCACAAGGTTCTTCTTATAACCTTAGGATCGTGCCACTGAGAGTCTCCTCGTGACCTTAGGACTGTCCCAAGAGGTCGTCCTCGGGAACTTGGGATGGTTACGCAACTCAGGATGTTCGCATGAGGTCCTGATGAACTCAGGATGTTATCGACTCACCGGCTGTATCATGAAGTAAGTCTCGTGCTTCTTGCGCTGCGGCCGCAGACCCTCGAACGGCGTGAGCAGTGCGGGGTCGGCCTCGAAGAAGTGCGGGTACGATAAGTATACGGGGGCATCTGAAGAAATAAAGGTCTAATTAATCAGAGCTACGGTGCTGAAACATGAACCCTCAAGACAGCAGGTTCTCTTAATGACGACCTCGGTGGCGCAGCGGTTTGGGTCAAACTAGGAAACGAACTTTTCGAGTTTGTCTCGGGTCTTGGACGTTATCTATGTATTTATTGTATTAAATCTATCGTCGAGTTAGCGCCTATAAAACAAGTCATTTAGTTGTACTTAGTATAGGGCTAGCGAGATCTGTGTAATATGTCCATGAATATTTATTATATGGAGAAAATCCAAGAGGCGCAAAGGGCTAAGGAGCGGGCCACGCTCTCACTTATCGATCGTGTGCGAAACGTCGATATTCAGCAAAAAACCAAAGTTGAAAATACAGGCACACGTATCATAAAAAATGGAGATGGGCGGGGTTAGGCGGGAAGACGGCAGGTGGACTAAGGTAGCCACTGAGTGGTGGCCAAAAATGGGTCGACCACTAGCCCGGTGCACCGACGACACTGTGAAAGTGTCTGGGAAATGTTAGGCGTGACTAGCAAAGGCGGAAGCTGCAAGATGAGTATTTCCGGAAGTCAATATCACCCTGCAGTTACCTACTCTTACTTAACTTACAAGGCACTCACTGCACTGACAGAGACAAATATTCTGAAGGATTCAACGCGGGCACTTTCGAATTGGGTATCACCCTATACAGGTGTGGAGTGGGCTCAAAGATAAACTACACTATACTGGTAATGACTGATGTTCTGAAATATCCAGGGCTGGTACTTCCTGAACTCGAAGTCACACTATTGTCGCCTGTTCAAAGATAAATTACAAGCATCATACGAATATTCTAGAGGCTATAACGCGAGCAGTTTCCGAATATTGGATATCTCTCTATATTATAAGTGAATGAAATATCCAATATAGAGTATATAATAGGTGTGGTGCAGGGTTAAAGAGAAGTTACAAAGCACTCACTGTACTGGCAAGGACTGATGTTCTGAAGGCCGCGGGGAGGGCACTTCTCCCCCTGGCAGTAGCACTTGTTGTCCGGGTTGACCGCAGCATCCTCGAAGGCCGAGCTGGGGGGCGTGTACCTTCCTGTCTTGATGCCTGTGTGGATAGGAAGACCTTCATTAATCATCATTCGAGGTAAGAGGACCTCTGCAAATCAGATGAGGTGTTCAAAGAAATCTTCAGAATAGTTGCAGAATCGTAGAGCGATGGTAGCGAAGCGATAGGCTTCTCACTCGGGAGGTCGTGGGTATCCTTCTTCTTCTTCAGGCTATATTATGTAGTCCACTGCTGGACATATGAGTCCCTCCCCTAATGAGCGCCATAGCGCCCTGTGGGCATCCTGGCATTATTTTATAAGTTATGTACGTTTGTGTTATATCAGCAATACAACGTTAACGGTGGAAGGAAACACCTTGAGGAAACGTGAGTGTCTGGGGTGTTTAACTACCTCAGCGCTGGAAACCATCAATCCGTGGTGCTCTCTGCGAGAACCCCTGTGCCCTGCAGTGGCACGTTTATAATCTATAATATAAAAAACCGGCCAAGTGCGAGTCAGACTCGCGCACCGAGGGTTCCGTACAAACCTGTATTATAGACCTGAGTATTTGGTATGAATTTCAATTTAATACCTCTACGCGTTTATGAGGAAATGGGTAGTAAGTTTAAAATTATTAAAAAAAAATATATTATGTGATGTAACTAAAAATTTATGGTTTTCGTAATTTTTCATTTATCTATGCTATAAGAGGTTGCTTCGTACCAAATTTCAAGATTCTGAGTTCACGGGAAGCACCCTGTAGGTTTTGATTCCCTTGCAAGTGTCGAAAATTTGCGGCATAAACGGCTGTATCTTTTGATTGCGTTGGCTTAGAAGTTTGATTTTTTCACAGCTTCAAGGGACAGTAGACCTGAGTAATTGATATAAATTTCAGCTTCATACCTCCACGCGTTCCTGAGAAAAAGGGTCTTGACAGACGGACGGACGGACAGACGGACAACAAAGTGATCCTATAAGGGTTCCGTTTTTTCCTTTTGAGGTACGGAACCCTAAAAATGAATCACTGAATGTGTTGGTAAGCGCAAATCTTGAGAGCAGCTGAACCGATTTCGCTAATTTTTTTTAGAATATTCCTTGAAGTACGAGGATGGTTCTTACGGAGGAAGAAAAAAATAGAGTTGACTGTTAGGCGGTACTAAATTCGCTGGGTCAGCTGGTCTACATATAAAACTAGCTGCCCCTACTTTTTTCATCTAGCGTCTAAAGGCTCTTCTCATTTTCTCCAAATAACGGCCCCTTCGGCCCAGTCCAACCCCGGGGAGAAGAGAAACAGAAGTCATCGTCTTTCCGGAGACATATAACCTGGGTGTCTTTAAAAGTAGAGTTAACCGGCATTTAACATGTAAGCACGTAACATCGCAGACCCTATCTTCACTTTGCATCAGGCATGACTGGAGTCAAGTGTAAACTTATGTAAATTAAAACATCCCGTACCCATAGGCTTTGTAAACCCCCAAGAGAGGCTCCCAACGGGTTCCGATCTGCAATGGCCTACGTGGCAGTCACTCAACCGACTCCGGACCCAAGTAGGTCGCTGCAGACAAAACCTAGCAGGTGGGGTTACATTGCACCAACGGAGGAGCAATGTGATTGTGGAGCCTCATCGCAATCCATGGTGCATCTGCTCCAATGCCCATTGTGCCCTCACACCGGCACTCTGGAGGACTTAACAGAGGCCAACGCTGCTGCAATTGCAGTAGCCAACTATTGGGCAGGAAAAATATAGACTGGTCGAATCGCTGACGCGAAAAGAAGAAGAAGTGTAAACTATATTATTTTTAATGCACTAACCCGTGCCAAGGACAATTTTAAAAACCTATTTAGAGGCTAAAAATTCCACCCATGCCGGGTCTGTATTACGTATAGGCAGCGACATCTGGCTGAAGTAATTTGCATCACTTGCAGCCCCGAGTACCTAGTTTGCATCCGTACGTAATACAGAGAATATTGTAAAGAGGTACGAAATTTCATTGATGCCGGTGAGTCGCCCATTAGCTCAGTTGGAAAGAGCGATATCAACCCTTGAACGTTCCCACTGCTGGGGCACGGGTCTCTTCCTGCATCGCAGAAAGGTTACGCCATACTCCACCACGGGGGCCAAGTCCGGGTTGGTGGAGGATTGTAAGACAGTAGCGAGCCTTACTGTCAGGAGTTATCAAGCCGCCCATAAGGCCTCCGACATGGCTTAACGACTGCCATTATATGACAGCCGGCACCAACGGCTTAACGTGCCTTGCGAAGCACGGAGGTTCGAAATTTCATTGAGGCCGGTGAGTCGCCCATTAGCTCAGTTGGAAAGAGCGCTGGCACGGATAGCCAGATAGCGGGTTCGAATCCCGGCATGGGTGGAATTTGTAAAATAGGTTTTTAAAATTGTCCTTAACACAGGTTAGTGCATTGAAAGTAATATAATTAAAGAGAGAGAGAGAGTTAAATAGAGAGAAAGAAGAGAGTCTTCCAGTTGACCTACCGTCCTTGTAGACGTCCCCACGGTACTGCAGAGGGAGCACTCGACACAGGTCCTTGTCGTAAACGTACACCAGGTCAGACTTGGTGGACTCGCGCGGCGGGAAGAAAGACCCTTCGGAGGCTCTAGGGATTATAATTATTAATGTTATTAATAGATTGATTGGTAGATAGGGCGCTATGGCGCTCGTTAGGGGAGCGCCATGTCCAGCAGTGGACTAATATAGCCTGATGCACAAAAAGGGGTTTGTACAAAGGCCAGCTTACTACTAAAAAATATTTTCTTCCAGCTAACATTGGGTTATGTGGATAATGGAAGGGGCTAGTGCCATACAAGATTTATTGCGAAGAGTATACTGATATATGTGTATTTATCTATATATACATAATATAATCTATTATCTGACCTGAATTAATATTCTTTAGAGCATAAAAATTTTGCACATAGGCGAGCTTAATGCTACTTAGCATTATCTACCAGCTAACCTAAGTTTTTAGCAGGTAGTGCAATCAATCATAACAAGGCGCTCACTGTATTTTGTAGCAAGGCGCTCACTGTATTTTGCAACAAGTTATTTACTATATTGTGTAACAAGGGGCTCACTGTATTTTAAAACAAGGCGGTCACTGTATATTGTAACAAGGCGCTTTAAATTTTACACACAGGCGAGCTTAATGCTACTTAGCATAGCTATAGCTGGCTAGCCTAAGTTTTGGAGACAAGATTAGCAGGTAGTGCAATCAATCATAACAAGGCGCACACTGTATTTCGTAATAAGGCGCTCACTGTATTTTGTAACAAGGCGCTCACTGTATTATGTAACAAGTCACTCACTGTATATTGTTACAAGGCCTGTCCTTCCAGTGCGGCAGGTGGTCCATTCCGTTGATTTTGTTGATGTACCCGAACCGGTCCATCGACTTCTGGCCGGCGTAGATCGTAGATACTTCGTCTAGGGTCCCGTTCCTCTGCAAATGATAACTAGTATTAACTCAAATTCAATTAAATTTATTTCAACGTACGTAATACAGAGAATATTGAAAAGAGGTTCGAAATTTCACTGATGCTGATGAGTCGCCCATTAGCTCAGTTGGAAAGAGCGCTGGCACGGATAGCCAGAGGTTGCGGGTTCGAATCCCGGCGTGGGTGGAATTTTTAGCCTCTAAACAGGTTTTTAAAATTGTCCTTAGCACGGTTTAGTGCATTGAAAATAATATGATCAACGTAAGAATCTAAATCGCTTGGAACCCCGGCTGCCTGAGTGATCTTAAACGATCACAATGGTTAAGCAACATAGGGCGCGTTCAGTGCACGGATGGGTGACCGTCTATGACTAACTCTAGTGGCATTTTTCCGAGCGGTTTCGTGCTTGTACGTTAAGCACTTGGTGCCGGCTGCCGACGATAGATGGCAGTCGTTAAGCCAAGTCAGAGGTTTTAGAGCGGCTTGAAAACTTCTGACAGTAAGACTATAAGATTAGTCTTGCAAGCCTCCACCAATCCGGTCTTAACTAATTTATTAAGAATGTACTGTACAATGTAAAATGTAACTAATTTATTAAGAAAATAAATCCTTTTGAGTCGGATGTGGCTCAGAGAGAATTATTTGGTTAGGTTTTATAAATATTATTTGTTTATTTTCAGCATTGTTTTGATATTATTTCATATTTAATTTTTTCGTTGTATTGAAAAAAAAATTACACTATTTTTAATGCACTAACCCGTGCTAAGGAACAAATTTAAAAACCTATTTAGAGGCTAAAAATTTCACCCATGCCGGGATTCGAACCCGCAACCTCTGGCTATCCGTACCAGCGCTCTACCAATTGAGCCAATGGGCGACTCACGGCATCAGTGAAATCATCAGGTTGCGGGTTCGAATCCCGGCATGAGTGAAATTTTTAGCCTCTAAATAGGTTTTTAAAAATGAAAAAAAAATGTCAAGTGCAATGTACCTACCTAACAAATTTAAATAATGTGATATGTGGTGCTAGTGTGCAACCCATGTAGTTATGTAAAAAAGGGTATTACCTGAGTGATAAATGTTTATTCTAAATAATAACTCGGAAACTGTGACTTAAGGCGGCTCCTCAGGGAGCGATTCCAGTACAAACATAGTACCTATGTTAAGAGGGCACTGATAAAGGTTTACTCATCCTTACAACTGTGAGTATAATTTAGTCTTAGAAGGTATAATTTGTTTTATACAGTCTATTTATTCTTACTTGTCCAATTCTACCCTTAAACTGTGACTTTATAGTCGAAAACTGCCATATTTCCATAAATGAAGTGAAAAAGTGAAAAGTGAAAAAGTGAAAAACGCTAACGCTACAATTTCTTTTTGATAACTTTGTTTTCAATTCTAAGCACGGTCTAACAGCAATTTGTGTCCTCTTAACGTATAGGCAAAGTTTCATTGCAATCTGACAAGGCATTTGCTAATAAAAATCAAACAATACTCTTGTATTTAAATTCCTAGCTCCAACATTACAGAACAAAATAGCCACAATTATAGCCAACCTCCGACACGAGATGGCACCAAAAGATAGATAGCTAGATAGACATATTTGTTTGCACCTGCACACACATGACAATTGAGCAACTGCATAGCACAAAGAAAACAAGGCTAAAAATTTTACAGCTTTTTTAAAAATCCTATTTAGAGGCTATAAATTCCACCTATGCGGATTTCGAACCCGCGACCTCTGGCTATCCGTGCCTGCGCTCTTTCCAACTGAGCTAACGGGCGACTCACCGGCATCACTGAAACTTCGAACCTCTATACAATATTCTCTGTATTACAGCAGTAAAAAAAACTTAAGGAAGAAGACAGGAATTGCTCTTTGAGGGAACGCCTGAGCGACTTACCCCTCTGGACTAACGAGTAAGTGACTTACCGACTTTTATAAAAGCACACTATGATAAAAACAAGTTTAGAAATACCCACAGCAAGCAAAAGTCCCATCTGGCTGTTTGGTCGCTTTCCCTTCGGATAGAATATGTGTGCCAGCGAGACTAGAGGGTCGTTGTACCTGGAAAAGAAACAAAAAATACATTTTTGAACTAAAACTTTCGTAAGCACAACACATTGTGGACTTTTAGTCCGGATCTTCTTACGGGTGTTGTTAAATCGGAAGAGTCCGACCAGGTTTCGCTCCGATTCGCAGAGCTTAATCATGGTGAGCAGAGACGGAGCTCGCGTCGTCGGTTGCTCGTCTCACACGAGCGAGCTCCATCTCTGCTCACCATGATTAAGCTAAACCGAAAGCGAAACCTGGTCGGACTCTTCCGATATAACAACACCCGTAAGTAGATCCGGACTAAAAGTCTACAAAAAATACATTAGTTTCACTATAAGACCGCCTCGGTGGCGTAGTGGTTTGGCACGCTGACTGTAAAACCGAAGGTCTCGGGTGCGATCCCCGGCTGGGTCGAACGGAAAAACGAAATTTTCTAGTTTGTCTCGGGTCTTGGATGTTATTCTATGTATTTATTGTATTAAATCTATCGTCGAGTTAGCACCTATAATACAAGTCATTTAGTTGTACTTAGTATAACGCTAACGAGATCTGTGTAATATGTCCATGAATATTTATTTATTTATCGGTGAAAGAAAACTCTGTGAAAAAAAAAATATGGACATAAATACTCTCAACTTAGTCTTTTCAAAGTCCTTAATTACCAGAGTTTACATAATTATTATAAAACATAGAACTCCTACATTGTACTGGCTTTTATTCCAGACCTCATTGTCTCATCTTAATAATCCTTTATGTTATAGTAGCCCTTTTGGAACAAAGTGTGCTTAACATATTTTTTGAACCGTGATTCAGGCAAGCTTAATATATCTTTTTCTTTCTACTCACCCAAAGACCAGCTCCTCAGCGGTGACTTCGACGAAAGGCTTGGCTCTGTCCTTGTAAGTGATGGCGAGACCCGTCACCAGCAAGTTGAACAGTAACCCGGCCAGGTTTGGCGAGAACGAGGTCACGGTCTGAAAGAGGTCAAACATACGAAAATATAGGAAAATGTGAGTTTTAGACCTAAGCGGGTGTCGTAAGGTACACAAACCGGGGGGTGGGCAGCAGCGGCCCCTGCAGTACAATTCCACCAAACTGCGATCCCCAACCCCCAATGATGGCACAACCTTACGCTATGGCGCTCATTAGGGGAGGGCTATGTCCAGCAGTGAACTAATATAGCCTGAAGAAGAAGAAGAAGACGTAAGCATTTTTTTCATTGCACATACCGGTGTTATCCGCGTCTTGCCGATTTTCCAACCAAGAACCACTACCGTGCTAATCGCTTTATTGAACAACTTTTAGAGATATATTATTTTTAATGCACTAACCCGTGCTAAGGACAGTTTTAAAAAACCTATTTAGAGGCTAAAAATTCCACCCATGCCGGGATTCGAACCCGCGACCTCTGGCTATCCGTGCCAGAACTCTGGCACTAATAGCCAGAGGTCGCGGGATTTTTTAGGTTCTAAATACGTTTTTTTAAAACTTGTAGCGTTGTAAAGCTTTTATAAATAATAAAACTGGAACCACTTATAGCGCGAGGTTGCGTCATCATAGAGGGGCAATGCCCATAATCCCCACGCTGGGCATGCGGGTTGGGGATCGCAGTTCGGTGGAATTGTACTGCAGGGGGCGCTGCTGCCCACCCCCTGGTTTGTGTCGCTCAGTCGCCTTTTACCACACCCGCGGGAAGAATTTGGGTTGGTGCTATTCTCTAGGCCGACACCACACAGCAACTTTTCGTCCACTGACCGAATATCTGAAGTCCATAACACCGCATCTGCTCGTATATAAGACCAGTTGTAAGAGTTGCAAGACTCACCAGCAAGGGGATGTTGGGCACGACTAGCTTCTGGTTTTTGTCGACGGACAACTCAGGCACGAAGCGCAGGATCTTGTTGTGTTGATAGGTCACCGTGTCGTTGTCGTGGAACTTTATGTTCACCTTTTCCATGTCCTCCCTGGAAACATAGTGGATGACATAAGTTACTTCTGACAGTAAGGCCCGCCACTGTCTTTTTTTATTTGTGAAACACCTTCCGCCTTATTATAAAAACCTGAATAAGTCCTGGTTTAAACCAAGACTAAAAGATCTAGGATTGTTACGGTATCAAAGTTAGACCCAGATCAAATGTGTGTCGTTATTACAAATAGAATACTATTCGAGGATCAGTTAAACCAGAGATCAGCCATGGTTCAAATAATATTCACTGATTCGTTCATTCAACGTTCATTCAATGCTGCGTTCCGTTTCACTAAATGGATATAATCTTCACATTTTAAACGCAAAAATATTCATTATTGCGTTTAAAATACCTATACATCGTAAATTGTTCTTTGTTTAGGTTCCAATCTAACTAAAATGAGCACTATTAATTATTATATTGTTATTGAAGCGTTTTTATAATCAAATGGCTACTCTCGTGTGAAATGGAGTGAAATATTCGACCGCGCGCGCCAATCCGAGACGTCAACAATTTTCTGATAGTTTCATACTGGGAATAGGTATTATTAATTTTTAAACTTTGGGCGGTTTCGTTGTTGATTATTATAATTATAATAATAAAATGGAACATTTGAAGAAAAACGTGAACCTATATTTGTATCGAAAATCTTCGTCACTTAATTTGAAGGTATTCACACGATGACGAAGTCCAAATCATGTCCCAATCGTCCAAATCATCGAAATCCATCATATCAATGGCGTCCATAATATCAATTATTTATTGCAACCTATCACACATACAAAACCAAACAAATTCAAACGTCAATTTGGAGGTTAGTCCACAGATAAACTAGGGGTATCAGAAGTTTAACTTTAGTACCATAGATAGTCCATCACGTAGCGATAAACTTCGTTTTGTAATAACATTTTACTTGGTCTATGGTTTAAACCTGGTAACAATCCCAGTACTAAATTTAGACCGCGTTTTGGAATAAGGCTGCAGAAGTTTAACTTTAGTACCATAGATAGTCCATGACGTAGCGATAAACTTCGTTTTGTGATAACATTTTACTTGGTCTGTGGTTTAAACCTGGTAACAATCCCAGTACTAAATTTAGACCGCGTTTTAGAATAAGGCTGTGTTTTTTTTCTAATGTACTAACCCGTGCTAAGGACAGTTTAAAAACCTATTTAGAGGCTAAAAATTGGGATTCGAACCCGCGACCTCTGGCTATCCGTGCCAGCGCTCTTACCAACTGAGCTAATGGGCGACTCACCGGCATCAGTGAAAGTTCGAACCGAAGATGTCGCTGCCTGTACGTAATACAGAGAATGTTGTAAAGAGGTTCGAAATTTCACTGACGTCGGTGAGTCGCCCATTAGCTCAGTTGGTAAGAGCCCTGGCACGGATAGCCAGAGGTCGCGGGTTCGAATCCGGCATGGGTGGAATTTTTAGCCTCTAAATAGGTTTTTAAGTACCTTATGTAACAAGTGTTTCTTATAATCTATCCGCTCTCGGAAACCTGTTCGGTTTATGTGTTAGCGGCGGTCGTTCTTAGTTTTTAATTTCACATGCACAACTTAAGAAAGGCCTGCGGAACGTACGTTTTGGCACGCTATATTTAGCAATTAATTACAATAACTAGCGGCCATTCACAATCCGTAGGCGTACCTACGGATTGTGAATGGCCGCTAGTTATTGTGAAGACCGTAGTCTTCAGCGTATCAAACCTCTACAGGCGTTTGTAAAGATAGGTAGATACTATTAGGTAGGTAAATATAGTGGTTGATCAGCTGTCGACCGCTCACCGACCGTACCCCCGCTCCCCGTGCTTTATTCTTATTACTTATTTATTTATAAGCACAAGTGAGGCTGAGTTACGATCGGGAAACATATAATATTTGCAAACCTTATATTTGAAAAAACAATAACAGAGTCCAAATATTAGTTTTGTCTTACAATCCTCCTCCAACCCGGACTTGGCCCCTGGGGTGGAGTATGGCTTAACCTTCCTGCGGTGCAGGTAGAGACCCGTGCCCCATCAGTGGGGACATACAAGGGTTGATCGATATAAATAACATTCCTCTAAAAGTGGGTTCTTATTGAACATCAAGAAGAGCCTCGCCTTAATTGAAAGTTCAATCTGAACTCAACCAAATTAAACGTAACTTAAATAAGCTAACCAACTTATTCTTTTTAAAATATTGCCTAACCAACTAAATTTCTTTATAAAATATTACCAACATAGTCAAACAAAAATATTTTTCATTTTTTTTTTAAATTATTACAATTGGCATGTAGGGTTATTCGATAATAACCCTACATTTCTGCAGTAGGTTGCACCTAGAGGCGAACCTTTTCTGCAGCCTTCACCTTCACGCTTATGAACCAAGCAAGAGCAGATAGAGTCATCAATTGTTTACTTACCTTGTCTACCGTTAGAGAGACCTTGGACAAATAAAACATACCTAAAGTTAAACTACAGTAACCATAGGTACCTACTTAGGACCAAATAAGCGGTCTCTGAAAGTAAATAAAGAAATACCATCAGAGCACTGCTTACCCTAAGCTACAGGGTCTTATCCCTCTGTTAGGAAGCAGAGCGTATACACGTATAATATTTTTGTCTTAAATTAAAGCGTAATATGATGCTAAGTGTAATGTATCACCTTTATGAAAAAAATACACTTATTATTATTAGTATTTCTTAATGAATCGCGATACTCATACATAGTTATATATTGAACGGGTCAAATCGCGATTATTTATTGGTCTATCCGAGACCACGGCAACTGTAACGCTGCCGAAACGTCGGGAAATAAGGCATTTACGTTTTACCTAATTATTAATCGCGATTTGACCCGTTTAATATATAACTTATTATTATTATTATAAAGTAGATCTAAAATAGTTTGTTAAGGAATTTCGTTTTGATTTTTTTTTAACATAACATTTTACATACATTGCTTCAGGCCCCACACTAGGATACTCTGTGTCGTGGGAACCAGAAACAACGACATCACAAACATGTAAACATCCAAGATCTGGGGTTTTTTTTGTTTCCAGCCGGGATTCGAACCCGGGACCTCTTGCATGGTAGGTAGATGCGCTACCGCTACGCCACAGAGGTCGTCAAATTGTGTAATGTGCAGTAAAAAATCAGCAATGTAATGCAATTTAAGCCAACGTTATTAATATTATTCTAAATTATAATGTAGGTTCACTAAAATGTTTATTCACAGTTGCATATTAAACGGGTCTGATCACGTCTTACCCAATAATAGGTAAAATGTAATTACCTTATTTCCCGACATTTCGGCAGCGTTACAGTTTCGCGTAGAATTTTGATAAAAATATTGATTTATTTTAATCAAAATTCCTCTATCAACCCGGACTTGGCCCCCGTGTTGGAGTATGGCCTAAGCTTCCTGCGATGCAGACCCATGCCCCAGCAGTGGGGACATAATACTTATAAGGTTGATAACGAATCAAAATTCACAAATGATTAATTTCATTAGAACTTTTATGAACTAATTTAATTTTTACATAACACACAATTTTGAAAGTATAAAACTCCTTTATAAAAAAAGGCACGATGAAAGAGTTTTAAATCTTCTTCCATAATGTGGTGTCACCAAAAAAAACCGAAATCGAATATTGATCGATATTAGGGGAAGTTTTTTTATGAAACTAAATCAGTGTTTTAAATTTTTGAAATAAAACTTTCGTAAGCACAACACATTGTAGACTTTTAGTCCGGATTTACTTACGGGTGTTGTTATATCGTCTCTGCTCACCATGATTAAGCTCTGCGAATCGGAGCGAAACCTGTCCGACCAGGTTTCGCTCCGATTCGCAGAGCTTAATCATCGTGAGCAGAGACGGAGCTCGCGTCGTCGGTTGCTCGTCTCACACGAGCGAGCTCCATCTCTGCTCCCCATGATTAAGCTAAACCGAAAGCGAAACCTGGTCGGACTCTTCCGATATAACAACACCCGTAAGTAAATCCGGACTAAAAGTCTACAAAGTGTTTTAAATCTTTTTAATAAGTTGTTTCCCCTAATATCGATCAATATTCTATTATTTGATACTGTCGTCACGCCTATTACTTGGTTTGACTGATATCACCAAACGACATACATTCACACGGAACAAAGCATAATTTTAACTCAGGATAAGGCCAATCGGTCGCCATGACAACCTCTTGGCCCAGAACTTAATCCTAGCCTAGACCTAGCCTGCAAATAGTCTAGAAAATTACAGCTATAACGAGATTGAAGCTATTTATAGTGCCAGTAGCTGGAGGTCGAGGTAAAAGTGCTTGTATGGGGATCTTGCAAAAAAAATATTTTATCCTCAACGAAATGTAATGAAAAAGTTTACGTTACACGTCAAACGCGCTCGTGGCCTAGGCGAACCGAGTGATTGGAATCAATCACTTGGTTAAGCAACAACAGGCGCGGTCAGGTACAGGATGGGTGAGCGTCCCGTGACTACCGCTAGTGGCATTTTTCCGAGCGCTTCCGTGCTTCGCAAGGCACGTTAAGCCGTTGGTGCCGGCTGTCATATAATGGCAGTCGTTAAGCCTGGTCAGAGGCCTTATGGGTGGCTTGTTAACGTCTGACAGTAAAGCCTGATACTGTCTTACAATCCTGCACCGACCGGGCTTGGCTCCCGCGGTGGAGTATGGCCTAACCTGCCTGCGATGCAGGAAGAGGCCCGTGCCGCAGCAGTGGGGGCATACAAGGGCTGATACCATTATCAACAATGTGGATAAAATGACTTACCGGTACACGAACGGGCCGACCTCCTGCAGTCGAGGTTTCTCGCCCAGCTCCAGGAATCCATGAGGGTTGGTGACGTTGAAGATGTAGACCTTGGTCAGGCGCACCACGCCGGGCTTCTGCCAGTAGCTGTAGCTCAGGGAGCCGTTCCATAGCTTCAGCTCCTGGAGACGACAGAGCGGGCGAAGATGACAAAAGTTTAAAAACCTATTTAGAGGCTAAAAATTTCACCCATGCCGGGATTCGAACCCGCAACCTCTGGCTATCCGTACCAGCGCTCTGCCAATTGAGCCAATGAGCCAAATTTGTTCCTTAGCACGGGTTAGTGCATTAAAAATAAAAATAGTGTAATCATGTGGGTACAGTGATATCGTTCCGATGTTAAACCTAACTGCAAAGTAGGTAGTCGGGGCTGTAAGTAATGCAATTTACTTAAGTCAGATGTCGCTGCCTGTACGTAATACAGAGAATATTGTAAAGGGGTTCCAAATTTCACTGATGCCGTGAGTCGCCCATTGGCTCAATTGGCAGAGCGCTGGTACGGATAGCCAGAGGTTGCGGGTTCGAATCCCGGCATGGGTGAAAAAAAATTTTTAGCCTCTAAATAGGTTTTTAAATTTGTTCCTTAGCACGGGTTAGTGCATTAAAAATAAAAATAGTGTAATGACAAAAGTTACAATATAATACAAGGCTAGAAATTCTACCCATGCCGTTGATGCAAATTACTTCAGCCAGATGTTGCTGCCTGTACGTAATACGCAGAGTAGGTATTGTAAAGAGGTTCGAAATTTCACTGATGCCGGCGAGTCGCCCATTAGCTCAGTTGGGAGAGCGCTGGCACGGTTAGCCAGAGGTCGCGGGTTCGAGTCCCGGCATGGGTGGAATTTTTAGCCTCTAAATAGGTTTTTAATATGATACAGCTTACGTCCCACTAAGGCACAGGGATCCAATTCTCATTTCATTAGCAAATAATTCGTATACGACTCGAAGGCTTCCAAGTAATAGAATTCTACATAAAAAGTCAAGCGACAGCCAAAATCTGTGACCGTCAGGTCCGCTGGACCAAATGAGATATAGAAATCAAACCATGCGTATTATTTACTACCCATTTGCTACTATTTTTACTACCTATCATAAAGTATTTGCTACCTTTACGGTATCGAATTTATCAAAAGAATAAAGTGGCCAGCCATTCTGACGTCTGGTTGGCTGGCTACTTGGATTTTCATGTCATGTTAGTTAAGTGTTCACGATGTCATTGATATCAGTATTTACTACCTTTTTGCTACCTAGAGAAAACATTATTTTTACGATGATAAAAAGCTCGAGAAAACCCGTAACACATTCTGGGCCTTATGCATCTACGTAATGAGAAGATTTATACAGCATCCAGTGGCACCCTCTCTCACACTAGATGAGTGAAGGGCTTAAGATGTTGTAAGCTTTGCCCCGCACCTATACCATCCTGACAACTTAATCGGCTTCGCCCACAGGAAAGACAAGTCAATACGAGCGGAGCCAACCAAGCCGCGGGTTTCCTCACGATGTTTTCCTTCACAGTTAGCGTGTGACATTGAGACAACAAATTGAATTGAAAAAAAGGTACGTACAGTACTACGCATCATAAAAGCCCCTTCAGGAATCTACGTTCGCGCAGACTAGGAAGAAGTGTAACGAAAATACCCGAAGCTATACGTAAGTACATTCAACATGATCTTTAACAGATACGGTTAAGGTGCAGAATTGATTGCCGCAGTAGCGCTACCTATTTTGCTCACGCTAATATTGCCAAACTAATAGTCACCTGCATCGATGACGTTGAATCAACCAATAGCAACAAAGGCGCGCGGGCTGCCATAAAATGAAACTATCTGATTGGTCGATCAACTTGCGGCACATCCAAAATTTGGTCATCTGCGCAGGTACATCCGCGAGACTTATTTCTTGTGTAGCACGCGCGCACTGGGGATCGAACATAGATCTCTCGCTTACGCCATTGTTCTGCCCACTGAGCTACCACCGCTGTAACACACATTGTTAGTGTGGCGAGCACACGTCAACTCTGCGCGCGCAATACAAACTCCAACATTCCTGCATCGCGCAATAAAAGTGTTTCAATGAGATACCATAAATATAACGTCCGACTAACAATAGTTGGACCGGCCGTCCCCAGGCATACGATCTGCCTGGCGGGAAATTTCCCTTTATAGTGGAAGAGCATGATCACCCGCTCTTCCCTATTGTACGTTAGTGTACGAGAAACCGGAGGTGGGGTTTACACCATAAACTTACCCGAAATATGATGTAGTCCAGCCAAGGTACGAAGGACAGAATGATGCCAAGAGCGACAGTGCATACGCTGAACAATACCACTGCTAGGCGACCTGCGGACAAGATACAATAAAAATTAGTAAAATAATATATAAAAAAAATATTAAAAACCTATTTAAAGAGCAAAAATTCCGCCCATTCCGGGACGCGAACCCGCGACCTCTGGCTAACCGTGCCAGCGCTCTCCCAACTGAGCCAATTGGCAAGTACCGGCATCAGCGAAATTTCGAACCACTTTACAAAATAGTCTGTATTATTTACAGAAATTAGAAATAGGCCTCAAACAAAATTGGTTTTTTAAATTGTCCTTAGCACGGGTTAGTGCAACAAATCGATTCGATTCCGTAAACCACAAGTAACAAGCCTATTTCTCAGGGATAAGCCACTATACTTATAATATTGTTAAATCTTTGATTATTTGATACTGTTGTCACGCCTTTTCGTCTTACCTACTTGTTATCTAATCTGATATAAAACCTATATTAGATTTAATACTTGAGAAAAAATGGTCAGAGTGGAGTCTTTTCCCGCTGCCTTTTTCTCCACCACACTACGGCCCGAAGGCAGCGGCTTACATTTCACATTGTACATTGACATTCCGCCAACCGAATGAAAATTCTTTACGTTGAAATAAAATTTATTAATTTTATTTATGTGTAATTTAAAAATTGTTATTTTAATTGTATGTAAATAGATGCCGATTGTATGTTTGAATTCTTAATTAATGTTTGTGAAGATTTTATAACGTCTTTAACTTGTTGCATTAGGTGCTAATCCTGTAATAATAAGTTATTATGTTAAATAAATAAATTCTGTGGGTTGATAGACTATGCATTGAACATCTAAAAACATTAAGCACATTAAGCTTGCCTGAATCGCGGTTCAAAAAATATGTTAAGCACACTTTGTGCCAAAAGGGCTACTATAACATAAAGGATTATCTAGATGACAATGAGGTCTGGAATTAAAGCCAATACAATGTATGAGTTCTATGTTTTATAATAATTATGTAAACTATGTTAATTAAGGACTTTGAAAAGACTAAGTTTGGAGTTTTTTTGTCCATTTTTCTCCAAAATGATCTAGATTTTGAAATGGACACCTAGTTTGAATTGTAACGTTCATTAAGCCGCAGCTTCTGCGCTACTTGAATAAAACCTTTTCATTTCATTTCATTTCATTACATCGAATTGTCATAGAAACCTATCGATTACAGTTCAACTAAATAGGGCTCAGGTTGACTTGACTACTAGCATTGTATATTCATGGCCTTTCCAAGTAAATATTACTCGAGTAAGAAACGTGCACCGAACACACGTGATGCGGTTATATACACTCAACTGACGTTTGATCGCCATGGTTCTTTGTTAGGTAATCGTAACTCAAAGGAGTTACTGATATAGCTCGAGGAATTGCACAGAAGCGCTCGTGGCCTAGGCGAACCGAGTGATTTGAATCAATCACTTAGTTAAGCAACAACAGGCGCGGTCAGGTACAGGATGGGTGAGCGTCCCGTGACTACCGCTAGTGGCATTTTTCCGAGCGCTTCCGTGCTTCGCAAGGCTCGCTAAGCCGTTGGTGCCCGCTGTCAATAACGGCAGTCGTTAAGCCATTTCAGAGGCCTTATAGCACAGATTAGAGACTTAATAGTTACTTATAGGCGGCTTGATAACTTCTGACAGTAAGGACCTGCCACTGTCTTACAAACCTCCACCAACCCGGACTTGGCCCCCGTGGTGGAGTAAGGCCTGACTTTCCTGCGATGCAGGAAGAGACCCGTGCCCCAGCAGTGGGGACATACAAGGGTTTATGACGTATTTGCATAGATGAATTGGCAGTGGGCGGGGCACATAGCTCGAAGAACTGATTACCGTTGGGGTGAAAAAGTTCTGACTTGGCGACCGCGGACCGGACAACGCAGCGAAGGCAGGCCCTCCACCAGATGGTCTGACAACCTGGGCCTAGAGTCTAACTAATTGAATTATACAAGCACGGTAATATTTGTTAGTAGCCTATTTTTCTACAATGCAAAACAATACCATTTTCTACAATGTCATTCTAGGGACATAACGCGCGCATATAAAATAGGTCTCTCTCGCGAAGAAGATCGTATGCGACGCGATGCGTATTTTTGTACCTAGGTACCTACGGTCGTTTTATAACGCGGAAAACGGGGATCCTTACTAAATGCGACTATTATTAATAAGGTATTAATAGACAACCTTTAGGCCTGCTAGTACACCGCCGCCGAAGGACAGACGGACGGACCGTCGCATTGTTTGCCGTACGGTTAATCATGCGGCTAAATTATTGCGAAGTAGTTAATTGCTTGTTGCGGTTTCATATTATTGTATAACTCACAATTAAACTGTGTAACACAATCAGTTCTAAGTACGCTTATTTTGAGGACCGCTCTTAAGTCAGGTTTTCACGATCTTAGTGCGCTTGGTCCGAGTTCGCCATCCGAGTAAACTACTGCTATTTTGGTGTCACGAAAAACCGTCCAATCAATGCATTAGTTTACTCGGATGGCGCACTCGGTCCGAGCACTAAGACCGTCAAAATCCGGTTTTGGGCAAAGCGCTCGCGGCCTAGTGAAACCGAGTGGTCGGAATCAGTCACTTGGGTTAAGCAACAACAGGCGTGGTCAGGTGCTCGAGGGCAACCGTCCCGTGACTACCGCTAGAGGCATTTTTTCCGAGCGCTTCCGTGCTTCGCAAGGCACATTAAGCCGTTGGTGCCGGCTGCCGTGTAATGGCAGTCGTTAAGCTATGTCAGAGGCTTTATCGGCGGCTTGATAACTTCTGACAGTGAGGCCCGCCACATCTTTAGAATCCTGAATCCATCAACTCCGACTTGGCCCCCAAGGCAACTAAACGTAACCTTGCTGCAATGCAGGAAGAGACCCGTGCCCCAGCAGTGGGGACATACATAGGGTTGATATCGTCAGCATCACTGATAATCCGTTTTGTTTAAATAATCTGGAATGTTGCTACGTGGAGCCTCTTAAGTAGAACATCACTATCGTTTACAACAATGTTTTCCTTTCCACCTGCGACAGTTTGGACAGCTGTCAATTATTATGTAACTCTAATACGTTTCTGTTTGCGGACCCTTGCCCCTTTCAATCACACTTCTTACCTAGTGCAGGGCTTCCCAAACTTTGAGTTTGAGTTGCCTTTGAGTTTCTTATCCTACTAATATTATAAACGCGAAAGTTCGTAAATATAGATGGTTGGATGGTTGCTACTCTTTCATGTAAAAACTACTGAATGGATTTTAATGAAACTTTACCATAATATAGCTTATACATCAGAATAACACATAGGCTACAATTTATAAAATATATTGTTTGAATTGTCCGAAATATGACGAATAGTTTCATAAAAGTGGCGAAAAGTAAGTAGGAAACATTCTTCCATCTACGAGCTATTCTGGCGTGCGCTGCCAAAACCACTAGCGTTACACATATGTGATGTAATGTTTAAAAAATCGTTAAATATAGTTTATGGGAGCATACAGTAGTAGCTATCTATAGGCGTATGATTAGGGCTCCGCAGTGCTTATTTACCGTATTTCTTATGTTAAAAATACTGTTACATTATTATATTGCGACTGTCACATGTCAATATGGTCAGTCAGTGTTATATTTTTCAAATGCAACCCAATTCGTCGGTATAAAGCTAAAACTCATTAACTGCTTTTCCATTTTTTTATTTATAAACTGATAATAAATTTTGCCCAAAATAAACACTTTCTAGTTTACTCATTAAAAAATAACGATTACATTTAGTATCTTAAATTCACATTAGCGCAGTTTCTACGATTAGGCTTATTTGCAGTTACTGAATTTTACCTTTATACCGACGAAATATCTATGTGATAATTTTAATGTCATTATGTTAGTTCTTTTCAACGCCACGCTAATATAAGCTACTGGAAATACTAATCCTACGCCTACGACTTCGTAGTCACTTGACAAGCACCAGCTAGTGAGAGATATTCTTATGCGACGCAAATAACGTCGCAACCTCTATGTGGACAAAATGTAACTATCAATCTATAGTTAAATCCTAGCAACTTGTTACCAAATAATACTCAATAATTTATTGCATACCACAAGTAATACAGATGACAGGCATCTGTATTACATTGTACATGTTATTTCTTATGTAATGTCCTGTTAAATGTTTCATAGAAATAAAGTATAAAGTAAGTATGACATAACTAAAAATATTGATTACACTATTTTAAATAGGTTTTTAAAAATATTGATCTTTGTGGCAACATTATAAATTACTGGCTGTGCCTCGCAGTGTTGCACGAGTTTAATCGGTTTTCCCATGAGAATGAGATATTTTCCCGCAGTAAAACGTAGCCTATGTGTTAATCCAGGGTGTCAGCTAACCCCATACCAAATTTTATTAAAATCGCTCCAGCCGTTTAGACGTGAAGAAGTAACAAACATACACACTCACAAACTTTCGCCTTTATAATATTAGAGTGATGTGATGTGATTATCGTCATCATGAACCCATTATGTCCACACCGAAGGGCATGGGTCTCTTCCCTGAGGAAGGCATACGCCATACTCCACCACTGGCGCCATGCACGGACTGGCGGAGGTTTGCAAGACTAGTGGCTGGTCTAACTGTCAGAAGTGTTCATGCCGCCCTAAGGCCTCTTAACTTGGCTTAACGACTGCCATTATATCGACGATATATGTCGATAGATGGCAGTTGTTCATCTATCTGCCATTATTAAAAACGTTTAAGTAAAAAAACAAAAAAGATTTTTTTTTATTTGTGAAATATGTAAAATAACAAGTGTTGCAGAAGTGTTGCAACATGCAGAGTGCAAAGTTTCTTTCTTTATACATTATTGCACACGAATAACATTACACATAAAAGAAATAGAATGCATTTACAAAGGCGAGCTTATCTCTGTAAGAGATTTGTTCCAGCTAACCTTGGGGAGTCGGAGTGGAGATGTGAAACGGGACTATGCACGTGCACAACATACACTACATACTTAATACACTTACACAGATATCAAAATCCTGCCAAGACAGATACCTACCAAAATATATAAAAATTCTAATAATGAAAAGAATAAACTATAAAGTTTTTTGGCAATTAGCAATTGGTGAATCCCCTGGGATAATACTGCGACCCGGGGCGGGGCGCGACTTATAGTTTGGGAAGCCCTGAGCCAGTACATATATAGATTGGATACTGTTTAGTTTTATTGTCTGGTTAGTCGCCATTTCAACTAACTAGTAGGAAAAAGGAGTTCACTAGATTATGTTTGTTTTAACCGGTGACTGATGTCATTACGTGTATTCTTTACTGTATTTATTTTGTACATAGACAATAAATTTTCGTGTGACAAAAAAAGGTTCCCCCAAAAATAGTTCTTGTTATCTAAAGTCATAGAAAATTATTTTTTGTGTAATAAGCGTGAAAACAAATTGTGAAAAAATAATTAATGCAATTGATTTTAAGTATAACTAAGTACCTATACTGTTACACACTTAAAATAATTGTCTCTTTTAAAAACCTATTTAGAGGCTAAAATTCCACCCATGCCGGGATTCGAACCCGCGACCTCTGGCTATCCGTGCCAGCGCTCTATCCAACTGAGCTAATGGGGGACTCACCGGCATCAGTGAAATTTCGAACCTCTTTACATTTTTCCTTGTATTACGTACAGAGCAAGGGTTAGTGCATTAAAAATAAAAATAGTATAATAATTGCCTCTGTTAACTTAATTTCGGGATCATTTATAAAATACAGTCTAGATACGTCCCACTGTAGGGTACAGGCCTTCTCTCACAGCGAGACTGTGGGCTTAATCACCACGCGTGCCCACTGCGGATTTGTACCCAGTATAAATATTCTCGCACTCCCTTGCTGTTTGTTATCAATATATTTTCGATTTAATTATTTATGTACATGCACCACGTATCGACTATATTCTTCATGCAATCCACTCCATCCAAAGGTTGTCTAGAAGAGATCGCTCTTAGCGATAAGACCGCCAATTGTATAACATTACTTAGATTTAAGAATCATGGTTGTAATATTTTTCTGGTTGTGCAATAAAGAGTTCTCTATCTATCTATCTATCTATCTATCTATCTATCTATCTATCTATCTATCTATCTATCTATCTATCTATCTATCTATCTATCTATCTATCTATCTATCTATCTATCTATCTATCTATAAAAAAAAACCCAGGGTCAGCTAGTTTTCTTTTTATGTAGATAATAATATAGGTGGGCTTATTTACCACTCATGCCCACCGCGGATTGGAAATTTCAAGGGCTTCGTTCAACTTCGCAAGTGTCGCCTAACTTCGTTCAACTTCGCAAGTCTCGATCAACATTGATCAGCTTTGTGAGTTTCGCCCATCTTCGTTCGACTTCGCAAGTAGAGTTTTTATTGGACACTAAATTGTTATTGACAGGTCGATATATTTGTCGATTGGAGATAATTGCGTCCACCACCTAACCTAATAAGGTTAAGATGCTAACTTTACTTAGGACGTTACAGCATTATCCAAGTTAAAATAATAAAAAAAAAAAAATATTTAAAAAACCACTTTACACAAAGTTACAAAGGGTATGGGAAGGTTAAAAATTAATTGGCTTATGTTAAGAATAAAACGACAATGTCTACCGGCGATCCCCACATTAGACGATAGTCTATAGTGGGGGACTCGGTCTCGCAAGTCTCGCGCAAATTCGTTCAGTATCGCGATTCTAACTCAACTTCGCATGTCTCGCCCAACTTCGTTCAGTATCGCGATTCTAACCCAACTTCGCAAGTCTCGCCCAACTTCGTTCAGTATCGCGATTCTAACTCAACTTCGCAAGTCTCGCCCAACTTCGTTCAATATCGCGATTCTAACTCAACTTCGCAAGTCTCGCCCAATTTCGTTCAATATCGCGATTCTAACTCAACTTCGCAAGTCTCGCCCAATTTCGTTCAATATCGCGATTCTAACTCAACTTCGCAAGTCTCGCCCAACTTCGTTCAATATTGCAATTCAAGCTCCTCTTCGTTCAACTTCGCATTCTCGCCTAACTTCGTTCAACTCCCTAGTCTGGCCCAACTTCGTTGAACTTCACGATCAGTGTAACAGACGCTTAAAAGTGCCGCCTGCGTGACATCTCCAGCGATGAACGATTATGAATTGGATTAACTTTTTAAGTAGGTAGTTATTCGCAATTAAAAAGTCACTAGCTTTTTTTCATAAAACAATAGCCATTTATTGCAAATCCACACCACGCCGAGTTCCCATAGCAACTAGCTACTCCTCTAATTATGACTACCACACGATTAAAAGTTAATCGTGATATCAGTAGGTATTACTTTAATCAAAGGACTGATGATGGGAAAAATGCAATTATTTCTCGCGGACAAAGATGCTGAAGATTGTCGGTGCTTACATAATACATTGGAAACAAATTGGTTCGCAACGCTTCCTTGAAATTAAACTGCCAGTAAACACAATCTAACAAAGTCCGTCCATTTTTAGGGTTCCGTAACTCGGAATGAAATAACAGAACCCTTATAGGATCACTTTGTTGAAATTAAATGAAAATGTTTTATTCAAAGTAGCGCAGAAACTGCGGCTTAATGAACGTTACAATTCGAACTAGGTGTCCATTTCAAAAATTAGAAATTTTTTGAGAAAAATGGACAAAAAAACTCTAAACATAGTCTTTTCAAAGTCCTTAATTAACAGAGTGTACATAGGTAATTATTATAAAACATAGAACTCATGCATTGTACTGGCTTTAATCCCAGACATTTTTTTAACCGCTTTTTAGGCAAGCTTAGTGTGTCCCCACTGCGGGTCTCTTTCTGCATCGCAGGAAGGTTAGGCCATACTCCACCACGAGGGCCAAGTCAGGGTTGGTGGAGGATTGTAAGACAGTGGCGGGCCTTACTGTCAGAAGTTATCAAGCCGCCCATAGGCCTCTGACAACGCAACGAATAGCAACCTTGAACCGTCTCTCCGCGAAATTATTCTGTTTTATAATAATTATGTAAACTCTGTTAATTAAGGACTTTGCAAAGACTAAGTTCGGAGTTTTATTGTCCATTTTTTCTCCAATTTTTTTCAAATTCAAATTAATTTATTTGTGGATCAAAGGTAATTATTTTACATAATTGGTGGTCAGTCTTAAATTACAGATCACTATGGTCCTACCAGTACATAGGCATACAAATATAATGAAGTTATTATGAAAGTAAACAAGTTACAATGTGTCATTTAGAAAGTCTTCAATTTTATAATAAAATTTTTCAACAAGTAGATCTTTTAATGTCTTTCGAAATACATCTAGATTTAGTTCTTTGTACAGTGTTGGTATCTTGTTAAAGATTATAGGCGCCATGCACAAAATACTTTTTCGCATCAAAGTAGTTTTAGCTGGATATGAGCGTAGTCTATTTTCATTGCGGAGGTTCCTATGTATCGTGTCTCCTAGAGAAGGAAATAGACGAGGGTTGTTCCGTACAAACATAGCTACCTCAAATATAATATAAACACGGAAGAGTCAGAATTCGGTGGGTATGAAACATGGGCTTGCAACTTTCTATGGACTTTATGCGAAACATGGATCGTGTAGGTACATCTTTTTTGAGTTTTAAAAGCTAAGGTTTTTATTAGTGGAACAACCCCAGAATATTATACCGAACCAAAATGATCTAGATTTTTGTTAGTTTGAATTGTAACGTTCATTAAGCCGCAGATTTTGCGCTACTTTGAATAAAACTTTTCCATTTCATTTCGTTTCATTGTGTTATCGAAAAGTATTAAATATCAGCGGTGGAGTATGGCCTAAACCTTCCTCAGGGAAGAGACCCGTGCCCCTCGGTGGGGACATAATGGGTTGGTGATGATAATTATGGTTAAATATCAACTGTTTCATTTATCTCTCCTTTAAAAGAAGTTCTGTTGAACCAAATACGAACAGCTTAAATCTATAATACAATAATGAATCGCTGAATATGTTGATAAGCGCAAATCTCGAGACCAGTTGAACCGATATCGCCAATTCTTTTTTTAGAATATTCCTTGAAGTACGAGGATGGTTCTTAGGGAGAGAAAAATAGTAAAAACATTAAAGAATCGACTGTTAGACGGTACGACGTTCGCTGGGTCGGCTAGTAAGTAGCTAAATAAATTATTTCCCCAGAATACAATCACTTGACATACTTTTTTAAAACCCTATTTAGAGGCTAAAAATTCCACCCATGCCGAGATTCGAACCCGCGACCTCTGGCTATCCGTGCCAGCGCTCTTACCAACTGAGCTAATGGGCGACTCACCGGCATCAGTGAAATTTCGAATCTCTTGTCCATGTACAGGCAGCTACATCTGTCTGAAGTAATTTGCATCACTTCCAGCCCCGAGTACCCACTTTACAGTTAGGTTTTACATCGGAATGATATCGCTGTACCCACATGATTATATTATTTTTAATGCACTAACCCGTGCTAAGGACAATTTTAAAAACCTATTTAGAGGCTAAAAATACTCCCAAGCCAGGATACCCTGTGCTACGGTAACCAGGCAAGGAAGTCACAAACATAAAAACACACACAGACTAAGGCCTTGTACAAATGTACGGCGGCCCCCAGTGGGAAATGAACCCACGACCTCTGTCTTGGTAGCCAAACCCCTTAACGGCTAGACCCATGAGGCAGTCGAGGTCAGCCTTTTAACATTTTAAGCAGAGTCACGCGAAACGCGACCGGGTGAAGAAAAAACTCATTCCCAGACGATGTACCTAGCTAAAAAAAACTTTCACTGTCTTTTATTGCATTTTTGAGACTACAAAATTTATTTAAGTGTACGTATGTACTTTCACGAAACCAAAGCAAGTGAGAGACGGCACTTTCTCTCGTCATAATAAACTCTATAGAGTACAATGACACATGACTTTATTGCGGTAATTATAGGCCGCGTTAGCGCGCCCCCTTCAGTACAATTCCACCTAACTGCGATCCCCAACCCGCTTGCCCAGCGTGGGGATTATGCGCATTACCCCCCAATGATGGCACAACCTTGCGCTGTGGCACTCATTGGGAGAGGGCTGTGTCCAACAGTGGACTAATATAATAATAATAAATAAATATTCATGGACATATTACACAGATCTCGTTAGCCCTATACTAAGTACAACTAAATGACTTGTGTTATATTATAATATGGCCTGAAGAAGAAGAAGAAGGAGACCGTGTTAGATAGGATTATCCCTGGATATAAACAAACCGTTGATGAAAATGTTTAGAATAGAATTTCTATTTCTAATATTTAAAAATTCTTTTTAATAAAGTTGCTCAAAAAGTGGCGTATTACAGGGTCGTATAGCGTGCGGGATGTGGGTTACACACTCGTGCTTTTTTTACCTTTCCCGCACTCGTGCGTTTTCTTTCCCAACTATCAAAATAATGTCTATTAAAAAGAAAAACCAATTCCATGAAGTTTTTACTAAAAAATTCATAGAAGTTTTTATGAGCTACTAATTTATTTCAATATCAGATTTAATGATTTGATTGAATGAGTTAAGTTAGGTTTCATTTTATTTCATTAAATTTCATTTTCATTTCATATCAATAAAAAAATTCTACTGAAGACTTGGCTGCATGGGCATAGTTCCCTTTGCCTACTAGAATGGGTGAAGAAAAAAAATCTCTGCTTATATTTTTTTACGGTTGGCGCCATTTTCCAAATATTTTTTCTTTATTAAATTGCTTATTTTTTTCGCAACTGTATTAAGTATAAATAGTCGTTCAGTACACGTGCGGAACCGTCATTGCAACTTGTTCCGACTGTCAACCCTCGCCTTCGGCTGCGCCTCGGCTCGGGTAGACATTTGTAGGAACTCTTTGCAATGACAGCCTTTCCGCACTTGTAATGAAATATACTATATCTTACGTGGTAATAACACCTATATTATCACCGTATTGTAATATTACAAATCTAGTTGTCTGCGTATAACTAAGTCTACAAATGCTGTGTATACCTTTAATTGGCATAATCGATAGCCCTAAGTCACTTTTAGTATAAGCTTTATCATGTTTCCGTGCTTGCTGTTGGTATACCGAATGAATAAAATAAATAAAAATAGAATAGAATAGACTAGAAAAACATTTATGAGTGAGTGAATGCGTGTGGAAGGGCTGGTAACGGACGTCCCAGGCGGACATAAATCGATCAAATAGGGGATGTATTAGCAAAGGAAAAGATAAAAAGTACCCGGAACAGGCGTGCGTGCATGCAAGGACTTATGAACGTTGATGAAGCGAAGGTGATCTGTCAGGATCGTGGCAAGTGGCAGTCACTTGTCTCTGCCTACCCCTCTGGGATACAGGCGTGAGGTTATGTATGTATGTAGAATAACATATACTCAAATACCACATAAAATCTTAAAAATAACAAAATGGACAGTTAGAGAACACGCCTAAGGTAAGAAATACCAATAATTAAACTGATTATAAAATATCATACAGCCGTGGCAAAGTTAGCTTATAGCTGGTGAAGGCGCTGTGTGGCATGGTACCAGCAAAGGTTCTAGACTCATGTCCCGGGATGTATTTGACAACATTTCAATTTTTTAGCATACGTATTTTACTGTCTCAAAGGAAACTAGATGCAAAATAAAAGAACCCATATTTTTTATTTTCGGAAATTCGATGATATTCACTCATATTTTTCCGTTTCAATTTGGTCTTATTCTAAAAGAACGTACACGCCATATGACGTCACACATACGGCTTAGTAATACTAACACCCTTGCCGACTTTTTCAAAACAATGGAATTAAGGAAAGGAAAAGGCATTACTCCGACATGACATTTGAATGAAATTGAAAATGACATCTGTCATAACAATTCTGATACTAGACAACGGTACCTCCTCATTCCACCGTATGTGTGACGCCATCACACAATTTTTGGTTTTTATTTATTTTCTTTAAAATTAAGCAATAATAAAATTTCTAAATATTCTTATCTTAATCAGGATAGCAAAATTAAGAAACGGAATTTATAGTTTTAGGCGTTGTAAAATATGAAATGTTGTCAACTGTAATAGAGAGCCAAAAATACCTGTCTACACTATCCTCCTAAGCCCTGGCGTCCTAAGAATAGGACATCACGAATAACTTTCTTAATTCACACCCAATGATTTAGTAGGAAGTCCGGAAAACTAACTGTTCCATGTCCAATATTTTTCTCATCATTTTTTGGACAACAAGAAGAAAAAGTTCTTCAAAATCTACGTAGTTTTAAAAGACTAGAATTAAGTGTTACTTCCAGAGCTTAAGAGGCTGATGAGATGTCCCCACTGCTGGGGCACGGGTCTCTTCCTGCATCGCAGGAAGGTTAGGCCATACTCCACCACGGGGGCCAAGTCTACACTATAGCAGTGTTGAAATCAATCAATGGAAAAATTATTGTAAATTTGTTGCACAATCCTTGTAACTTTTAGATTATGGTTCTTAAGACTTAAAAAGATAATTTAAGCCACGTCAGAAGCTTTATGGGCGGCTTGATACCTTCTGACAGTAAGGCCCGCCACTGTCTTACAATCATCCACCAACCCGGACTTGGCCCCGTGGTGGAGTATGGCCTAACCTACCTGCGATACAGGAAGAGACCCGTGCCCCAGTAGTGGGGACATACAACGGTTGATAACGAATAACGAATGAAAACTTTGGCGGTACGAAGTTCGCCGGGACAGTTAGTACTGAATAAAATACTTATATGTAATATAGAGTAAAAGTTATATAGAATAGAATACTTAATATTCATACAGAATGAAACGGGTACCTACTTAAATAGTTTTACGCAGATTACGTAGTTGCAAAGGCTAACGTTGTTTCTCTTGCTCAGAGTGAGCCGCCAAGACTACGTTTCTCATTATGAAGCTAATAATTGACCTATTAAAATAGTGTTGAGATTGTAAGCGATAAATGTTATCTCGAGACATTTTCCTTGAAGACTTTTATAGAGTACCCGATTAGCGTCTGTGCTCGTGCAGGTACAGTCAAGCGCAGGTCAACCTTTCCATTTTTGTTGCAAAGTCACCATTAACGTAACTAATTGAAGTGGTCGTGGACTAGGCAAACCGTTATACTATGTGCATAGATATATATAATAAATTACCTAACGTACATAGAGAACCCCCCCCAATAGTATTAATAACCGTATTTTTAAATATCTCATAGACAATTGTTTTTATTCCATTAAAGAATATTTAGACTCTAAGTCATAAGTTTCCTAACCACTGTGATTGGAAATTTTAGTTTTACTATAATAATTTATTAAGAATAGACATAGATCCAACCTTAATTGTTATGCATCATAATTTTAAATACTAAATATTTGTATAGGTACACCTGAAAAAGTAGAACATGGAGATTCAGATGTAGGCAACTACAACCGCTAAATGTAACCTATGTTTTTGACACAATAAATTCATTCATTCACCGAGTCATTGGAATCAATCACTTGGTTAAGCAACAACAGTCGCGGTCAGGTAAGGGATGGGTGAGCGTCCCGTGACTACCGCTAGTGCATTTTTCCGAGCGCCTCCGTGCTTCGCAAGGCACGTTAAGCCGTTGGTGCCGGCTGTCACATAATGGCAGTCGATAAGCCATGTCAGCGGCCTTATGGGCGGCTTGATAACTTCTGACAGTAAGGCCCGCCACTGCCTTACAATCCTCCACCAACCCGGACTTGGCCCCCGTGGTGGAGTATGACCTAAACTTCCTGCGATTCAGGAAGAGACCCGTGCCCCAGCAGTGGGGACTTACAAGGATTGATAACGAGTGAGAATTGGCTCTCTGGTTACCATAGCACAGGGTATCCTAGTTTAGGATAAAAGTGATTTTGTTGTGTAGAAGTTATTATAGTGGCAATTCTACATAATATCTTGGTTTTTTACCTTGGTGATTCAATTGCTATCACGCGATCGACTCAGACAGCGGTACTTAAAGCTACCTAAGTGTACACGCTGGCAATTGGAGTATAATTGTATAGAATATAGGTGAATATAAATTATTGAAATGTGGGCTAGCGACTTGCACGGTCATTCCGCGGTCTCACGTATTCGTTTGGGGCCTATTCTGTCGGAAAAACTTAACCGGAGGTTGCCTAAGCTAGTTTAGTAGGTGATAGTAAGTGTCCGTTGCGCGCGTTAATAGAAATTAATAGAATTAATAGAAATGATAATAAAGGAAATTATTAACATTTGGTTTGTCGAAAGTTATACAATGTAATATAAATGTAATAACTGGCTAGTAACTTTTTTGTGCCTAATAAATCAAGTAAAAGTAATGTAAGCTGTTTTCTATATAATTTGGTAATTAAATAAAAAGCATAGGTACTACTACTATTCCGCTTGGATCGTATATTCTAATATTTTTAATTATTGTAAAGATTAGTATACTAAGATTATGTAAAAAAATACATAATAACAACTTTAAATGCCAGTACTAACAGATTTCCCTGAAATATAATATTGTTTTTTCAATATGATCAAAGTTATTTAAAAAATAACATTCTTTTAAAAACCCTTCTCAGAAACCGTTTAAGTAATTTGTGGCTACGTTTTTCTCTTAACTATTTAAACTGTTTCAATTTAAAGAACTGTTTTAAGAAATCGTGATGTTGTAAACAACTCTTTCCAAACATTCAATTTATGGTCTTTAAGGTTAAGTTTGGCCGTATAAAACTCCGGTTACCCACCACGGTGGAACCTGGCCCTAATTGCACGAAACCTCACCACTAATGGCCTTGCGGTTTTCAAACGCTAATCTTAGCCTTTTGGTCGTTTAAATAATTGGTGAAAACTGTCCCCGAACTATAGGTCTGTTATCTGGGTGTAAGCTTCGTTTTACTTAGAAGATTTTAATCAATAAATAAAACGTTAAGCCGTTGGTGCCGGCTGTCATATAATGGCAGTCGTTAAGTCATGTCAGAGGCTTTATGGGCGGTTTGATAACTTCTGACAGTAAGGCCCGCCACTGTCTTACAATCCTCCACCAACCCGGACTTGGCCCCCGTGGTGGAGTACCTATGGCCTAAACTTCCTGCGGTGCTGGAAGAGACCCGTGCACCAGCAGTGGGGACAAACAAGGGTTGATAACGAACGAACAATTTCTGAATTGAGAATTTCGCTAAGTAATAACCTAACTGTAGTACTGTCTCTTCGAATTTCTGAGCAAAGAGCGTGACAGAACGATAGTTAAGTATTTTTAAAAACCTATTTAGAGGCTAAAAATTCCACCCGTGCCGGGATTTAAACCCGCGACCTCTGGCTATCCGTGTTAGCTAAGTATTTACTTAGTGAAATTCTCAGTTCCGAAATCGGCCAGATTTGTAACAAAGAAAAATAGGTTAAGTGAGTGCATTTTAGAAAGAATAATCATTGACACAATAGACGGAGAGAGTTAGCTTTGATGATGATGATCATGGTGGCAATGACCTTCAAGTGGACTGAGTGCCAACGGAATTATTATTCACTTTTCACAAATACCTACGTCTTTGTTAGCGACCGGCTGCAGTGCGACCTTTTTATATTTATTAATTGGTGACTTAAGATGATTTAAATTCTTTTTAATGCACTAACCCGTGCCAAGGACATTTTTAAAAACCTACTCGTATTTAGAGGCTAAAAATTCCACTCATGCCGGGACTCGAACCCGCGACCTCTGGCTAACTGTACCAGCGCTCTCCCAACTGAGCCAATGGGCGACTTACCGGCATCAGTGAAATTTCGAACCGCTTTACAATACTCTCTGTATTACGTACATGGGTGGAATTTTTAGCCTCTAAATAGGTTTTTAAGATGATTTAGTTTTAGGATTTAACATTGGTCATCATGATTGCTGAAATCTGTCTATTTCGATATCAACCCTAGTATGTCCTGCTGGGGCACGGGTCTCTTCCTGAATCGCAGGAAGGTTAGGCCATACTCCACCACGGGGGCCAAGTCCGTGTTGGTGGAGGTTTGTAAGGCAGTGGCGGGCCTTACTGCCATATGGTTTTCAAGCCGCTCTACGGCCTCTGACTTGGCTTATCGACTGCCGTCTATCGACGACAGCCGGCGCCGACTGCTCAACGTGCCTTGCGATGTGGTATTTATACCACTAATTCCCAATCACACGTATCTTTGAAGTAAAACCAAGTCATTGATCTAAAGCCCGCACTGGGGCAAGCATGTACCGATAAGTTAATAAACAGTCTATAAATAAACAGAGAAAAATAAATAAGGAAAGGCACAAGTAGGTAAAGAACCAGGCAGCCTATTCTCGCCCATGCGAATTGAAAGCGTACACGCAAAATATTCGAAGACAAAATATTAGACATTTGTCGCAAAAAAATAAGATAAGATCACTCGACAGAGTGTCGAGTGGAGACCGCGACTCGGAAAAGTGTAGGACGCCCTCCGACCAGGTGATATGACGATCTGCGAAAAAATGCCGGCTGATGCTGAATGCGGCAAGCTGAAGACAGGGCGCTATGGCGCTCATTAGGGGAGGGCTATGTCCAGCAGTGGACTACATAATATAGCCTGAAGAAGAAGAAGAACTCGACACAGTCATTAGACATTTATTTTCTCGTTCGAATTCAATCTAGCATGGCGTTCAAAATACAGATTTTGGCCGTCGCTCGAATTTTTATGTATAGAATTCAAAATGCTAAGGACAGCACGGGTTAGTGCATTAAAAATAAAAATAGTATAATCATGTCGGTACAGCGATATCATTCCGATGTAAAAACCTAACTGCAAAGTAGGTAGTCGGGGCTATAAGTGATGCAATTTGCTTAAGTCAGATGTCGCTGCCTGTACGTAATACAGAGAATAGTGTAAAGAGGTTCGAAATTTCACTGATGCCGGTGAGTCGCCCATTAGCTTAGTTGGATAGAGCGCTGGCACGGATAGCCAGAGGTCGCGGGTTTGAATCTCGGCATCATGGGTGGAATTTTTAGCCTCTAAATAGGTTTTTAAAATTGTCCTTAGCACGGGTTAGTGCATTAAAAATAAAAATAGTATAATCATGTCGGTACAGCGATGTCATTCCGATGTAAAAACCTAACTGCAAAGTAGGTAGTCGGGGCTGTAAGTGATCCAATCTCCTTCAGCCAGATGTCGCTGCCTGTACGTAATACAGAGAATAGTGTAAAGAGGTTCGAAATTTCACTGATGCCGGTGAGTCGCCCATTAGCTTAGTTGGATAGAGCGCTGGCAGGGATAGCCAGAGATCGCGGGTTCGAATCCCGGCATCTAGAATAGAATAGAATATTTATTTATTGTGCAAAAACATTAGTATACAGCTTTTACAAAATGGTTTTACTTAATGCTATATACAAAATTAACGATTAGCTTCTGACGCTGTGCTAGGTTAAAAACCTGTGTTACAGCAATCAGTGCAATGTTAGTTATTAATTTTGTTATTAATTTATTGACCAAGTTTATTTACAGTTTTGTAGGCAACTAGTTAAGTCCCTGACTCCTAAACTAGGGGATCCTGTATCTTAGGAGTCAGTTTCTTCCTTCAATACATCTGAGGCTTTACCGTACAATAACTGACACGGATATTAATAATTCTCTAGTCAATTTGATTTATAAATTTTAAAGTTGAAATTAAATCGAATTAATATCTCGAAACAATATAAAATTAAATTTAAAATTAAAATTAATTAAAATTAAAGGCTGAATGTGTGTGTCATGGGTGGAATTTTTAGCCTCTAAATAGGTTTTTGTGTCGGTGGTAGCTCAGTGGGTAGAACCATAGACTGGCAAGCGAGAGCCCCAGGTTCGATCCCGAGTGCGGGCATGTACCAATGACTTTGTTTAATTTCAAAGTTACGTACATTTGCGAATTTGTAGTCGCAATACCACACGCTAACGGTGAAGGAAAACATCGTGAGGAAACCCGCGGCTTGGTTGGCTCCACACGTATTGACTAGTCTTTCCTGTGGGCTAGGCCGACTAAGCTCTCAGGATGGTATAGGTGCTGGGCAAGCCTACACCATCTATAAAACCATGTCCCAGGCACTACAGCGTCGGAGTGGTCCCTTCACCCATCTAGTGTGAGTGAAGATACCACTGGACGCTGTATAAATCATCTCATTAAGTAGATGCAAAAAGGCCAATATATATATATAAATAGGTTTTTAAAATTGTCCTTAGCACGGGTTAGTGCATTAAAAATAAAAATAGTGTAGAATTCAAGTCATAAGCCTTAAGAGTCGTATACGACTAATTTGCTAATGAAGTGAGAATTGGGTCCCTGGACACAGCTCCAACGTTCCTGTATACCTGTAGTCTTTATAATTGTTACACTTTAATGCTCAGGAAACGTTAAATAGACATCTGCTAGCGGGATAACCGAACTAATTCTTTATAAGTTACCCTCTCACTCGAAATATAAGCTAAGCAAACAATTCTGCTTTTTTTTTTTTTGTGTGATATTTTACATTGATTTTAACGTGACTGTGTTGAACTTAAGGTGTAACAATCTGCAATTATGTATTATGTGTAGGTATAAATTATGTACAATAAACGTACGCAACCTAACTAGATCTAAGAAATCTGCAATTATGCACATTTTACATACATTTGCTTAAGCCAGATGTCGCTGCCTGTACGTAATACAGAGAATATTGTAAAGAGGTTCGAAATTTCACTGATGCCGTGAGTCGCCCATTGGCTCAATTGGTAGAGCGCTGGCACGGATAGCCAGAGGTTGCGGGTTCGAATCCCGGCATGGGTGAAATTTTTAGCCTCTAAATAGGTTTTTTAAATTTTACATACAACTACGAAAGTGCCTGGCTACCCATAGCACAGGGTATCCTAGTTTGGGAGCCAGGCCAAATACTGTAACTTTTGGTACCTAAACGTTTTTCATTTCATTTCACATTAAATAAGAAATAACACGTAATTTGTACCAGGTATTAAAATTATCACTATCCTATCCTACTTATATTATAGACGCGAAAGTTTGTAAGTATGGATGGATGGATGTTTGTTACTTTTTCCCTTAAAAACTACTGAATGGATTTTAAAGAAACTTTTTAGTAATATAGGTACCTTACACACCAGAATAATATAAGATAAGGATATTCTTTATTGTACACACCAGAAAATTATTACAGAGACCACAGTTACAAAAGAAGAGGTACAATTGGCGGCCTTATTGCTGATAGCAATTTCTTTCAGGCAACCTTAAATCGGAAAGATTGCTGAAGGAGAAATTGAGACGGAGAAATTGAGAATAACACGTAGGCCACAATTTATAAAGATATTGAGGGAAATGTCCAAAATATGACGATAAGTATCAAGTAGGAAAAAATCTACCATCTGCGTGCTATTCTGGCGTGCCCTGCCAAAACCGCTAGAGTTTTTTTAGTGCGACTGTAACTTTTCAATATTGTCAGGCCGTTATATTTTAAAAAATATTTCCTTTTTACGCCACCCAAATATATGCTCTTCAAAATACTAATCCTGCGCAGACGAAGTTGCGGGCACCAGCTAGTTCAAAATAATTTCTACCAGGTATTATGAAAAATATTTTTAATAAAAAAAATATTTTTTTACCGGTCGCCCCCGGGTAGTGTGACGGTGCAAACCTCTTCATACCATTTTTATTTCTTTTTCCATCTATCATTTTCAAATATTTATATTACGTCACACATTCTTCGATTTCCCTCATTTTTCATCACTACTACTTTACCCTTTGACCAGATCTGACTTTTTACCTGTTTCTCCGTTTTTTTATTCAGTTTTCTGTTTTAAAATTACCAAAAATATCTACAAATAAAACAACACCTGAAGTCGTTCCAGAGTCTATTATTATTTAAAAGTTATACAACGTTACAATATTATCATTATTAGACCATAAATTTGCACCCTGTTATGTCCCCACTGCTGGGGTACGGGTCTCTTTCTGCATCGCGGGAAGGTTAGGCCATACTCCACCACGGGGGCCTAGTTCGGGTTGGTGGAGGATTGTAAGACAGTGGCGGGCCTTACTGTTAGAAGTTATCAAGCCGCCCATAAGGTCTATGACATGGCTTCACGACTGCCATTAAATGACAGCCGGCACCAATGGCTTAGCGTGCCTTGCGAAGCACGGAAGCGCTCGGAAAAATGCCACTAGCGGTAGTCACGGGACGGTCACGCATCCTGTACCTGATCGCGCCTGTTGTTGTATAACTCAAGTGATTGATCCCAATCACTCGGTTCGACTAGGCCACGAGCGCTTCTTCGAACTTTGCATCCTGTGAAAAATATTTTTTTTATCTCTTGTGTAGTTAAATTTGGTCGCCAGGTCCATTCCGGTGCGATTTGTTTTTTTTTAGCTTCTCCCGCCTCGATTAAAAAGTATATTGATTTTACGAGCGGTCGTTCCTAAAATATCGCCCTGACAAAACACTTTCTTAAACTGATTATGCTCGTATTCAGATTCGACCACAAGGGTTTTTCCTAAGGTATTCTTGGGCGATGACGTCAGAATTGACGTCATATTCCAGGTATAAAACTTAAAAAATGCAGCCTCTATACGCCCCGCTTTAGGGCACAGGCCTTCAGTCTTATCCTCCGAAGCCCTAGCGTGCTAAAAATAGGACGTCACGAATAACTCTTAATTCACACCCAATGATTTAGTAGGAAGTCCGGAAAACTTACTGTTCCAGGTCCAATATTTTTCTCATCGTTTTTTGGACAACAAGAAGGAAAAGTTCTTCAAACTCTACGTAGTTTTAGAAGACCTGAAGTAACTGTAACCTCCAGGGCTTAGGAGTATAGAGCATTAGGGCATGTTCGCGGGGGCGCGGCGCGGCGGCCCTGGTGCGCAGGTGCGGGCCAGCACCAACTCCGCCCTGGCAATGATTACGGGCAGGATAGAGTGCCCATATATCCGGCACTGCTGCGACAGGCATATTTGTAAATAATGTAAGTTTGTGTATCGTTATCCACCCTTGTATGTCTCCACTGCTGGGGCACGGGTCTCTTCCTGCATCGCAGGAAGGTTAGGCCATACTCCACCACTGGGGCCAAGTCCGGGTTGGTGGAGGATTGTAAGACAGTGGCGGGCCTTACTGTCAGAAGGACATGGCTTAACGACTGCCATTATATGACAGCCGGCACCAACGGCTTTACGTGCCTTGCGAAGCACGGAAGCGCTCGGAAAAATGCCACTAGCGGTAGTCACGGGATGCTCACCCATCCTGTACCTGACCGCACCTGCTGTTGCTTAACCAAGTGATTGATTCCAATCACTGGGTTCGCCTAGGCCACGAGCGCTTCGGCCACGAGTTTGTGTATGTTTATAATAAATTGTTTGTTTTATGTTTTATATGTTATGGTTTAAGTAAGTATATTATTTTTAAGTATAAGTATGTATATCAATATTAATATTTGCACCAACTACCCGTCTCACTTTTCCTTCAGCAACTCTCCATCGTGGGTTGTCTGGAAGAAATTGCTCTAAGCAATAAGGCCGCCAACTGTACTGTATCTTTGTAATTATGTTTTGTTTGTTTTTTCCTGGTGTACAATAAAAATTATTCTTATCTTATTTAGGTAAATATGTGTTGTCTCTGTTAGTTTTTGTTTGTTTGTTTGTTTGTTTGTTTGTTTGTTTGTTTGTTTGTTTGTTTGTTTGTTTGTTTGTTTGTTTGTTTGTTTGTTTGTTTGTTTGTTTGTTTGTTTGTTTGTTTGTTTGTTTGTTTGTTTGTTTGTTTGTTTGTTTGTTTGTTTGTTTGTTTGTATGTTTGTTTGTTTGTTTGTTTGTTTGTTTGTTTGTTTGTTTGTTTGTTTGTTTGTTGTAGTTTGTGGTTTATATGGGTCTTGAAACCTGAAATAAATGCATTATATTTTTTATAGAGGGAGGGCGAAGTGAATTATCTCGCGTGCGTTTAGGCACTCGGGTTTCCTCACGCTGTTAGTTCCTTCTACTATTATTAATTATCAGCGTGGTCATAATGCCGCACATACTGAGCCTGCATCCCTTTTATATTAAGCATGCGTGTATTTTTTTAAACACTATATTTTTTAATTATAAGCAACAAAAAAATATATTTAAAAACCTATTTAGAGGCCAAAAATTTCACCCATGCCGGGATTCGAACCCGCAACCTCTGGCTATCCGTACCAGCGCTCTACCAATTGAGCCAATGGGCGACTCACGGCATCAGTGAAATTTCGAACCTCTTTACAATATTCTCTGTATTACGTACAGGCAGCGACATCTGACTTAAGCAAATTGCATTACTTACAGCCCCGACTACCTACTTTGCAGTTAGGTTTAACATCGGAACGATATCACTGTACCCACATGATTACACTATTTTTATTTTTAATGCACTAACCCGTGCTAAGGAACAAATTTAAAAACCTATTTAGAGGCTAAAAATTTCACCCATGCCGGGATTCGAACCCGCAACCTCTGGCTATCCGTACCAGCGCTCTACCAATTGAGCCAATGGGCGACTCACGGCATCAGTGAAATTTCGAACCTCTTTACAATATTCTCTGTATTACGTACAGGCAGCGACATCTGACTTAAGCAAATTGCATTACTTACAGCCCCGACTACCTACTTTGCAGTTAGGTTTAACATCGGAACGATATCACTGTACCCACATGATTACACTATTTTTATTTTTAATGCACTAACCCGTGCTAAGGAACAAATTTAAAAACCTATTTAGAGGCTAAAAATTTCACCCATGCCGGGATCCGAACCCGCGACCTCTGGCTATAGGTTTTTAAAATTGTCCATAGCACTTAAAAATAATATAATACCAAATAAGTTACGGTTGCCTGGAAGAAATTGCTATCAGCAATAAGGCCGCCAATTGTACCTCTTCTTTTGTAACTGTTGTCTCTGTAATTGTTTTCTGGTGTGTACAATAAAGAATATTCTTATCTTATCTTAAGTTAATTAGAAATTGTTATTATTAAGTGTAGTAATAATGTATTTTTTTTACATAGTAGTATTCTTTCTAATAAATAGTTATAATGATAAACAAACATAAACTAAAACTTATTTGTTTTAAATTTTGACTCACAAATAATCATCGACCTCAAACGAGGTCGATATGTCGATACATGCATTAAAAAGTATTTCCAATGAATTCTAAACATATTCCTCTGACAATACATTTTCTTGAAATCGACTTGACCGCGACGGTTTTTCCCGAGATATTCATGGGAATAATCGTCAGAATCTACGTCAGGTTCTAGATGTAAGGGGTAATGTTTGTGTTTTTATTCCATTTCGCTGTCAAACGAGGTCAGATGCAGCTGATATTTTGTATAGTTTTTGCCGGTGACTTCTCCCGTGTGGGCTGAGTGCTTAGTGCGAGTTAGACAGATCCAATCGAATAACTTTACTACCGCGTTAATCGAGCATTGAGTAGTGAGTATGAGTAAGTTAACCGTTCGAACTGGCAAAACGCTGTCACAGTCCAACTCGCACTCGCGTTTATTCGTGTTTTGGCTGGTAAACGTGTTCACTTCTCAACGTAAACCATTACAACTCGCTCTCTGCAATTTTAATTTCCATACTTGTCGCTAGGTGGCGCTTCCTCGACGCCATAGAAATAGGAGTTTACGTTAACGCGATCGAGTAGTTAAAAAACTCGCACTAAGCACTCTGGGCTGTCGCTGGGCTGTGTCGATTTCCCACGGAAGTCGATTAAAGTCCTACGATGTTGATGCTACGTTCTTAGGTTGTATGTTCTAAAAATCTTTATCGTTATTCCTTTTATATTTTAAAAACCTATTTATGTCGCTGCCTGTACATAATACAGAGAATGTTGTAAAGAGGTTCGAAATTTCACTGATGCCGGTGAGTCGCCCATTAGCTCAGTTGGTAAGACCGCTGGCACGGATAGGCAGAGGTCGCGGCTTCGAGTCCCGGCACGGGCGGTATTTTAAGCCTCTAAATAGGTTTTTAAAATTGTCCTTAGCACGGGTTAGTGCATTGAAAATAATAATATAATCTTTTTATTTTCTTTTTAATGCACTAACCCGTGCTAAGGAAAATTTTTAAAAACCTATTTAGAGGCTGAAAATTTCGCCCATGCCAAAACTCGAACACGCGACCTCGCCCCGCGACCGAGTCCCGGCAAAGTTAAATGTTTAGCCTCTAAATAGGTTCCACCCATGCCGGGATTCGAACCCGCGTCCTCTGGCTATCCGTGCCAGCGCTCTTTCCAACTGAGCTAATAAATAGGCTTTGAAAAATGTGCATAAAAAAAAAGAATATAACCTAATGATAATATTTGTAAGATTACAGTTGTAACTTCGAAACAATACCATTGTATTTAAAGATATATAAAGCAAAAATAAAATTATTGTCTCATCAAAAAACAACTTAAAACAAAATAAGACTTAAACCTAAGTTGTGGTATTATAAAATAAGGCAAAAGGTAGTGGCTCAGCTGGCGCTGACCCGGGTCAGCCCCGGTCAGCGCTGGTTTTCAGCCACTGCCTTCTCCTTTAGATGTCGTACGGTAGAACACGCTGAGACGCGGTTCAAAAAATATGTAAAGTACACTTTGTGCCAAAAGGACTACTATAACTTATAGGATTGTTTAGATAACGATGATGTCTGGAATTAAGTAATAAAAAATAATAACTTTATTTCAGACTATGGGTCCATACAGGCAGGTGGTACAAAAAAATTAAATTAAAAGTTTTTAGAACTACTTATAAAGATGGGCGTCTTCGAAAAAAATTTTCGAAATTTTCGAAAGTGGTAGTTATTCAAATGTTTCGAAAATATTCTTAGTTATTCCGAAAAAAAGTTCCTAATTTAGTGCTCTTTCATTTGCATGAAAACAATATTGTGAAGACAGCATTGAGTTGAGCGAACAAAACGCGCGCGACTCGTGTAAAGTCGTGTCATTCCGCCACGAATCGTGTTTTCGAAAATCGCGAGTAGTGTTTTCGAATATTATCACTAAAGCAAGCGAAATGAGCACTTATTTCCGAAACTGTCACAGTTTTCTCGATTCTCGACAGTCGTATTCACGCAATCGAGGATTAGTAAGTTAGTAATATTAGTAAAACTTATTCGAAAATGAATATTAGTAATTTACTAACCTTATTTTCGAAAATAAACATTAGTAATTTCAAATGATTCGAAAAGGGATGCCCATCTTTAACTACTTATATAACAAAATAGGGTCAAAGGGTGCATTAGTACTAAGATTACAAGACACTTTTATCCAACACGTATCCGTCAAAAAGAGACTGTCAGACAATTAAAGCCAGTACAATGCTTGACTTCTATGTTTTATACCAATTATGTAAACTCTGTTAATTATAAGGATTTTGAAAAGACTAAGTTTGGAGTTTTTTTGTCCATTTTTTCTCCAAAATGATTCAGATTTGGAAATGGACACCTAGTTTGACTTGTTACGTTCATTAAGCCGCAGTTTCTGCGCTACTTTGAATAAAACCTTTTCATTTTAACATCGATTAAAAACGAAGCGAAACAAAAATTTATAGAATATGTACCTATATCATGTGCCATCGATACGAGAAGGTTACAGACAAACAGACATACATTAATATTATAGAATACAGAATTAAAGCATTGAGTTATTGAATTAATTAGCATTGAATTTAAATACGTCACAAGCCTCACGGCCCGTACGTAAATGGGAATATGGAGATTAGTAAACAGAATTGGGGGTAATCAAAGGAAATAACATTGTGACCACAAATCGGATACGTAGATTGCTTAGTCACGAGGCGGTCAGCCTAGAGAAGATGTTATTTCGTGTGTCGTCAATGATATGTTAATTTTTGTAAACAAAAAGTAATTTAAAACCGTTTTATACGGATTTCACTCGTTTATTATCTTTTTTACAATTTTCCGACGTTTCGGCACTTTTACAGGTGCCGTAGTCTCGGATGATTGAGGTGACAGGCGACTTCTTGAAAGCATTAACTGTTAGTTTACTACCCTCGGCAAAAATTACAAAACAGTTAATTAAACAGTTAACTTTCCATCGTGGGTTGTCTGAAAGAAATTGCTCTAAGCAATAGGGCTGCCAAGCGCTCGTGGCCTAGGCGAACCGAGTGATTGGAATCAATCACTTGGTTAAGCAACGGCAGGCGCGGTCAGGTACGGGATGGGTGAGCGTCCCGTGACTACCGCTAGTGGCATTTTTCCGAGCGCTTCCGTGCTTTGCAAGGCACGTTAAGCCGTTGGTGCCGGCAGTCATATAATGGCAGTCGTTAAGCCATGTCAGAGGCCTTATGGGCGGCTTCATAACTTCTGACAGTAAGGCCCGCCACTGTCTTACAATCCTCCACCAACCCGGACTTGGCCCCCGTGGTGGAGTATGGCCTAACCTTCCTGCGATGCAGGAAGAGACCCGTGCCCCAGCAGTGGGGACATACTAAGGGTTGATAACGAATAGGGCCGCCAATTGTACTGTATCTTTGTAATTATTTTTTGTTTGTTTTTTCCTGGTGTACAATAAAGAATATTCTTATCTTATCTTAACAACCTACGTACCTACAAATGTGTACGGAACTCTCGGTGTAAAGTTTGTCTCGCGCAAGCCCGGTTTTTTTCACCTAACATTCTCACTACCCAAGGTTGAGGTTGGTTGGATATCATCCCATTTCCTATAACAGAAGTACTTAGGCGGTTGGGAAACAATAGAATGGCAATTGCATGATTGGTCGTGGATTAGTCATAGTTCCTAGACGACGTAACAAATACAGGGTGTGTGGAGACCAGTGTGCTTTTCGTAAGGAACATAATATTTTAAAAACCTATTTAGAGGCTAAATACAGGGTGTGTGGAGACCAGTGTGCTTTTCGTAAGGAACATAACATTTTAAAAACCTATTTAGAGGCTAAATACAGGGTGTGTGGAGACCAGTGTGCTTTTCGTAAAGAACATAATATTTTAAAAACCTAACTAGAGGCTTTAAAAAAAAGAATATAATCATGTGGGCACAGCGATATCATTCCGATGTAAAACCTAACTGCAAAGTAAGGAACTCGGGGCTGCAAGTAATGCAAATTACTTCAGCCAGGTGTTGCTGCCTGTACGTAGTACAGAGAGTATTGTAAAGAGGTTCGAAATTTCACTGATGCCGGTGAGTCGCCCATTAGCTCAGTTGGGAGAGCGCTGGCACGGTTAGCCAGAGGTCGCGGATTCGAGTCCCGGCATGGGTGGAATTTTTAGCCTCTAAATAGGTTTTTGGAACATAATATTGTTTGTACCGTTGGTTTTTTTCGGGAACATAAAGGAAAGAAAAGAAAAAAATATTATAAAAATATATAAAAAATAAAAATATATAAGGGACCCGCGCCCCAGCACTGGGGACATAGAAGGGGTTGGCATCACGTAAACATTTTGTTTTTGCAAGGAATAAAGATAATTGAATCGAATCACCAACAGCTGATTGCCAAATCAGGATATGCAACTACAAGTATCTATCACAATGGCGATTTGTCTAGAACCGTGTAATCCATCAAGTAGGTATGAAATAGTGATTAACATAAGCATCCATTAGTCAATCTTGCAACTACAAATGACTCAACTTGTCTATAAATTGTGTACAAAGGAGCTGAGACTTCCAATTTCAGACTTTGTGCCAAAAGGTCGTAAAGGATTCTTTAGATGGCATGTGGAGAGGATGAAGGAAGAAAGATTGACGATTCAAATATATATTGCGAATGTGAGTGGAAGGGCTAGTAAGGGACGTCCCAGACGGACATATATACATCGACCAAATAGGGGATGTATTAGCAAATGGAAAGATAAAAAGTACCCAGAACCGGCGTGCGTGCACGCAACGACTTATGAACGTTGATGAAGCGAAGGTGATCTGTCAGGTTCGTGGCAAGTGGCAGTCCCTTGTCTCTGCCTACCCCTCTGGGATACAGGCGTGAGGCTATGTATGTATGTATGTATTTATGTGTATTTAGATGGCAATGATGCCTGGAATAGGCGGAGGCGAATTGGCTTGACAACTTCTGACAGTAAGGCCCGCCACTGTCTTACAATCCGCCACCAACCCGGACTTGGCCCCCGTGGTGGAGTACGGCCTCATCTTCCTGCGATGCAGGAAGAGACCCGTGCCCCAGCAGTGGGAACATACAAGGGTTGATATCGATGTCTGTGCTTAAGTTAAGTAAACTTAATAATAATAATGCTTTATTTATACACAAGACACACATTAAACATTTGTATGAAATTAATACTAAACACAAAAAAAAGAAAACTCATACACCAAACACATTTAAATATTTGGGTGAAATTAAGATTTACACCCAATTTTGATTAAAATCCACTTGCCTCAAGAAACATACAATTCTCGATCAAAATTCTCAATCAGTAAGTGCGGCAATGTGTGTCCTGGATATAAAAAAGGTGACTGGTCTCAGCATGTGCTACAGATAAAATCTGCAACGCTGGTTGGCTGGGCTGCAACTTTGTGCCAAAAGGGCTACTATAACAAACGATTATTTAGATGACAAAAATGTCTGGAATTAATGCCAGTACATGCATAAGTTCTAGGTCTTAATCCGCTATTTGACACGTATCAAATTTGACGCGATAAATGAATATTTCCTATAGTATTTAACGTAAGAAACCGAAATATATTGAGTTTCGAATTAAAATTAAATATAAAATTATATATATATATATATATATATATATATTCAAAACAAACATACAAAGATATATGTGTTTGTATGTATATATGTGTGTGTGTATGTACAAACACATATATCTATGTATATTTGTTCTGAATATTTTTTAATAATTAATTTTTAATTTCATTTCATTTTGATGACTAAAATAAATAAGCGTCTACTATGTCAAGCTACTTAAAAAGAACTAGCTAGTAATATTTTTATATGGCCCTCACAGGACAGGTCTGACCTAGTGTGAGGGTCACTATTGTCCACACTGATTGTCTAGATATTGTATTGTCTAGCTAGATAATAAGGATGAAATGTATTTTCGATGTAGAAATAATAAACTATTTGTAATTTGGAAGTAAATTCGATGAAATCATGGTTCCGTTGTTGTTATTTCACTATGCTCAGAGATCACTTACAGAAAATTTAATGTCAAACTTTGTTTACAATTTTTTGGACTTCAAACCATAGACAAAAATGGCTGACCGCGTTTTTGGCTGTTTAGGAAAATAAAGTTTTAAAATATATTTTTATGTTGCTTTTAGGTCCTCAAAAAATATAGTACTAAAATAATTTTTGGTCTAATGGAAGGGTTATTTACCGTTTGAGACTTACTTGAAAAGAGAGTCAAATAGCGGATTATGTAAACTCTGTTAATTAATGACTTTGAAAAGACTAAGTTTGGAGTTTTTTGTCTATTTTTTCTCCAAAATAATCTAGATTTTGAAATGGACACCTAGTTTGAACTGTAACGTTCATTAAGCCGCAGTTTCTGTGCTACTTTGAATAAAACCTTTTCATTTCACTTCAATACGGGACCAATCAACGGTAGCGGCGGCTTCTCAATCGGGTCGTAGATTCGAATCCCGGAATGCAGCAATGACTTTCTTTTCTAAGTTATGTACATATGTGAAGTTATGGTAGCGAAAAACTGTAGGCAGTTGCTGGATGCAGCAAGCTGAAGACAGGGCGCTATTGCGCTCTTTAGGGGAGGGCTATGTCCAGCAGTGAACTAATATAGCTTGAAAAAGAAGAAGAAGTGAATAGAAGTGAAGAAGAAAATATCAATAAAAAAATTATTGACTGACTCCTTGGTCTAAAAGTATCACACCTGTTTACCATGCCGAATTTCATGGACCCTGGCATCGGTATCCATGACTCATGGTTTCCATATAATTAATGGAATAAAGAAATAAAATAAATAAATAATAAAGCCCTGTCAATAGTTAAGGTTGTATGCACGTCATCTGGTTGATACCCTTTGCCACCATAAAACTCTCACCATTAGTTCTGCCAGAAAATAACCGTAATCCAAAACAGGCAGGGGGATTCCCAGAGCCCTAAAACGAGCCCTTACAGACAAGCGGCAAAGGTAATACGTCTCGGCTATATACTGGGTTGTAGCGAGCACACTAGAAACTCCAACCTTCCTGCGTCGCGCAATCAAAGTGTTTCAATGACATACCATAAATATAACGTCCGACTAACAATAGTTGGACCGGCCGTCCCCAGGCATACGATCTGCCTGGCGGGAAATTTGCCTTTATAGTGGAAGAGCACGATCACCCGCTCTTCCACAGGGTAGTTATTTCTGACTGCTTCGTTGATTTTGTGTTTGTGTGTGTGTGTGTGTGTGTGTGTGTGTGTGTGTACGATACTGTGAATTTGCGAACAAGTGATTGTGTTATGTGGAAGTTATTATAGTTATTATTGTTATAATTAATTTATATTATTATGTAAGTTCTTCCCAAAACATATAAATGTGTAGTATTTTCTAAGGTTAACACGAGCAGTAGACATAATTAAAACTGTTTTTATACGGATTTATGCTCGTTTATTACATTTTTTATTTTATATTTTTACACAAAAATTTTATTTATAAAAAGTTTTATTACACAAAAAATGTAATAAACGAGCATAAATCCGTATAAAAACAGTTTTAATAACATATAAATGTATTATTGTATAGTGCTATTTATATTTTTGTGGTAATATAATATTGTATATGGTATTATAAGTGTAAATCTATATTAATAAGTAGGTTTGTTTAATTTGTTTGAGTATGTGTTGAAACTTGTGTAAGTTTATTTAGGGTTGATTTTTCAATAGTCAGATAACTTTTATCTGAGGAATAAAAATGGCGGTTTGACATCATACATAAGCTGTGAAACCGCCATTTTTATTCCTTATACAAGCATGTTCTTAAATTTGATTAAGAAAAAATCTTGCACGCCTACCAACTCTGTCTTATACCTCATGCGGTTGACAAATATAAAATGCTTGTGGCATTAAGCACACCGGATTTTACGATTTTATTCTAAACATTAGGTGCAATAAATGCGGCAAGCTGAAGACAGGGCGCCATGGCGCTCATTAGGGGAGGGCTATGTCCAGCACAGAACTAATATAGCTTGAAAAAGAAGAAGAAGTGTAATAAAAGTATCAAGACAAGACAAGACCAAGGAGTCAGTCAATAAAAAAATTATTGACTGACTCCTTGGTCTAAAAGAATCAAATCTTACACTATTTTTATTTTTAATGCACTAACCCGTGCTAAGGAACAAATTTAAAAAAAGAATCACATCTGTTTACCTTGCTGAATTTCATGGACCCTGGCATCGGTATCCATGACTTATGGTTTCCGATTCCCACGAGGGGGGGGGGGGGGGCGTCGTGTGTGTGGGGGGGGGTGTATATTCATGTTTGTAATATCCTTAAATTATTGACGGACTCAGAGGTCTAACAGTATCACGTGGTTTCGATTCCCACGGGGGGCCGTCGTTAGGGAGAGAGGGTGTATTTTCCCCTGGTTGCCATTGCAGGGCATCTTAGTAAAGTCATTGGTACATGCAGGGATTCGAAGCCACGACTTCGCTATTGAGAAACTGGCGTTCTACTACTCCGCCGCTCTTTAGTTATTAACCACATTATTAATATTAATTACACAGCTGTCACTGGATTTGCATTGAGTTCATTATTGCAATATTTTAATAGTTCATTATAAAGATAATAAATTGATTACATTGTAGGTGTGTGATTTGCATTGAACGTTTAAATGCAGTGGTAGCATAGTGGTAGAATATTGGCCCCACATTCGTCACCTTGATTTGGTGCAGGTCTGACTATCTTACCCCCAGTTTCTCGTACACTAACAATCTGTTAATCTACTGTTAACAGCAGTCAATTTTTTTTTTGTATGCACTTTGGACAACTGACCGCTGTTAACAGTAGATTAACGGCTTGTTAGTGTACCGGAAACCGGGGGTTGATTGGCCTTTCATCATCATCAGCCTACTACAGGATATAGACCTCTGGCATTAGCATCTACATAATGAGATGATTTATACAGCGTCCAGTGGCATCTTCACTCACACTAGATTGGTGAAGGGCAAACTGGTATACTGTAGTGCCTGGGACATGATTTTTTTTTATGTTGTAGGCTTGCTCTCCTATACCATTCTGACAGCTCTGTCGGCCTACCCCGCAGGAGAGACTAGTCAATAGGTACGTGCGGATCCATCTGAGCAGTGATTTTCCGGTCTGTATTTTTTATTAATTTAACTTAGTTTTATATAGCCAAATCATGTCCCAGGTACTACAGCGTCGTCCCGGAGTGGTCCCTTCACCCATCTAGTGTGAGTGAAGATGCCACTGGACGCTGTATTTATATAGTTTATTCTGCTACTTTTTATGACGAAGCTTTCTGTAAATTTTTAGAATAATAATGTAATTAAAACTGTTTTTATACGGATGTATGCTCGTTTATTACATTTTTTACAATTTTCCAACGTTTCGGCACTTTTTCAGGTGCCGTGGTCCCGGATGACTGAGGTGACAGGTGTCTTTTCAGGTTGTCCTCAGTGATTCGGGACCACGGCACCTGAAAAAGTGCCGAAACGTTGGAAAAATGTAATAAACGAGCATACAACCGTATAAAAACAGTTTTAATTATGTCTACTGCTCGTGTTAACCTTAGAAAATACAATAATATATTTATCATTCTAAAAATATATAGTTGTATCTCTATATCTATTTTCTCCGACGGCGCATAACTTTTACCGTATACCTGTACGTTGGTTTTAGTGCACTTTTCCTTCTGCTTTTTACGTCAAGGATTTAGCGACGAGAGTGCAAGGTAAAAAGAATGGAATCGGGATCTTTGAACTCAAGTTCAGTGACTTGAGCCCTTCGTTAAACAACGAGTGTTAGTCAATTAAAATTGAAATATTATATTATTCAAAGTAACGCAGGAAATGAACTGACTATGCGGCGGCATCTCAGTCGGTTGAACTAATACAGTCTGTCAGCTTTTAGAATATACCTCAGCTACTATCGGATAGATAATATTATATTGCAATAAGGTTAGGTTTATTTTGTATTGTTATTTATAAATTTACATAACGTTATACTATTTTTATTTTTAATGCACTAACCCGTGCTAAGGAACAAATTTAAAAAACTATTTAGAATAGTGTAAAGAGGTTCGAAATTTCACTGATGCCGTGAGTCGCCCATTGGCTCAATTGGTAGAGCGCTGGCACGGATAGCCAGAGGTTGCGGGTTCGAATCCCGGCATGGGTGAAATTTTTAGCCTCTAAATAGGTTTTTAAATTTGTTCCTTAGCACGGGTTAGTGGATTAAAAATAAAAATAGTATAATCATGTGGGTACAGTGATATCGTTCCGATGTTAAAACCTAACTGCAAAGTAGGTAGTCGGGGCTGTAAGTAATGCAATTTGCTTAAGTCAGAGGCGACCTCTGGCTATCCGTGCCAGCGCTCCTTCCAACTGAGCTAATGGGCGACTCACCGGCATCAGTGGAATTTCGAACCTCTTTACAATATTCTCTGTATTACGTGCAGGCAGCGACATGCGCTGGCACGAATAGCCAGAGGACGCGGGTTCGAATCCCGGCATGGGTGGAATTCTCTGTATTACGTTCAGGCAGCGACATTTGACTTAAGTAAATAGGTTTTTAAAATTGTCCTTAGCACGGGTTAGTGCATTAAAAATAAAAATAGTATAATCATTTAAAAACCTATTTAGAGGCTAAAAATTTCCCCCATGCCGGGATTCGAACCCGCAACCTCTGGCTATCCGTGCCAGCGCTCTACCAATTGAGCCAATGGGCGACTCACGGCATCAGTGAAATTTCGAACCTCTTTACACTATTCTCTGTATTACGTCCAGGCAGCGACATCTGACTTAAGCAAATTGCATTACTTACAGCCCCGACTACCTACTTTGCAGTTAGGTTTAACATCGGAACGATATCACTGTACCCACATGATTACACTATTTTTATTTTCAATGCACTAACCCGTGCTAAGGAACAAATTTAAAAACCTATTTAGAGGCTAAATCATAATCATGTGGGTACAGTGATATCATTCCGATGTTAAAACCTAACTGCAAAGTAGGTAGTCGGGGCTGTAAGTGACGCAATCACTTACAGCTTATAATAAAGTTTTGAAACTTACTTATATCTTATAATAAAGTTTTGTGTTTTTAATAATGTTTTGAAATGTTTAAAAACCTATTTAGAGGCTAAAAATTTCACCCATTCCGGGATTCGAACCCGCAACCTCTGGCTATCCGTGCCAGCGCTCTACCAATTGAGCCAATGGGCGACTCACCGGCATCAGTGAAATTTCGAACCTGTTTACACTATTCTCTGTATTACGTACATATTTTTAAAATGTTTTTAAATAATGTTTTGTGTGTTTTAGTATATTAAGTGTAAGGCGTCCGCTGAAAATCAGCGCAGTGGCTCATGGCGTAAAGCTGAGCGGAAACCTTTTTGGTACATATACGCGTTAAGTTTTATGTGCCGGCTGCCATGTAATGGCAGTCCTTAAGCCATGTCTGATAACTTCTGACAGTAATGCCCGCCATTACAATCCTCCACCAACCCGAACTTGGCCACCGTGGTGGAGTATGGCCTAACCTTCCTGCGATGCAGGAAGAGACCCGTGCCCAGCAGTGGGGACATACAAGGGTTGATATCGAGAAACAAATATACTAAACAAGATATTTTGAATGGTATTTTAATATTCTTGACATAATAATATGCAATTCTACACATTTTTTTTATTTTATTTTACAAAAACAAAAAAACCTTATCCAATTACACAATTACGCCAAACTGCAAAGCAGTTTGTTGGTGAACACACATACGTGTGTGTCACTGAACTCCTCCTAAACGGCTGGACAGATTCGAATGAATTATTTTGTATGCGTTTGGGTGGCGTCCTGGATGGCTTAGATTCACGAATCAACCCGGTATTATTATATTACTGTATTCATTATTTACTATGGTAATAGCACACTAATATTATACTTACGTATTATAAGTTTGTGAATGTGTACATTTGTTACTTCTTCACGAAGCGGTGGTAGCTCAGTGGGTAGAACCATGGACTGGCAAGCGAGAGCCCCAGGTTCGATCCCGAGTGTGGGCATGTACCAATGACTTTGTTTAATTTCAAAGTTACGTACATTTGCGAATTTGTAGTCGCAATACCACACGCTAACGGTGAAGGAAAACATCGTGAGGAAACCCGCAGCTTGGTTGGCTCCGCACGTAGGTATTGACTAGTCTTTCCTGTGGGCTAGGCCGACTAAGCTGTCAGGATGGTATAGGTGCTGGGCAAGCCTAAAAACCATCTATAAAACCATGTCCCAGGCACTACAGCGTCGGAGTGGTCCCTTCACCCATCTAGTGTGTGAGTGAAGATACCACTGGACGCTGTATAAATCATCTCATTAAGTAGATGCAAAAAGGCCAATATTTTTTTTAGAATAGAATATATTTATTTGTCTTCAAGCGAAATAAGACACAACAATCACTTATAATAGAGGCATCAATGACAATTGTTCCTTAGCACGGGTTAGTGCATTAAAAATAAAAATAGTGTCACCAATGACAGTTTAAACAGAGTATTATTTAACAGTTTATAAATTACAAATGAAGACAAAAAGGTCTGTGCCTCGGCTTGTAAGTATATGCAACTAGTTGCCGATTTTCAGGCAAGGCCCTTTCTTAAACTAAATTATACCGAGTTAGCTAAAACCCTGGATTAACACATAGGCTACGCTTTACTGCGGGAAAATATCTTATTCCCGTGGGAAAATCGATAAAGCGCGGGTAACACCGCGGGCACAGCTACTCGTAATATATTATAAACATCGCCCTGTAGAGAAGTGCACTACTGACACAGTTATTGTCAAGAAAACTAGATGAACTGCTTGTGTGACGACACGGTTATGTAAGTGTCACAATGCGTGGCTCGGTTAGATATGTGTTTGATAATTCTTATGGAGTTGAAGTGTACTGTAGTGTTCTAGCGTTACCGCACTCGGAGGAGGCCAGGACTTAAATTAGTGTCATTTGGTCTCAAAGCAAGACAAAGTCTGATAATGTAAATAATTAGTTGGTAATGTGTTAGTAATTATTAAGCATCATTTGGGTGACACGGTCACGTTGTGTACCAAACCCTTAAATTAAAAAAAAGGCCCATTAAGCCTTTGGTGCCGGCTGCCGTCAATAGATGGCAGTCGTTAAGCCAAGTCAGAGGCCTTAGGGCGGCTTGAAAACTTCTGACAGTAAAGTATTTTCTAAGGTCAACACGAGTACTAGACATAATTAAAACTGTTTTAGTACAGATTTCAGTAAGCCCAGCCACTGGTCTTGCAAGCCTCAACCAATCCGGACTTGGGCCATTGGTGGAGTATGGCCTAACCTTCATCAGGGAATCGACCCGTGCCCCTCGGTGGGGACATAATGGGTTGATGATGGTGATGATATGTATTAAGATTTATGATGTTTAGTTTTTCCAAAGACGCGATGTCTGCTGTGTGGTGTCAGCCTAGAGAATAGCCCCAACCCAATTCTTCCCGCGGGTGTCGTAAAAGGCGACGAAGGGACACAAACCGGGGGGGTGGGAGCAGCGGCCCCTGCAGTACAATTCCACCAAATTGCGATCCCCAACCCGCATGCCAAGCGTGGGGATTATGGGCATTACCCCCTATTATAGCACAACGTGGCGCTCTTTAGGGGAGGGCTATGTCCAGTAGTGGACTAATATAGCCTGACGACGATGTAAATGAAGATATGATTTTTTTCCCATTGGTGCCGCTAGTTATCACCGCCTAGAGCATTAAACATTTCCACGTCGGACTGCGATTTACCGATATATTGCTATGTTTATTCAATTAAATTAAATTAAATCGTATTTAAATAATTTGTTGCAGGAAGGCCGTAGGCCGTCGCAGGTACACTCGACAGCCTTAAACATTTACGTTTTCGTTGCAAATTCACCCCTAATGCAAGCGCAATAGAGTGCACGGTGAAACGCCTCGTTTTGTCAATTGTATCGGCGTAATACGAGCTACTGATAAGGCATTGATTAATGCGTGGACGATAAACATCAGAGGAATCGATAAATATCCGCATAGTACAAATAATTAGATCATAAATCTGTGGGTATTTATAATGTAAAATTAGCTGGCCAAGTGCGAGATGCACTCCCGCACAAAGATTCCGGTACAACCATGAATGTATTATTTAATTTACGCGATAATGCGCACGCGCAGCGCGACGCTTGTGCGCGGGCAGCGACGAGCGGGCCAATCAGACATCATTCAAGCTATCGATATCAACCCTTGTATGTCCCCACCCAGCACGGGTCTCTTCCTGCATCGCAGGAAGGTTAGGCCATACTCCACCACGGGGGCCAAGTCCGGGTTAGTGGAGGATTGTAAGACAGTGGCGGGCCTTACTGTCAGTAGTTATCGAGCCGCCCATAAGGCCTCTGACATAGCTTAACGACTGCCTTACATGACAACCGGCACCGACGGCTTAGGGGGCCTTGCGAGGCACGCAAGCGCTCGGGAAAATGCCACTAGCGGTAGTCGCGGGACAATCACCCATTCTGCACCTGACCGCGCCTGTTGTTGCGTAACCAAGTGATTGATTTAGGCGTGATCGTTCCAAAGACGAACCGTTTTATAAGACCGTTTTGTGTTCCGCGACGATAGGACCGTTTTACGTTTCATTCTAAAGCAGTGCCAGCGACTCTAAATCAGTGCCAGCGTTTGTTCGTCGCGAGACCAGTCGTTAGATAGTTTGACGCGGATATGTTCTTAAGTGCTATATTAAGAGAGCCTAGAACGTAATGAGATCATTGCGACGTCGTCGTCGGCTCCTTGCTCGTTCCGTTCGTTTTGGTCTGTGATACAATAAAGTAATCTTTATGTCTATGACTATACAGTCGAATATCGTGTAAAACAACTTATTTTTTCCGATGTTTCGTGATTTCGTCTCGTTCGCACTCGTTTGACCGTCCTCTGCGCCTTGCTCGTTCGCATACAATGAAACCAGTTGCGAACGAGGACCGTTTCGAGGACCTGTTTTCGTTCCAGAAAAAACGGTTGCGTTTCGTCGTCGAAAAATCGGACAGCGACCCACTCCTAGATTGATTCAAATCACTCGGTCGGACTAGGCCACGAGCGTTTGCTCGCTAGGCAGTGGGCTACCAAAAAAAGTTATTTCAAATATAAATAATCGTATGAAGTTGTTCAATCAACACTCGAATCAATTATAATATTTTTATTTTTAATGCACTAACCCGTGCTAAGGAACAAATTTAAAAACCTATTTAGAGGCTAAAAATTTCACCCATGCTGGGATTCGAACCCGCAACCTCTGGCACGGATAGCCAGAGGTTGCGGGTTCGAATCCCGGCATGGGTGAAATTGTTAGCCTCTAAATAGGTTTTTATACTCGAATCAATCCTAACTAACCCGGACTTGGCCCCCGTGGTGAAGTATGGCCTAACGTTCCTGCGATGCACGAAGAGATCGGTGCCCCCAGCAGTGGGGACATACAAGGGTTGAGATCGAAGGACACACTGTCATAAGAACCTTAGTTACCAAACACAAACTGTAATTGTACATTTAATTGTAGAAGGGCTGGTAAGGGACGTCCCAGGCGGACATACATCGACCAAATAGAGGATGTATTAGCAAAGGGGAATATTAAAAGCACCCGGAACCGGCGTGCGTGCATGCAACGACTTATGAACGTTGATGAAGCGAAGGTGATCTGTCAGGGTCGTGGCAAGTGGTAGTCCCTGGCCTCTGCCTACCCCTCTGGGATACAGGCGTGAGGCTATGTATGTATATTGTATGTACAATAAAAAATAACCCTTCATTCGGTGTTTTCACAAAGATGTTACCTCCTCTCAACCAGAGGGTATTTATACGCAGCCTTCCTCATTACCGGTTATAATTGCAGTCAAGAACCGGAGAACACACCGAAGGACGAGAATTATTGTCTCACACGGTGTAAACATTACAAAAATGTGTTATTATAAACAAAAAACCCGACTGCTGAAATTTTAGTATTGTCTTAGGATTTTACTCGTTGAATTTACCGTGGTCTACCGTGGAGTACCCTACTTGAGTACCGTACTTGAGAAAGTGCCGAAACGTCGGAAAATTGTAAAGTGGTGAAGAAAAGTTTTATACAGAGCAGGATCTAGTGTTACACTCGTGTGCTTTCGGCGAAAACCGAAGCCTATTCTAGAGCCCGAGGTATATTCTAAAAGCTAGCAGACTGATTGATTGAATATAATTACGGGCGAAAAGTACAACCTCCTTGGTTTTCTTATTCGGTTGAAAACAAGAGTACTACGAGCGTATCGTCCTAGCCTTCTTTGGCGAGGGACCATACAGAATGAAATACCTCCCAGCAACACCAATCTACGATGACCGGTCTTCAGCAAGATACGCTACAGAACCGAGGGTCAACAAGATAAACGGTCGTTTTGTACAACGCCGAGGGTTAATACGTTTCGACGGATATAAAAATATATTGTTATGAATGAAGCGGCCCCTTATACGGCGAATCATCTTCGTGTGTCCTTAATTCACAGACCATCGTAAATACAGCTAGATCACTCTGAAGAAACATTTCTACTTGCAATTAATATCCGATCGATAACAACTCTTGTATGTCCCCATTGCTGGGGCACGGGTCTCTTCCTGCATCGCAGGAAGGTTAGGCCATACTCCACCACGGGGGCTAAGTCCGGGTTGGTGGAGGATTGTAAGGCAGTGGCGGGCCTTACTGTCAGATGTTATCAAGCCGCCCATAAGGCCTCTAACATGTCTTAACGACTGCCATTACATGACAGTTAGTACCAACAGCTTAACGTGCCTTGTGAAGCACGGAAGCGCTCGTAAAAATGCCACTAGTGGTAATCAAGAGACGGTCACCCATCCTGCACCTGACCGCGCCTGTAGTTGCTTAACTCAAATGATTGATTCCAATCACTCGGTTCGCCTAGGCCACGAGCTACTAACTATAACTTCACAAATGCACGTTAGAAAACAAAGTCATTGACGGCCTCGGTGGCGCAGCGGTTTGGCACGCTGGTTGTAAAACCGAAGGTCTCGGGTTCGATCCCCGGTTGGGTCAATCTAGGAAACGAACTTTTCTAGTTTGTCTCGGGTCTTGGATGTTACCTATGTATTTAATGTATAAAATCTATCTTCGAGAGATAAATAGATTTATAGATAGAGAACACTTTATTGTACATAAAAAATGAAATTACACAGGTATTTCTTAACCTAAGAGTACAGACGGCGGCCTTATCACTAAAAGAGATCTATAACACAAGTCATTCAGTTGTACTTAGTATATGGCTAACGAGATCTGTGTAATATGTCCATGAATATTTATTTTATTTTTTATTTTATTGGTGCCCGTACTGGAAATCGAACCTTAACTTGTGGATTTATGCCTACTTAGGTACAATAGCTGTATTCTCTAAAGATCGTTGTCAAGCTTGTAATTTCATAATTCATATTCGCCGATAACGTGCCGTTACATGGTTTATAAAAGTACGACCATGAAAGCCACTTCATTACTGTGCGAATATACAGGTTCCATAAAGATCCTATATACGGTGTATCATATTCTTGATATCAACCCTTGTATGTTCCCACTGCTGGGGCACGGGTCTCTTCCTGCATCGCAGGAAGGTTAGGCCATACGAGGGCCAAGTCCGGGTTGGTGGAGGATTGTAAGACAGTGGCGGGTCTTACTGTGATAAAGTTTTCAAGCCGCCTTGCGGCCTCTGACTTGGCTTAACGACTGCCATCTATCGACGACAGCCGGCACCGACTGTTTAACGTGCCTTGCGATGTGATATTTATACAACTAATTCCCAATTGCACGTAACTTTGAAGTTAAACCAAGTCATTGATCTAAAGCCCGCACTGGGGCAAGCATGTACCGATAAGTTAATAAATAAACAGAGAAAACTAATTTTCACGCTAATATAAGCTACTCGAAATACTAATCCTGCGCAGACGAAGTCGCGGACTAATCTATGTAAATAAAATTCAAAGTCCTGACTGACTGACTCACTCATCCACGCCCAGCCCAAGCCGTTGGACCTAGGAAGCTGAAATTTTGCACAGACGGTCTGTATACAATGTAGGCAAGGAATAAGACTCGATTTTTTGAAATTCAACCCTAGGGGGCGAAAAGGGTTGCCAAAATTTGTATGGGAGGTATAAAGAATGTTGTCTAATTTTCCTGAAAATTAAAATAAATATTCTTCCACACAATTGATTGAACACGTGTTTCGCCGTTTTTTCTAAATTCAACCCTTAAAGGAGTGAAAGGTGTTGCAAAATTTCGCTGAATAACTAAAGTCCACGCAGACGGAGTCGTGGGCAAAAGCTAGTAAGCAATAAATTTGTTTGTTATCGATGTTTGATCCTTATGCAACTTGAATTAAATGTGATAATTTTATTAATTACAAAAATCCTTTAATAATAATGAATATTCACAAATTTGCAGGCCCATAATTTCCTACCGATATCTAAGTAATAAGACCTCGGCTAAGCGCGTGTCAGACCCCGCGCAAAGGAAGGTTCCGTAGTTCACTTACTTTGCACCACCTAACACTACATCGGCGTAGACTTTGATCTTAGACTGGATATTTGTGATTAGATTAATACTGAATTAATACTCAATTGGTAGAGCGCTGGTACGGATAGCCAGAGGTTGCGGGTTCGAATCCCGGCATGGGTGAAATTTTTAGCCTCTAAATAGGTTTTAAAATTAATACTGAAAATTAAATATTAAATATAAATTAAATAAAAACAAGGTGGCTGGAAACAGGGAGAGATGGAAAGAAGTAGGGGAGGCCTTTGTCCAGAAGTGGGACACAAAAGAGGCTAAGTAAAAACAGGGCAATATAATATGTACGTAATTAAAACTGTTTTAATACGGATTTCACTCGTTTATTATATTTTTACAATTTTCCGACGTTTCGGCACTTTTACAGGCGCCGTGGTCTCGTGGTAAAAGTGCCCAGTTGGTAGAACAATGGCTTCGGAAGCGAGAGACTCAGGTTAGACTCCTAGTGCTTGCATGTACCAAACACTGTATTTTCTAGGTTATGTATATTTGTAAATTTATAATACGAGTAGCATACCAGCAAGAAGGTTAGGCCATAGCCCACCACGGGGGCCAAGTACGGGTTGGTGGAGGATTGTAGGGCAGTGGCGGGCCTTACTCTCAGAAGTTATCAGAAGTTATCTACTCTCTGACATGGCTTATCGACTGCCATTACATGACAGCCGGCACCAACGGCTCAGCGTGCCTTTCGAAGCACGGAAGCGCTAGTAAGAAATGCCACTAAAGGTAGTCACGGGACGGTCACCCATCCTGCACCTGACCGCGCCTAATGTTGTTTAATCACGGGTCGACTAAGCCACGAGCAAGATGTTAATTAGTAATTAATTAATTAATTAAGTATTTCCCACTAGATAGCTGATACCTATTGCATTTTGATAGATAAAGAACTTTTCAAGTGAGACAGAGATCAAATTTATGTATAGTAGGTATCTAATAGAGTTCCATTGGTGCCCTTCGGTTAAGGATCTCTAAAAAGGATATAAGAATTTGAAACAAATACCTACCTACGTGTTAATTTCGCTGATTACGTTTTACGTGTTATTTCTGCTGATTACTAATGAAATATTTTATTTAACGAATGTACAAATTAACAAGTCTCATTACATCAGACCACTTTTTTCTCTATCAAGTGCGTCAGTAACTTACTCAGTAACCGTAGGTAGCCAATACAATGTTAATACTACCATTGAATTAATTCAATGATACTACCAATAAACATAAACTACTAACATGCAGTGTGGTGTCGTCCTTGAGAATAGCACCAACTCAAATTATTCCCGCGGGTGTCGTAAAAGGCGACTAAGGCACACAAACCGGGGGGTGGGCAGCAGCGCCCCCTGCAGTACAATTCCACCAAACTGCGATCCCCAACCCGCATGCCCAGCGTGGGGATTATGGGCATTAGTACCCAATGATGGCATAACCTTGCGCTATGGCGCTCATTAGGGGAGGGCTGTGTCCAGCAGTGGACTAATATAGCCTGAAGAAGAAAAAGAGAAGAAACATAAACTTTCGTTCCGAAGATTTTTATACAATCCTTCATGGCGCATTGTATACTTTTCTATAATATGATCCCTGACGATATTATAATAAACTTTCCTGTAATGAGGTTCGAAAAATGTTCAAAATACAGTTTGTGCCAACTATACAATACAGGGCTGCTGTAAGAAAGGATTATTTAGATAGCCGTGATGTTTAGAATTAAAGTATTTACAATGTGAGACAAGCAACCGACGACGCGAGCTCCGTTTCTGCTCACCATGATTAAGCTCTGCGAATCGGAGCGAAACCCGGTCGGACTCTTCCGATATAACAACACCCGTAAGTAGATCCGGACTAAAAGTCTACAATATTTACAATACATAAGTTTTATGTTTTACAGCAACTATTATGTAAACTCTGTTACACTATTTTTATTTTTAATGCACTAACCCGTGCTAAGGAACAAATTTAAAAACCTATTTAGAGGCTAAAAATAAAATAAATTTTTAAATTTGTTCCTTAGCACGGGTTAGTGCATTAAAAATAAAAATAGTGTAATCATGTGGGTACAGTGATATCGTTCCGATGTTAAACCTAACTGCAAAGTAGGTGGTCGGGGCTGTAAGTAATGCAATTTGCTTAAGTCAGATGTCGCTGCCTGTACGTAATACAGAGAATATTGTAAAGAGGTTCGAAATTTCACTGATGCCGTGAGTCGCCCATTGGCTCAATTGGTAGAGCGCTGGTACGGATAGCCAGAGGTTGCGGGTTCGAATCCCCTCATGGGTGAAATTTTTAGCCTCTAAATAGGTTTTTAAACTCTGTTAATTAAGGATTTTGAAAAGACTAAGTTTAGACTAAGAATATTTATTGTAAGCATAGACATGAGTTACACATTTACTTAGTTACTGCTGCTTGCTATTTTCGCTCGTGGCCTAGTGTAACCGAGTGATTGGAATCAATCACTTGGTTAAGCAACAACAGGCGCGATCAGGTACAGGATGGGTGAGCGTCCCGTGACTACCGCTAGTGGCATTTCTCCGAGCGCTTCCGTGCTTCGCAAGGCACGCTAAGCCGTTGGTGCCGGCTGTCGTATAATGGTAGTCGTTAAGCCATGTCAGAGGCCTTATGGGCGGCTTGATGACTTCTGACAGTAAAGCCCGCCACTGTCTTACAATCCTCCACCAACCCGGAGTTGGCCCCAGTGGCGGAGTATGGCCTAACCTTTCTGCGATGCAGGAAGAGACCCGTGCCCCAGCAGTGGGGACATACAAGGGTTGATAGCGCTATTTTAAATAGATTAATGAAATGTTACCTTAACACGTGTACTCACATTCTTCCATCCTTAACATATTTTTTACATATATCGAGGAAACTTTGGAAATATTTTGGAGGTTTTTTGTCCCTTTTTTTCCAAAACGATCTAGATTTGGAAATGGACGTTGATTGAGTCGCAGTTTTTGTGTTCTTTTGAATAATTCCCTTTTGATTTGATTTGTCACATTTAATGACCTACATTCCTCGGGGAAGAGACCTGTATGTCCCCACTGCTAGGGCAGGGGTCTCTTTGCATCGCAGAGAGGCCATACTCCACCACGAGTGCCTAGTCCGGGTTGGTGGAGTATTGTAAGACAGTAGCGAGCCTTACTGTCAGAAGTTATCAAGCCGCCCCTAAGGCCTGGGTCACGGCTTAACGACTGACATTACATGACAGCCGGCACCAACGGCTTAGCGTGCCTTGCGAAGCAGGGAAGCGCTCAGAAAAATGCTACTAGTGGTAGTCACGGGACGGTCAACCATTCTGCACCTGACTGCGCCTGTTGTTGCTTAACTCAAGTGATTGATTCCAATCACTCGGTTCGGCTAGGCCACGTGCCCGTCAGTGGGGACATAATGGGTCGTTGATGATGAAATAACATTTAAAACAACGTAAAATTTTCTTTACAAATGATTGTGTTATAGTCTCTGAGAGAAAGCCTGTACTCTGCAGTGGACACATATTTTTAGGCTGCATGCTTAAACAGTAATCTTCTTCTTCAGGCTATATTATGTAGTCCACTGCTGGACATAGCCCTCCCCTAATAAGCGCCATAGCACCCTGTCTTCACCTTAATGCCGCATCCAGCATTTGCCTGCAGTTTTTCGCAGATCGTCATCCCACCTAGTGGGAGGGCGTTCTACACTTCGATTGCTGAGTCGCGGTCTCCACTCAAGAACACTTTAGTAGGAAGTTCAAAAAACTTACTATTCCAGGTCCAATATTTTCCTCATAATTTTTTGGACAACAAGAAGAAAAATTTTACAAACCTATTTAGTTAGTGCATTAAAAATAAAAATAGTATAAGAAGAAGACAAAGTTCTTCAAAATCTACTTAGTTTTGGAAGACTTGAAAAAAGTGTTACCTCCATGGCTCAGGTTGAAACGTTTTATAACTTTTATAATAATAAATAAACTCTGGAACGACTTTAGGTGTGGTTTTATTTGTAGAATTGTAGTAATATTAACAGAAAACTGGATAAAAACGGATAAACGGAGAAGCAGGTAAAAAGTCAGATCTGGTCAAAGCGTAAAGTAGTAGTGATGAAAAATGAGGGAAATCGAATAATGTGTGACGTAATTTAAATATTTGAAAATGATAGATGGAAAAAGAAATAAAAATGGTGTGAAGAGGTTTGCACCGTTACAAGCATGTCGATTCAGTAAGTTCGTTGATCACTTCGATGGTCACTTCGTCGGTCACTTCGTCGGTCACCTCGTCGTTCACCTCACACTCACTTATGAGTCACCTTAATTTGACCTTCAGAACCCGAAAATATGACATTCCTTGCATAGGGGTTGACACTAATATTATTTCAGTCGAAGTCGTAGGCTATAATTTGTTTCGCATGTTTTGGCAAAACGATGCTATATAAAAATCTTACAAACATGTTGCGCTGTCTAAAATTGTACAGTCTAAGTATTTACTAGCCTAAATCTATTGAAATGTATAAAAAAGATTATATCATTGGCAGTATACAGTGTATCCAAGTCGCTGGCATAAGAAGCAATTCTCGTGGGGTTACCATACGAGTAAAATAAAAATGCCACGATTACTGATTTATTTGCTTACATATAGTTCAGTAATTCAGTAATTTTTATTCTTTAAAAGTATGGGCAATACATTCCTTACACAATAATATCGAGCCTACGGTTACACAATAAGTTGTACATACTTAGAAATTATAAATGAATAAAATTAACAATATTCTTATCTTATTTTAACCTTAGCAAAAAATCGATAGGTGAAGTGTAATGGACGGTAAGTAAACGTGTGTAAAGTAGCAAGTATGAAGGAAAGAGGGGGGGGGGGGGTAATTTCGTATGTGTGTAGTGTTTGTGTGAACGGGGTGTGTTCGTGCTATGTATGTCTGTAGGTATAGGAAAAATAAATTGAAACAAATGAGAAGAGAAAGATGAGGTACGATAACTTTATTTGTGGGCTAGGTTTTACTGTTTGGGTTTTAGTAGATTTTCCGTTATTTAATAGTTAAGACGAAGGAACTATTTTGTTGTTTGGGCTTTACGTTATTTTATTTATTAAAAGTGTATGAACCTACTACATAAAAATGACACCGGGAAAGTTTGGTTCTATGGGCTAACGTTTGGTATACTCTGTCGATTCTTAAGTACTAGGGAAACGTAGGTCATAGATGTGTTGTTTCTGTTTAATAATTTTGTGAGGAAATCAATCAAGTCTCCATATAAAAGTGTAATCGAGTATCTGGCTGAACTACTAAGTATTACTTTTATCACAGCTCTGTAAGCTCTTTCAATACATAACACGGAAGTCTGGGGAGCACGCCATACGCCTATATCATACGTGTAGTCACCAATCCTAACTTGTCGCTCATTTATATTGCCTTGAAAGGGCAACTCTCCGATTCCAATGGTTTCTTGTTTATCCAGCAGAATGGGAACAGAGACAGTTTCGACAGCTTTGGAAAAATCCAAAAGCATATTATCTTTAGTATTTTGCGTGTGATTGACAAGCTACTAATATCACACCGTTAGTAACATTGTTTATTAGACGCTTTATATGTGCGTCATATTAACATACATTAGCAAGTATTTGGTGAACGGGTTTAGCTGCCGTGGATTTTCTTCTTCTACTTAAAGTGCTTCTCCATTACTTAAGGTTGGTAGTCAGCTCTTTACAGCGTTCTCTGTTCCGTGCAATTCTGAATAGCTCTTCCGCGGTTTTAACGACGGTCCACTCTTTGATGTTACACAATCATGACGTCTTACTCCTTTTTATTTTGAAAATGATTCATTAAACAAGTTGACTGACTCATTTACGAATCATTCATATAACAATATACGCAATTAACTTCATGGTTGAAGCCTGTATTACAATTTCAAATCGTCGATGGAACTGTAAAGAGAACATTGTATAAGTCACTATTAACAGCTTCTCTATGTTCGCCTTCTTACAATATGTTATATAGTTCTATAATATAATAATAAAAAAACACACGGCAGATAATATAGATAAAATCTAGCAAAGCGAGAGTCAGACTCGAATACAAAGAGGGACGTATTAATCTATTCTGCGTTTTTTTTATTTCAGTAAACTATTAAGTGGGGAATTTCGCACATAGCCGAACTGTATTATTAATTTGTTACATGCTTTCGCCATAAGTAAATCAAAAACAGAAATCTTAAAAATTACGTTTCTTGGCTCTTTTGTTTCTTTTTATATTTTAGCGTTTCGGAGCGTTTAAATATGACATCTACATAATTTGGGTAGTTAGCACGCAAACACTGAGTGTGTTTTCAAGTAGACTTTACCGTTTCTTTATTTTTTTTTCTATTTACAGATAAAATCACTTTCTATTTAACATGAAATCACAGTAATTTGCACTCGATGTCATGTTAAATAGAAAGTGTTATATGAACGTACTTACGCATAGAAGGTATTTTTTTCATATTTTTACTCCGTCATGGTTAGACCCAGTTTTTCCAAACTTTGGCAATATTTTCCGGCCAGCATCTGGTCACACTTCACACACACACAAACGAATAGTTTGCTTTTAAATCAAGACTTAATTCTACACTGGCGCTACGGCGGTGAAGAGAACTACAAATGTCAATGAAAATGGTATTCTGAAGGTTCGATTCGCAGCTCACTTCGATCATGAACTCGCACATGAGTTCGATTACATCTGTCAAAATCAAAAGTTACTCTCCTATAAGTGAACTCACGATCGAATCCCATAATGTAGAAGATAACTCATAATTTTTTGTTGAAACCAATATTATTATAGTAATGGTTTGTAACTCAGGCACATTTGTGAAGTTAAAGTAGAAATACCACTCGCTTACTGTGAATGATAGATAACATCGTAAAGAAACCTGACTAACTCGCTGTTCGCATATCTGAGGTGGGCACGCGTGGTGATCAAGCCTATATTCTTTCTGAAAGAAGACCTGTGCTCTACAGTGGGATGTATATCATATGCTGTATATTTTAAGAACAATAATTATTATGAAGTAAGAAAGAATAAATATAATGTGGGTGGAATGGCGAATGTGAGTGGAATGACCGATAAGGAACGCTCCAGGCGAATATACTTCGACCCCTAATTTATCGAATAGGGGACGTGATAGCAAAGGGCAGGATAAAAAGTACCCAAAACCGTCTGGCATGCAACGACTAATGAATGGCGATGAAGTGAAAGTAATTAACCAGGATCGTATAATAGCAACTGGCAGTCCCTGCATCTGCTCACCCCTCTGGGATACAGGCGTGCCCTTTTTTGATATCCGCCCTTTGTATGTCCCCACTGCTGGGGCACGGGTCTTTTAAGGTTAGGTCATACTTCACCACGGGGCCAAGTCTGGGTTGATGGAGGATTATAAGACAGAGGCGGGCCTTAACACGAAATGGCGGTCGTGGCACGCGACAACTGCAAGCGTCGACAAACGTCAACGGCTGCCGCTTACACGTTGACGGCTGCCGTCGACGCGCTAACGACTGCCGTTGACGGCAGTTGACGCCATCCGTCGACGCTTGCAGTTGGCACGTGCCGTTCGTCTGCATGAGCCCTAAGTTATCAAGCTGCCCATAAGGCCTCTGACATTCAGGTTGCAAACAGAAACCCAGCATGCTGGACTATGGAAAACGGAAACAAAATGCAAAGAAACCAGAGAGGCCCTACTAACAATATCGAAACGCCTCACATGCAGCGATCTGCGCAAAGCTGTGGCACTTATGACGCTCCATTGACCACTGAATAAACACCTCCACGCTATGGGACTGACCGACATCCCGTTATGTCGAGGATGGCTCAAGGAAGACGAAGGACCCGCCACGTGTCCATTCACTGTGAGAGCGTGGAAGTGCAACGAACATCGATAGCAGGAAAGCTGCTGGTGCTGGTGCACTGCTGGCTTTCTGAAAAAAGATTGGCTGACTGGAGTGATCTCGCAACGGCCCAACTATGAGGCTGAGTGCGGAAACAACAGGATAAACTAACTAAAGCCTCTGACATGGCTTAACGACTTCCATTACGCGATAGCCGGCGCCATCGCCTTAGCGTGCCTTGCGAAGCACGGAAGCGCTCGGAAAAAATATCACAAGCGGAGTCACGAGACGGTCACCCATCCAGCACCTGACTACGCCTGTTGTAGCTTAATACAAAGTAATTGATTCCAATCATTCGGTTTGTCTAGGCTACGAGCGGGGTGGCCTTATGTTTGTGATATCACGAAGTAGGTTTAGATAAACCAGCTAGGTGACAAAGATGTAAATACACTGATACTGAGGCTATGTATTTGTTCAAATGTACAGCGAAATCCAAAAAGAAACAAAACCAAGACCTCTGGCAGTACTTTGTACTTTAGATAGATATATAGATACAACATTTATTCACATAAGACACACACACGTATACAAAGCAAAGCAATACAAAACCAAATACAAGTCACAACACGAACAAAGCAATAACAAAAAAGTAGCATAAATAAAACGCAAAAAAACACAGAAAATAAGGCATACACGGTACTGTAGTGTACCTGGGCAATGTACCTACTGGACTGGAAGTGATCAACGTAGGTGTGGCAAATGTGAATGGGCTCCGACTCAGCATGTGCTGAAAGTTCAGGAAGAACTTCAGCGCTGGTATTCTGGCGGTACCCGGTGTGAGCGGCATGCAGCGCTAAGAGAGCTGAGGTATGGTAGTCACAACTGCTATCGTACCGGATTAAATAGTGTAAAATCTGGTTGGAAATATCAGTATAAATTGTATTTTATTTAAGTATATTATTGTATATATTTGCGTGAAATAACCACAGAAGTTAATGTAAGAAAAAAAAATATAGTGATGCCGGGTAGTTGCCCATTAGCTCAGTTGGGAGAGCGCTGACGTGGTTAGCCAGAGGTCGCGGGTTCAAGTCACGGCACGGGTGAAATTTTTAGCCTCTAAATAGGTTTTTAAATTCGTCCTTAGCACGGGCATTAAAAATAAAAATAGTATAATCATGTGTTGCAATCTCAAGTACCTAAGTGGGCCATAATTTTTATATTTCGTGAAATCTATAACTTAAACGCAATTTGTTTTATTCCTGTATACATTTGTGACTAGATTATATTGTTATATAATTTAGTTTTGTTTACGTGTTTGTTTTATCGTACCTCAAAATTTACGGGTGATGCCCTAGGCCGATAAGTAGTATATTCCAATAATGTGTGCAATGTTTATGTTTGGTTTTTGTGTAGGTTAACAGTGTTTTTTTTTTTTTTGTCTTGATAGGGGTTATACACTCCATGAGGTACTAGCCCTGCTAGAAGATAAGGAATTTGAGCCGCAGTTGCTATACATTGAACCTTCAGAACCCGCAATCGACTCTGATCAAGATTCGGGCGACGAAGAAGGGGTGGTTTTGTAATGATGTGACAGGTCGACAATTCAACGCTGGGTGTGAAGTGGTATTAGGGTCTTCACCTCTGTCAACACACCAATCACGATAACAAAACGCAAAAATGTACGGGTGGTACCAAATATACAACCTGAAGCCGGATCTACTCGGACGTTGCGTTGATTTATTTCGGGAGCCACCCATGTTTCCCGAAGCAAATTTTACTTTCCTTCGAGGGAAGTCTTCTACTGAATTTCTGGACTAATATTTTGGATTGTGTGTCTACAACCTTTTAGCAAACCAGCCGCAAAAGTATGCAACTTTTTTGAATTGCGCCGAACCGAAAATATCCACCGAAGAATTGAAAGCATTTATCGCAATTCCTATACTGTCGGATCATTACGGAATCACTTCTTAGTTCCCAGCGAATCTCGTCGCAAATGTGCTTTGGAGATGTGCAAGAGACAGACAAGACTGCAATGCAATAAATGTGACGTAGGGCTCTGTGCATCCTGTTATCAATTCCAATCAATTATCAATTTCACGTCCGCATTTAAAACTAAAAAAGTGTGTATACTAGTACATAAATGCCTTTAACATAAATTACTTAAATGCTGTTTTTTTTTATTAATTCATACATTACTTAAAATCTTCATGATTTTACAAATAGATTATAAAAATAGTTCGCTAATAAAAAGCTAATATATGTCTAATAGAGGGATTTTTGCTTACGTATTTGCCGATCGGTGCCATATGGCACCCATTGTTTTTTCACAAAGTAAAAGATATATAAAATAAATAATTATTACAAATAGCTAAGGGAGCCGTCAAAAGCAATGTATGTGAAAATTACAATTTTTTATGCCTCTAAAATAATTCAGGTCATAATGGGTTAGCATAACATTTACATATAGGGACATACACTGCTTCTGATCCCACACTCGGATACCCTGTGTCGTGGGAACCAGAAACAACGATATCACAAACATGTAAACATCCAAGACCCTTTTGTATCCAGCCGGGATTCGAACCAGAGACCTTTTGCATGGTCGTCAAGAGGTTTTCGGGGGTCAAATATTAAGCTATATTTTTATAGTTTCATATTTAAAGAGACGTTTTTAAATTAGTTTATTTCGTTATGCTAAAACTAGTTCTTTTACTAGAATGAATTATAACTTTTGATGCCTGATAGTGTTATCGACCTTGGCTTACAATTCAATCTAGTAGCAAGTAAAGAAGAATTGGCACTTAATAGTTTAAATATTTCTATGCATTAGCATAATAAAATAATGGTAATGATTTTAAATGTTGTTTTGTAGATGACACTTATAACAAACTACTTTGACCAAATAAATAACAAAAATGTATCATGTTGGTGGTGGTCTTATAATACAGAGTTGTGCCCTCAGATCATAGAGGTTGTGCCCAAATTAGAATTTTCTCATTGGCATATAATAGTGTTACCATATAGGTACTACCTATTTTCGATTTGTACCCAACTGTACAGAATGATACGTGTAAAGGTCGACATGCAGTGTGGATTTAATGACTATTAATGTACTGTGGATTGTACCTACGTAGGTAGGTACAATCCACACATTAATAGTCATTAAATCCTTGCTTGTTGCAGGTAATTAATGAGTATAATGTTGGTAACTTAAAAAAATAATTTGAATACATAATCAATTCGTTTTATTTAATAAATGTACAAACTACATTTTTTATTGTTTATTTACATGAAAAATATTTATTTCAAATTTAAATCAATCAATTTAAATAAATCTTCCAGATATTTCGTGTAAAAATATGTGGCATTTATAAGTAACAGTAACTTAATAATTATTTTTAAAATTCACCGTCTAGATTAATGGAGTATGGTCTAAAATACCATTTTGTTAAAACAGATTAAAAACAATGCTTCGTTATTTTTATATATCTCGAGATGATGCACAATCTGCATTTCTTTTTGTAATTCTCGATTATTAACATCTAGGGAATGGTGGGGACCATTCCTTGGGGGTCATCAAGAACTGTTACATGCTATGCATTGCTTTTTAGTTTAATTCTTCTACCGAGGGCTGGAGTATCCTCAACCAGAGTTGTCATTATCTATGCTCTCTCGGAGTATAGCGTGAGTCACCTAGAAAATACAGATTTAATTCAAAAGTAGTACAATAAAAGTATAGGCTGTTAAAATATCTAAATTGCAATAGATTTAGCTAATTGTTTACCCAGTGAGGCCTCGCTCTTTCCAGAGCTCAGCACATTGATGAGATGGTGCCTTAAAGGGTTTTTGCTAAACACATGGCTGTCATGTGAGACATCTCTCAATGAAGTAGCAATCCTTGAAATATTTCAGTCGGCATCAGGAGTCTGGAAAAGATTTATGGATGATAAGATAACTACCATTTATTTATTGCGCAAAATGTGTTTACCAATACAACATCAAGGACTCATCATTAAAATAAAAACATTTGTAGAACAATCTAAAAACAATTTGGCACGCATAGCCAGAGGTCGCGGGTTCGAATCCCGGCATGGGTGGAATTTTTAGCCTCTAAATAGGTTTTTAAAATCTAAGAATGTTATTACTTTAATATCAATAGGAAACTAGTATTTCTACTAGTTTCATCTTGATTGCAAGATGTCATTTTGATGGCAGGGTCAAGAATTAATGTACCAAATCACGTTTGCTGAGGCGAGGTTCTTCGTTACTACGAGTACTAACCTTATGGTTTTTTTTTAAATATCCCTTCTGTTTCTTTCATAAAAGGTTTCAAAATCTTGGCCAAAGTTTTTGATTTCGTCCTTAGGTAGACGAATATTGGTCTGGGATTCGTGATCTCCAGAGAGGTGTCCAAATAAAGAAACAACCGTTGCAGATTTTGTGGTTTTCTCAGATCCCCTTTATGTAGATCGTGCAAAATTAATGTAGAGCTAACCATGCCATATTGTCCCAAATACATTTCCGCACATATCTCAATAGCGATCATTACTTCTGATGGAGCACCTGAGTATGTTGGTGTCAAGAGCCTTCAAATAGCTGATTGAGCTTCAAACTGGAATAAAATTTCGTGATTTTTTTAAGCAAGGGAAGGTTATATGACACGCAATGTAAAATTTGTTACAACGTATTTCTAGCATTTTGTACTACCTACACAATTGATTAATCATCCATATGTGTGATAAATTTAAGCCAATGTCTTGGTAAATATTTAAAATACATTTTTGCGGTTACCTTTGTTTATTTGTAGAAGAAGAAAGCTTCGCCGGTTAGGTGAACAATATAAGATATTTTTTCCACTCTTACATAAGACGTAAACTCGAAATAGCTTAGACTTTATAAAAATGAAGCAGAACGATTTATTTGTAAGAAATATTTTGGGAGCGTTTAGCTAATTAAGCTGAACAAAATAATAAAGTGACATGTGACTTTTCGACTGACAAACATTGGTGTTCCATCCCTAATAGGTATCCCATGGCAACATCACTTGTGGGTATTTTGCTTCTGAATACGAATTAAACGTCACGCACAAGTGAGTGTGATGTGAATGGTGATGTGAGCTCACGATCGAATTAACCCTTTCATGGGTACACGAACTTCTTGCCAATGCCAATATGGTAAATTAGCTGATGCCCGCGACTTCGTCTGCGTGGAATTAGTTCAGACCGCGTTGGCGGGATATCAAGTAGCCTTTGTCTCAATTCAGAACTTTGTCTATCTGTACAAGATTCATGTAATTCCATTCAGCCATTATTGTCTAATTGAGTACTAACAGTCACCTAAACTACTTGAAAAAGATTGACATGTATGCAATATTATATAGAAATTGACAGAATATTCTTTATCCCATGTTCACCAAGAATTACATAAGAGACTTAAATAATAACATAGTACACTACAATTGGTGGCCTTATTATAGTAGTATTATCAATGCTTAATATTGATAATATTTTCGCCTTTACCGATAGTATGGGGTTAATATCCCCAAATAATAACTTGCATAAGCTGAAAATGCAAAATTAGATAAATCGACTTCAAAAAAAGACTAACGAAGAAGGAGGAATAGTGAAAGTCAGTAAAATTTTTCGATTGAATTTGCATAAATCCTAGAGTTTGCGAGCGGTGCTGAGAGCGAAAATTAAAGCACTCTAACTACCTGTTAATTTACAAATATTTTTGAAAAAAAGATCATATTTTAATCAAAACTGTTGTTATACGGATATTACTCGTTTATTACATTTTTCCGACGTTTTGGCACTTTTCCAGGTGCCGTGGTCTCGGATGACTGAGGTGACAGGCTCTTTTTGAAAGCATTTACTACCCTCGGCAAAAAATATTTTAGTAATTATTTTGCCGTTGTCCGCGAAAGGGTTATTTGACAGATGTAATAAAGTCGAGATTCGAACTCCCTTTGTTTTAAACGTAACTTCATAGAAATAAGGGTCAATATCCCACCTGCACAACTAGTTCACTTCACCGCCGTAGCGCTGGGGTAGCTTATATTACTGAATACGAATTCGATCGAACTCACTAGCGAACGGGGCTAGTGAATAGCACTGAAGGTCCTAAGCCTTAGGAGGATAGAAGACTGTTTTCAAATGTAAGTATATTTGTGAAAAATTGTTTCTGGTTCCCACGACACAGGGTATCCTAGTGTGGGGCCAGAAGCAATGTATGTGCCTGTATGTAAATGTTATGTTATGTTATGTTATGTTATGTTATGTTATGTTATGTTATGTTATGTTATGTTATGTTATGTTATGTTATGTTATGTTATGTTATGTTATGTTATGTTATGTTATGTTATGTTATGTTATGTTATGTTATGTTATGTTATGTTATGTTATGTTATGTTATGTTATGTTATGTTATGTTATGTTATGTTATGTTATGTTATGTTATGTTATGTTATGTTATGTTATGTTATGTTATGTTATGTTATGTTATGTTATGTTATGTTATGTTATGTTATGTTATGTTATGTTATGTTATGTTATGTTATGTTATGTTATGTTATGTTATGTTATGTTATGTTATGTTATGTTATGTTATGTTATGTTATGTTATGTTATGTTATGTTATGTTATGTTATGTTATGTTATGTTATGTTATGTTATGTTATGTTATGTTATGTTATGTTATGTTATGTTATGTTATGTTATGTTATGTTATGTTATGTTATGTTATGTTATGTTATGTTATGTTATGTTATGTTATGTTATGTTATGTTATGTTATGTTATGTTATGTTATGTTATGTTATGTTATGTTATGTTATGTTATGTTATGTTATGTTATGTTATGTTATGTTATGTTATGTTATGTTATGTTATGTTATGTTATGTTATGTTATGTTATGTTATGTTATGTTATGTTATGTTATGTTATGTTATGTTATGTTATGTTATGTTATGTTATGTTATGTTATGTTATGTTATGTTATGTTATGTTATGTTATGTTATGTTATGTTATGTTATGTTATGTTATGTTATGTTATGTTATGTTATGTTATGTTATGTTATGTTATGTTATGTTATGTTATGTTATAGTAGCAATAATACCCGCTAACTGGAAAGGAAAACATCGTGAGGTTTTTCTTTTTTTAAAGGATGTTACTGCCACTGTCCATAATGTGGCAACCTTTTATCCGTTATATTGTAATAAAGGTTTATAATATTAATTTTCTATATACATTCTAATACATGTCGTTCATTTATAATTATTTTGAGATATTAAGAATTAAAGCTAAACTATACTCATAGTATTTTCTTAGGTTAACACGAGCAGTAGACATAATTAAAACTGTTTTTATACGGATTTATGCTTGTTAACCGAGCACAAATCCGTATAAAAACAGTTTTAATTAAACTATACTTAACTAATGGGTTCAATTCCACTGTCTAATTCTTTTTTTTTTCTCTTCCTTTCTTCGTTTACTTTTTTTTTCTGTAATATATATATATTTACTGTCGTATGTATATATGTATATTTTTTTTACTAACCCATTTACAGCATTATTTGCTAGACTAAAATTAAATGTACCATCGTTGAACATCGTGAGGTTTTTTTTTTTTTTAAATTTGTGCGAGGTTCGCCACTATTTATAATGCAACCTTTAAGTCATGAATTCTGATAAAATGTGAAATAAATTATTATGTCAATAAATTATGATTTAAATTTTTTTTTATTAAAATGAACGTGATATAAAAATGATAAAATTAAGTTACAATAAAATTAAAATGGTACATATCGCAATGAGAATGTCAATGTTAAAAATAAAACTTTAAGTTATATGTGCTTAGTCTAATGGGTTTTTTTTGTTTCCATCGTTTATTCTTTTTCGTTTTAGTCATTTTTTTTTCTCTTTTTTTTTTCCTTTTTTTTTCTCTTTGTCCTCTGTTTTCTTGCTAGTTCGCAAGGCACGTTAAGCCGTTGGTGCCGGCTGTCATGTAATGGCAGTCGTTAAGCCATGTCAGAGGCCTTATGGGCGGTTTGATAACTTCTGACGGTAAGGCCCGCCACAGTCTTACAATCCTCCACCAATCCGGACTTGGCCACCGTGGTGGAGTATGGCCTAACCTTCCTGCGATGCAGGAAGAGACCCGTGCCCCAGCATTGGGGACATACAAGGGTTGATATCGATATTAACTACTTTTTAAGGCAGTGTCTCTGCTTATGCCTACCCTAGTTAGCAAAAGAAATTAACCTACATTTGCCGGAGTGTGTGTTCACTTGAGCAACAGTTAAAATAAGCTGGGTTGGAGAATTTCGATCGATTATGTCATATCGAAATATTATGGAGGCTGAGGCGTGTGCCACTGTCGCCGACATGCCTACGCTTTTAACCACCGACCTCCGGAACTAAAACATGTCGGCAACACGATGATTCTTACGTTTGTATCGCTCAGCCGAAATTGTATTTTGAAAACATTTACAAAAACTTTATTGCACAACCTCTTGTCGGTGTTTGCATAGCAACTATAAGGGATGGGCAGGTTTTGTAATAATATTACCAGAAAACAATATGCCATACGGAATAAGATAAGATAATCTTTACTGTAAATTAAATCATATACCTAACATTAAAAAAATCTCGAATTTACAGGACTCGCTATTATTTCTTAGGGTCTTAGCCTAGCAATATATTCAATTAGTGGAATTTATCTCTTTTAATTGTATTTGTACTGGAAATAAATAAATAAATAAACTTTTACAAAGATTTTCACTTTGTGAATTATAATAGAAAGTTATAATATGATTATAATAGAAGAAAATTATAATAAATAAATAATTAATAAGATAAGTATTTACTTAGTGAATTCTCAATTCGGAAAACAGCCCTTAGAAACACTGTTCCCGGGCTTAAAATGGAATCAAATTTGATGAAATTAAATTAAATGAAAAGGTTTTATTCAAAGTAGCGTAGAAACAGCGATATAATAAACGTTACAAGTCGAACTAGGTGTCTGTCCATTTCAAAATCTAGATCATTTTTGAGTTTGTTTCCCGCTCATATTTCTCTCGAGTGAGTGAAATGGCGCTTTGGCGGGCCGGCATGTCGGCAGCGGTGGCCAGCCGCCGCGTTTCCATTCGACTGGCCATCGGATCCACAACGGCAGTGTTAATGCAAAGCGAGCAAAACGCAAGCAATTGCGTCAACGGCCGGCCGGCGCACGTTTCGTCAATTCGGCGCGATAATTAGAACGGTACTTGTGTATAGTTAATTAATTAATTCTTTTAAAAACGTAAGGTAGAGAGAAAGAAGAGCTCGTGGCCTGGTCGAACTGAGTGATTGGAATCAATCACTTAAGTAAAGCAACAACAGGCGCAGTCAGGATGGGTGACCGTCCCGTGACTACCGCTAGTGAGATTATATATAGTACTAGCTTGTGCCCGCGACTCCGTCCGCGTGGACTTTTTTTGCAACCCCGTTCACTCCCTTAAGGGTTAAATTTAGAAAAACGGCGAAACTCATGTTCAATCAATTGTGTTGAAGAGTATTTATTTTAAGTTTCAAGAAAATTAGTCAACATTCTTTTTACCTTCCATACAAATTTTGGCAACCCTCTTCGCCTCTTTCGGGGTTGAATTTTAAAAAATCCGGCCTTATTCCTTGCCTACATTATAAATAGACCCTCTGTGCAAAGTTTCAGCTTCCTAGGTTGGGCTGGGCGTTGATGAGTGAGTCAGTCAGTCAGGACTTTGAATTTCATTTATATAGAAGACTAGGCCCCCCTGGGGACTGGACGCTCTACATCGGCCTATGCATAGGCCTCCACCACGTAGGCCGGTGGTGACATAATAGGTTAATGATAATGAATACATAAAAAATTCAGCATAAATTCAGCTTATTTATAAACACAACATTCCACTTAAACACTCTTGGAGTCCAGAATGCCATTTGTTATTAAAATCCAATTACATACGAGCCTCGGAGCCCTCTTAAGTATAACGGTCAGGGTCCCGGCACGGGGTTTTCCTTCACATGTAATGTAAGTAAACCGCTCTCAATGATCATAGAAGGCGTTAACTTGACGATCAGAAGCGAAACACGTGGCAAGTGTCACGTTTGCGCTGTTTTTATCCGTTGGACAAGAAAACTAGGTTTTCTCTACAGACTTTGATCTGAACCTAACTAAACATAGATGTTTTATTCCGTAGAATTCTGACTTGTCATAACTGTTGCTGCTAACTGATTGTGTTGTGCGAACTTGTGTGGAAGTTATTATTATTAAAAAATCTCTCCACAGAAAAAGGGTTTTTTATTTCGTAGAATTCTGACATGTCATAAGTGCTGCTACTAACTGATTGTGCTGTGCGAACTTGTGTGGGAGTTATTATTATTGAAAAAGCTCTCCACCGAAAAAGGGTTTTTTATTCCGTAGAATTCTCACGTCATAACTGTTGCTACGAAGTGATTGTGTTGTGCGAACTTGCGTGGAAGTTACTATTATTATTATTAAAAAAGCTCTCCATAAAAAGTGTTTTTTATTCCGTAGAATTCTGACATGTCATAAGTGTTGCTACTAACTGATTGTGTTGTACGAACTTGTGTGGAAGTTATTGTTAAAAAATCTCTCCACCGAAAAAGGGTTTTTTATTCCGTAGAGTTCTGACATGTCATAAATGTCATAAGTGTTGCTACTATGTGATTGTTGTGTGAACTAACCTGGAAGTTACTATTATTATGATTAAAAAAGCTCTCCATAAAAAAGTGTTTTTTATTCCGTAGAATTCTGACAATGTCATAAGTGTTGCTACTAAGTGATTGTGTTGTGTGAACTTGAGTTTAAGTTGTTATTGTTAAAAAAGCTCTCCACCGAACAAATTAAATATTTGACCCATTTGAGGGCAATAAGAAATAAAATGCTAAATAGATACTATTTTACGTTTTACCTACAAAAGTCAAGAAATGATAGCTGTCAGAATTCTACGAAATAAAAAGATTAAGGATAGCATCTATTTCATTTCTTGCACCACCTACTATTGACTGGCTGAAAACGCTTATACATCTTTGAAAAACCTATTTAGAGGCTAAAAATTTCACCCATGCCAGGATTCGAACCCGCAACCTCTGGCTATCCGTGCTAGCGCTCTTTCAAACTGAGCTAATGGGCGACTTACAGGCATCAGTGAAATTTTGAACCTCTTTACAATACTCTCTGTATTACGTACAGGCATCTGTTAACTACGGTGGACAGTATGGAAAACGGAAGAAAAACTGAGGAAACTTCTAATAATAGATTTAATGGAAAATGTAAGCAAGAAAATGGTATGAGACAGTCGTCGTCGTCGTCGTCGTCAGGCTATACTAGTCCATTGCAAGCCCTCCCCTAAAGAGCGCCACGTTGTGCTATCATAGGGGGTAATGCCCATAATCCCCACGCTGGGCATGCGGGTTGGGGATCGCAGTTCGGTGGAATTGTACTGCAGGGGGCGCTGCTGCCCACCCCCTGGTTTGTGTCCCTTAGTCGCCTTTTACGACACCCGCGGGAGTAATTGGGTATGAGTCAGTGTGGTGGACAAATATGACAGTAAAAACCTAGAATAATAAAATGGAGGTGGACAACGTTATACATAAAACCGGGCTAATCGCGATAATTTTTCTTACACCTCCTGGTAGAAAATGCTTGAGGCGTAAAGTCAGCCGTATTGTGTCTAGTTTGTGTGCAATAAAAGTATTAATAATTATTTACTTGTAAAATATCGTATTTACTTATAACTTAATTTAATTTAAAATGTACAAACACGAAATCAGTGTTTATTTTTTTCTTTTGCGCTCAGCGACTCTGTTAGTAAGTTTTTATCCCTTAACTTGGAACGTTATAAAAAAAAAATATTTTAATATATTTTTGAAATAAATATACTTATAAAAAAAAAAATTTTTTTACCGGTTGCCCCACGTTGGGCGCCAGTGGAACGTTTTATAACTTTTATAATAATAAATAAACTCTGGAACGACTTCAGGTGTGGTTTTATTTGTAGATTTAGTATAATATTTTAATAAAACAGAAAAACTGGATAAAAACGGATAAGCAGGTAAAAAGTCAGATCTGGTCAAAGCGTAAAGTAGTAGTGGTGAAAAATGAGGGAAATCGAAGAATGTGTGACGTATATAATTTAAATATTCGAAAATGATAGATGGAAAAAGAAATAAAAATGGTGTGAAGAGGTTTGCACCCTTACAAACTTAAAGTCTAAGGCTTTTGCTGAAAATCAGCGTCGGCAGTGGAGCATGTTCTCTGGCGACTTTAAGCTGAGCATAAGGCCTTTTGCCAAAATTAGTTCTTAAGACATTTTCTCACTTATTGTACCTTGTTTATTTTTTTGTTGGCAATAAAGACATTTCACTTTAATATAAAAATGAATCGCTGAATGTGTTGGTAAGCGCAAATCTCGAGAGCAGCTGAACCGATTTTTCTAATTATTTTTTTAGAATATTCCTTGAAGTACGAGGGTGGTTCTTATGGAGAGAAAAAAATATAAACAATCGATAGTTGGCGGAACGAAGTTCGCTGGGTCAGCTAGTCTATAATATAAAAATGAATCGCTGAATGTGTTGGTAAGCGCAAATCTCGAGAGCAGCTGAACCGATTTTTCTAATTATTTTTTTAGAATATTCCTTGAAGTACGAGGGTGGTTCTTATGGAGAGAAAAAAATATAAACAATCGATAGTTGGCGGAACGAAGTTCGCTGGGTCAGCTAGTCTATAATATAAAAATGAATCGCTGAATGTGTTGGTAAGCGCAAATCTCGAGAGCAGCTGAACCGATTTTTCTAATTATTTTTTTAGAATATTCCTTGAAGTACGAGGGTGGTTCTTATGGAGAGAAAAAAATATAAACAATCGATAGTTGGCGGAACGAAGTTCGCTGGGTCAGCTAGTCTATAATATAAAAATGAATCGCTGAATGTGTTGGTAAGCGCAAATCTCGAGAGCAGCTGAACCGATTTTTCTAATTATTTTTTTAGAATATTCCTTGAAGTACGAGGGTGGTTCTTATGGAGAGAAAAAAATATAAACAATCGATAGTTGGCGGAACGAAGTTCGCTGGGTCAGCTAGTCTATAATATAAAAATGAATCGCTGAATGTGTTGGTAAGCGCAAATCTCGAGAGCAGCTGAACCGATTTTTCTAATTATTTTTTTAGAATATTCCTTGAAGTACGAGGGTGGTTCTTATGGAGAGAAAAAAATATAAACAATCGATAGTTGGCGGAACGAAGTTCGCTGGGTCAGCTAGTCTATAATATAAAAATGAATCGCTGAATGTGTTGGTAAGCGCAAATCTCGAGAGCAGCTGAACCGATTTTTCTAATTATTTTTTTAGAATATTCCTTGTAGTACGAGGGTGGTTCTTATGGAGAGAAAAAAATATAAACAATCGATAGTTGGCGGAACGAAGTTCGCTGGGTCAGCTAGTCTATAATATAAACATGAATCGCTGAATGTGTTGGTAAGCGCAAATCTCGAGAGCAGCTGAACCGATTTTTCTAATTATTTTTTTAGAATATTCCTTGAAGTACGAGGGTGGTTCTTATGGAGAGAAAAAAATATAAACAATCGATAGTTGGCGGAACGAAGTTAGCTGGGTCAGCTAGTCTATAATATAAAAATGAATCGCTGAATGTGTTGGTAAGCGCAAATCTCGAGAGCAGCTGAACCGATTTTTCTAATTATTTTTTTAGAATATTCCTTGAAGTACGAGGGTGGTTCTTATGGAGAGAAAAAAATATAAACAATCGATAGTTGGCGGAACGAAGTTCGCTGGGTCAGCTAGTCTATAATATAAAAATGAATCGCTGAATGTGTTGGTAAGCGCAAATCTCGAGAGCAGCTGAACCGATTTTTCTAATTATTTTTTTAGAATATTCCTTGAAGTACGAGGGTGGTTCTTATGGAGAGAAAAAAATATAAACAATCGATAGTTGGCGGAACGAAGTTCGCTGGGTCAGCTAGTCTATAATATAAAAATGAATCGCTGAATGTGTTGGTAAGCGCAAATCTCGAGAGCAGCTGAACCGATTTTTCTAATTATTTTTTTAGAATATTCCTTGAAGTACGAGGGTGGTTCTTATGGAGAGAAAAAAATATAAACAATCGATAGTTGGCGGAACGAAGTTCGCTGGGTCAGCTAGTCTATAATATAAAAATGAATCGCTGAATGTGTTGGTAAGCGCATATCTCGAGAGCAGCTGAAGCGATTTCTCTAATTCTTTTTTTACAATATTCCTTGAAGGACAAGGATGGTTCTTACGGAGAGGGAAATAGAAAAAATAAAGAATCGACCGCTACGCGGTACGAACTTCGCTGGGTCAGCTAGTACAGTAACATAAACAGGTTACTACATTTAAATTACTTTGATTTCTGATGTAAATTTGTGAACTTATAGTAGTAATACCAACCAGCAACTGTATAGGAAAATATCGTGAGGAAACCTGACTATCTGAGGTGCTCAAAAGCGATAGGCACTATGCACTATGCAGTGTCACTTTTGAAGAGAATACCCTCTGTTTTCTCAGCGCAGATTACTGATAATAGTTATAATTGATCAGGTTGGTCTTGTGTCTAACTACCGTGGAATGTACAGTCGATACTTAAGTCTGTGGTTAATCGTTGCCATGTAAGCCAGCAGTGACACAGGAGAAACGGACGTGGCACGGACGGGGGCGCCTAAAAGACGCGACATGTTGTATAGAAATCGCGCCCTTGCCGCGTCTCTTCTGTGCGGTCGTCCCGTCCCTTGAGTACATTTTGCGTGAAATGAAATGAAAGGGTTTTATTTAAATAAGCGCAGAAGCTGCGGCTTAATGAACGTTACAATTCAAACTGGGTGTCCATTTAAAAATATAGATTTTTTGGACAAGAAATGGGCACGAAAACTCCCAACTTAGTCTTTTCAAAGTCTTTAAATTAACAGAGTTTACATAATTATTATAAAACATAGAACTCATGCATTGTACTGGCTTTAGTTTCGCACATCATTGTCATCTAAAAAAATCCTATGTTATAGTAAAAAAGCCATTCGGACATGAAAAGCACCCCTTTGATACCTATACTTTTGATACTTATGCGGTGTTGCATGCATCTACGGGCGGCATATTGCTGAGCATGGGTCCATTTGCCAAAACCTTTTTAAATAATATTCTTAAGATACACAAATAAAGGTGTTGTCTTCTTTATGTTGTGATTTTTATAAAACATTAAGAAAAAGCCGTTTTAGATGATCTCATGTCTGTCTACATCTATGACATTTTTTGTTTTGCTTTGTGTATAATTTGTGTTTTGGCAATAAATGTAGTTCACTTTCACTTTCACTTAGATCAGGGCCTTTTAGTGCATTACACTACAATGTCAGATAAATGGTCAGAGTGCTTAGTGCGAGTTTGACAGATCAAATCGAATAACTTTACTACCGCGTTAATCGAGCATTGAGTATGAGTAAGTTAACCGTTCGAACTGGCAAAACGCTGTCACAGTACAACTCGCACTCGCGTTTATTCGTGTTTTGGCTGGTAAACGTGTTCACTTCTCAACGTAAACCATTACAACTCGCACTCAGCAATTTTAATTTCCATACTTGTCGCTAGGTGGCGCTTCCTCGATGCCATAGAAATATGAGTTTACGTTAACGCGATCGAGTAGTTAAAAAACTCGACAGGTCACGTGACGTGTTTTTTATACCATTGGCGCCCAGAAGGTTCGATACGTGTGCGGGCCTAGACTTAAAAGCTGCAACGAAATGAAATCGCCACGGTAACTTAATACTTATTGTACTTATACAACAGAATTGTTACCGTGCAAGCAGCGGTAAGCTGAATCAATCGTGGCATAGTGGAACCGAGTGATTGGAATCAATCACTAGCAACAACGAGCGCGGTCAAGTGCTGGGTGACCATCCCGTGATTACCGCCAGTGTCATTTATCCCTAGCGCTTCCGTGCTTCGCAAGGCACGTTAAGACGTTGATGATATATTGTCGTCGTTAAGCCAAGTCAGAGGCCTTATGGGCGGCTTGAAAACTTCTGACAGTAAGACCATAGCCACTAGTCTTGCACGCCTCCAACAATCCGGACTTGGCTCCCGTGGTGGAGTATGGCCTACACCTTCCTCAGGGAAGAGACCCGTGCCCCTCGGTGGGGACATAATGGGTTGATGACGATGGTGATAAAAATAATGTTGCAATCAGTGGCTAAGCATGTTAACTGCAAGACGTTTACTGTAAAATACTTTCGTTTTCACTTGATATCAGACGGATACAGCTAGGCACGTTCGGGATAAGAGCGATCGTATGATTACCCTTGGTCGAATAGGCTATCTGAATATGCCGTTGGTGCTGGCTGTCATGTAATGGCAAATGGACTATTGCCTAACCTTTCTGCGGTGAAGGAAGAGACCAGTGCCCGAGCAGTGGGGACATACAAAGGGTTGATATCAAATCAATCACTTGAGATGAGCAACAGCAGGGGGCGTCAGACGCAGGTTGGGCGACCATCCCGTGATTACCGCCAGTGGCATTTATTCCGAGCGCTTCCGTGCTTCGCAAGGCACGTTCAGCCGGCTGTCATGTAATGTCAATCGCTAGGCCTTGTGGGCGGCTCGATAATTTCTGACAGTAAGTCCTGCCACTGTCTTACAATCATCCGCCAACCCGGACTTTGCTCCCGTGGTGGAGTATGGCCTAACCTTCCTGCGATGCAGGAAGAGACCCGTGGGGACACAAGGGTTGATATCAACCCTTGTCTATGTGCCTTGACCGAGGAGCCACCATTGTCTTCCTCACTACGCCTCTTCACCCGTTAAGGAGCGCACGCCTCTCATTAAAAGGACTCAGTTAATTTGGCCCCCGGCGTATTTTTGTCTTGAAACACCGCGTAGTTCCACTTGACCCACTTTTGGGGCGACCTTGCGTGGAATGTCCCGAGCGATGCAGTGCTGGACCGGTAATGAATGCATTCGGTTTTTATATTATTTTTTACTGGTTACTTTATTGGCGATGACATTTCCATCTTTAAAGTAAGGGTCGATGCTACTTAAGTGGGTGAGGAAAAATTACAGTAATTTGGTAGTTATTTGGTTGGTGTATAGGCGAGCTTGGTTTGGTAAATAACGTAAGTAAAAATGCATTTATTGCGACCAACAGTAAAAGAAAAAGAATATAAAGGAGAAATTACAAATAATGACATGAAGTCATTGTTGTTGTTGTGTCAGTTGGCGACAAAAGGTGTGTGCTCAGCGTGTGCCGCCAGAGACAACAATGACATAGAAGGCGCTGTTTTTCAGCACTCACCGACTTAAAAACTAACTAAAACTAGATCCTAATCCTAAATACAAATAAAGAAATGAGACATAATTGAGTTGTCGAGTGTTTCAAAATAACACACTGCATTTTCAGCAGTAATCTGAATGATTTTATGCTATTGTGTGTGTCGGTGTATGTGTATGTGTGTGTGTGTGTGTGTGTGTGTGTGTGTATGGTTCTAACAATTAGGAGTTAGGCTATTTACCCGACTGTGGCGAAGCCCAGAAGGAGGGTAATGTGTCTGCCACGTAGGTAATTATGTCCGATTGTATATGCACTCATAACTTCTCAACTAATCGTCAGATTTAGATAAATAAGATCTCTATTAATTTGTATTGTTTGTGCGAGTGTCAAGATTTAAGAAATCAGCTTAATCCAGCCAAAAACAATAGAAAACACGTATAAGATAAATAAAAAAAAAACGGCTGAGTGATAGTCGAAGTCGCGCACTGAGGGTAACGTACGAATCTCAGAGTAGGTACATATTATAAATAGTTTAGGAATCGAGTACCGCAGTTTTTCCGAGCTTTAAAACTATTTTTTTATGATTTAACCACAAACGTAATCCGTAGTTTCAGATTTTTCCTATGTTTGTCGTAGTCGATATCGATATCGACCCCTGTATGTCCCCACTGCTGGGGCACGAGTCTCTTCCTGCATCGCAGGAAGGTTAGGCCATACTTTGTCACGAGGGCCGAGTCCGGGTTCGAGGAGGTTTGTAAGACTGTGGCGGGACTTACTGTCAGAAGTTATCAAGCCCCCCATAAGGCCTCTGTCATGGCTTAACGACTGCCAATACATGAAAGCCGGCACCAATGGCCTTACGTGCCTTGCGAAGCACGGAAGCGCACGGAAAAAAGTAGTCACGGTGCGGTCACCCGTCCCACACCTGACCGCGCCTGTTGTTGTTTAACCCAAGTGAATGATTCTGTTCATCTTATAAGACGATATTACATGCCAAAATTCATAGTTCTAGGTCAACGGGAAGTACCCTAAGAATTATGATTGCCTTGAGTGTCCATATAAGGTTTTTTGCCGCAAAAACGGCCGTAACATTTTTTCAACATAATTATACTCGTAGGCCGTGCTGGTTGGCGTGGAAATGAAGAGGCCTATACCCAGCAGTGGGGTTTACCGGGCTGATGATGATGAAGATGATGATGTTGATACTCGTAGAAGTTCAATTTATTCACAACTGCAAGGGACTGTAGACTTGAGTACATATCAACCCTTGTATGTCCCTACTGCTGGGGCACGGGTCTCTTCCTGCATCACAGGAAGGTTAGGCCATACTCCACGGGGGCCAAGTCCGGGTTGGTGGAGGATTGTAAGCCTTACTATCAGAAGTTGTAAGCCGCCCATAAGGCCTCTGACATCCCATTTACCGCTAGTGGCATTTTTTCGAGCGCTTCTGTGCTTCGCAAGGCACGTTAAGCCGTTAGTGCCGCCTGTCATGTAATGGCAGACGTTAAGCCATGTCAGAGGCCTTATGGGCGGCTTGATAACTTCTGACAGTAAGACCCACTATCTTACAGTCCTCCACCAACCCGGGCTTGGCCCCCTTGGCGGAGCATGGCCTAACCTTGAGCATGAAGAGACCCGTGTCCCAGCAGTGGGGACATACAAGGGTTGATATCGAGACGAATACAGGCTGATTGATTGATTGAAGTATCTTCCTACAAAACTTAAAATGCATTAGTAAACTAGGTAAGTGGGTACATAACTCCACGATATAGCATTAAGGTAAATAATGCGGATTAGACAATTTCGGTGCAATACGATGCGACTGTCGCAATCCGGTGCAAAAACTCGCAATAAATATCGCATCGGAAACCGGACACACTGGCAACTTTTGTAGACACCATCGGCACGTTATAAGCCGCCTATAAACCCTCTGAAGCCCGCCTAGAAGCGCTCGTGGCCTAGGCGAACCGAATGATTGGAATCAATCACTTGTTTAAGCAACAACAGGCGCGGTCAGGTGCGGGATGGGTGAGCGTCCCGTGACTACCGCTAGTGGCATTTTTCCGAGCGCTTCCGTGCTTCGCAAGGCACGTTAAGCCGTTGGTGCCGGCTGTCATACATATAATGGCAGTCGTTAAGCCATGTCAGAGGCCTTATGGGTGGCTTACAACTTCTGAAAGTAAGGCTTACAATCCTCCACCAACCCGGACTTGGCCACCGTGGTGGAGTATGGCCTAACCTTCCTGCGATTCAGGAAGAGACCCGTGCCCCAGCAGTGGGGACATACAAGGGTTGATAACGAAGGCCTCTGACATGGCTTAACGACTGCCATACAAATGTATAATTTTTTTCTTCTTCTTACTATTACCGATGGCAGGCACGAACGTAGCAATTTCATTTCATTGCTGCTCTAAGTCTAAGCCCGAACACGCATCTCACTTACTAGGCGCCAAAGAAAATCACGTCACGTGACCCCTTCATTTATCTGTTACTGCAGTGTAATGCAATAACAGAATTAAGGCTCTGTTGAAATTGATTAAGGACAAGTTTCTGAATTAAGAATTTCGCTAAGTAAATACTTAACAGTAGTGCTGTTTCTTCGAATTTCTCAGCAAAGAGCGTGACAGCAAGTCTCTTAAGTATTTCACTTAGTGGAATTCTCAATTCAGAAACCAGCCGCGAGTTAAATCTGAGATTACCGTACTTAGTCTCATAGTTGGGCTATTGTACTCGTATGTAGCAAGTTGAGCACCAAATAGGAGTGTTCTTGCGATTATTAGTTAATAAAATATAAATTTTATTAACTATTTATCGCCTGACTAAAACAGTGTTTATTTTATAACTGTACGTAGAAGACTGGTAATCACTTTAAACAGGAAAAATATATAATTAGCTAGTAGGTTCAATTTGTCAGTAGCAGAATTTCGTCAAAAAAAGAAGTAAGTGAATATAACCAAATAATATATTCCATTAGCAACGAAGAAAATTAAAAGTATCCGGAACCGGCGTGCGTGCATGCAACGAGTTGTGAACGTTGATGAAGCGAAGGTGATCTGTCAGGGTCGTGGCAAATGGCAATCCCTGGTCTCTGCCTAACCCTCTGGGAAACAGGCGTGAGGTTATCCTATGTTATGTTGTAAGTGAATATCTAGAACGGGTGACGTAATTTTAAATTTTGTAAACATTTATTCGTGTAACAAACGCGGTAAGTACGACACGACTTACAATAAATAGAGTAGGCATACAGCTGTAATACATAGAGCTATATTTTCCTTCGAGTGTAATATTTGTCTATTTGTATTTTTTTTGTGAGTAAAATCGTTACGCACACACCACTAACATAATATGCTTTATTTTTTATGATCCTCGATATCTGTCCATGGATCCTCATTCGTTCAAAATATATTAATTGTGATTCGAACAGCTTAAAAAAGCTAGTAAATTAGGCTAAGTAGGTATAATGTAATATACCGCAACCTAGGTTTAAGTCTTAGTTTGTTTTAATTTGTTTTTTGATGAGGCAATTAATTTATTATATCTTATTTTAATGGTCAATATTAATTATATTTGGGTTGTGAGCTTCCTATATTGAACAAAATAAAGTAAACTAATGATGATTTAGGTTAGCTGGTAGATAATGCTAAGTAGCATTAAGCTCGCCTATGTGCAACATTTTTATGCAATTTTTTTTTTTAATAATTATAATAATAAAAGGAAACACACCGGACGGCGGCGGGTAGCGGCGAGCGACAAAAACGCACGACCGCGCCACAAAAACTTGCCCGTTTGTGCGCGCCTCGCGTTTTTCTGCGGACCACGCAACGCAGAACTGGAATATTTGAGTCGACGCACCGCACACACAACGTTTGTGTGTTTTAGGTCAAGCAACGTTTCGGCAACACGCGATATCGCAGCTACTGTTTAATTCCAGCTGGCTCAGGATTTGTACTGTGGTGCAGGTGTAGAATTTAAGTTACATAAACTCACGCAAATATGCGAGTGTGAGTGAAAGGGCTGGTAAGGGACGTCCCAGGCGGACATACATCGACCAAATAGGGGATGTATTAGCAAAGGGGAAGATAGAAAGTACGCGGCAGCGGCGTGCGTGCATGCAACGACTTATGAACGTTGATGAAGCGAAGGTGATCTGTCGGGATCGTGGCAAGCGGCAGTCCCTGGCCTACCCCTCTGAGATACAGACGTGAGGTTATGTATGTGCAGTTAGGTTTTTACATCGCAAATGATATCACTGTTTCCACATGATTATACTATTTTTATTTTAAATGCACTAACCCGTACTAAGGACAATTTTAAAAACCTATTTAGAGGCTAAAAATTCCACCCATGCCGGGATTCGAACCAGCAACCTCTGGCTATCCGTGCCAGCGCTCTTCCAAATGAGCTAATGGGCGACTCACCGGCATCAGTGAAATTTCGAACCTCTTTTACATTTTTATCTAAAAGTGAACATGGGAAAGCACAACAACTACGACCACTATTTTAGAACCTACTGTCGAGGATCTAGGATCAACAGCCTAGAACTTTAGTCGATTTCTTAAAGTACTTGGTTGTTTTTAAACACCCCTTTAGAGGCTAAAAATTCCACCCATGCCGGGACTCGAACCCGTAACCATCCAAGATGGGGTTTTTTTTTTGTCTACAGCCGCTCGTAGCCCCGGCTGCCTGAGTGATCTTAAACGATCACTAAGGTTAAGCAACAGGGCGCGTTCAGTGCATTGATAGGTGACCGTCTATGACTAACCCTAGTGAGATTTCCCGAGCGGTTCCGTGCTTCGCAAGGCACGTTAAGCAGTTGGTGCCGGCTGCCGTCGATAGATGGCATCGTTAAGCCAAGTCAGAGGCCTTAGGGCGGCTTGGAAAGTTCTGAAAGTAAGACTAGCCACTGGTCTTGCAAGCCTCCACCAATCCGGACTTGGCCCCCGTGGTGGAGTATAGTCTATAACTTCCTAAGGGAAGAGACCCGTTCCCCTCGGTGGAGACATAATGAGTTGATAACGAAGACACGGACACATCGAAACTATAAGGCTTTCTGATTGACAACGGAATCCTAAAAATAATCGATGAATGCGGATTCCAAAACTATCTGGACGGATTCAGCGCCAAAAACAAAAAAGTGTACCAAGTCTGTTGAAAACGTTAAAAAAATCACTTACCGTGGTTGATTTTGCCCTGCTGCGAAATCATCATGTTGAAGGGGACCGTTTTGCTGTTGTTTCTGATCCCGGGGGCCAGGCCGAAGAGGCGGTTGCGGGCCGACTGGCCCACGGCCAGGTACTGCTTGTGGCCCATGGCGGTAAGTGGGTAGAGCGGCGGTAAGTGGCGGCGAGCGGTGGCAAGGCTCAGGTGGCGGATGCGGGCATCCGATGTGGGTCGGCGCTTACGTTGGCATTTCTGTGGAGGAGATGTAAATTGGTTAGGGGCCATCCATAAATTACGTCACACGAGTTTCTACATATCGACATAGCTCAGAGAATCAGCAAGCTGAAGTGGCAGTGGGCTGGCCATATCTCGCCTAGAACCGACAACCGTTGGAGTAAACGTGTTCTTAAGTGGAGACCGCGACTCGGCAAACGGAGTGTAGGACGCCTTCGGACCAGGTGGGATGACGATCTGCGAAAAACTGCCGGCAGATGCTGGATGCGGCAAGCTGGAGACAGGGCGCTATGGCACCCATAATAATAATAATAATAATGTACTTAATTTTAATTCTCATAATTCTGAGAATAATTCTCATTTTTAAAAACCTATTTAGAGGCTAAAAATTTCACCTATGCCGGGATTCGAACCCGCCACCTCTGGCTATCCGTGCCAGATAATAATTTTTAGCCTCTAAATAGGTTTTTAAATTTGTCCTTAGCACGGGTTAGTGCATTAAAAATAAAAATTGTATAATAATTCTCATTTGTCAAACTTCGATACAGTCGAAGTTAATACAAATGGCTAACAAACCAAAGCATAGTGAATTGCATAGTCATAAAATAATTGTAGGCTATGTAGATCTGTAAGTGCGATCGTACAGGATCTAACTAACTCTGTAAATGTTAAGATTTTAAAAGGCTCCGGGTGTTAGGGAGCCAACTTCAGCACTCTGAAGTTGGCTCCCTTCAGAGTGCTTAGTGCGAGTTTTTTAACTACTCGATCGCGTTAACGTAAACTCATATTTCTATGGCATCGAGGAAGCGCCACCTAGTGACAAGAATGGAAATTAAAATTGCTGAGTGCGAGTTGTAATGGTTTACGTTGAGAAGTGAACACGTTTACCAGCCAAAACACGAATAAACGCGAGTGCGAGTTGTACTGTGACAGCGTTATGCCAGTTCGAACGGTTAACTTACTCATACTCACTACTCAATGCTCGATTAACGCGGTAGTAAAGTTATTCGATTGGATCTGTCAAACTCGCACTAAGCACTCTGTTCGCTAAGCAACTTCTACTAGGTACTTCACCAATCCGGACCTGGCCCCCGTGTTAGAGTGTGATCTATACCTTTCTCAGGGGAGATACCCGTGCCCCACGGTGGGGACATAATGGGTTTATGACGATGATGAATATACGAGAAATAATACGATAAACAAGTAATGCGTTGTTATGCAAGTAGTTTATCTAGTACCCGATGCAGAAATACCACTCAATTAAATAGGAATGACAAAAGTATTTGTCAAACGGCAATTATTTGCTTAGCTACCGCTAGTGTGTCATCTGAGTCAGTAGGAAGTCACTTTCAGAGAATTCACGCGCTGACACAAACGGTTGGTACATCTTCATGGGAAATACCCTCTTAGTAATCCTGGTTTATTCATGGGTTATTCACAAATGATCTGAAATAAAGATAAGATAGATAGAGAACGCTTTATTGCACAACCAGAAAAAAAGGATACAACCATGATGAGATAAGATAAAAGATAATTTATTCAAGTAACAGTAAGTATTCGTGTGCGTAGTAGGGTGTGTTTGTTTGTGTGTGTGTGTGTGAGTGAGTGTGTGTGTAAAGAAAGCCCACAAGATGTCGATTTTAGGACATTTCTGTTTAGGATTTCTTATTAGCTAATGAGCTCTGAGGAACCAATAAATAATGAATTGGGAAAATAGTCGGCCTGCACGCAGCGACTATTGAACGTGTATGAAGCAAAGTAGGTTTGTGATCCACCTCTGCGAGATACGGCAGTGAGTTTAGATAGATAGATAGAGAACACTTTATTGTACATAAAAATGGAAATTACACAGATATTTCTTAACCTAAGAGTACAGACGGCGGCCTTATCACTAAAAGTGATCTCTTCCAGACAACCTTCGGTACGTGATCTCACCCATCTAGTGTGAGTGAAGAGGCCACTGGACGCTGCATAAATCATCTCATTACGCAGATGCAAAGGACAAAGATAGTCACAGTAAAAATAAGGAAGATATCATGAGAAAATCCTTCTAAAGGACTTCAGGATCTACCACTAGAAGCTTTACAATCGTGTGTCTTATCCAACCCTAGAGCAAGAACTAGTGAATTGATTAAGACATAACGCAGCAGTCACTAGTTCAAGGGTGAAACAATTTGCACCGGTCAAGGTTACCGTCCTGGAGACCTCGGGAGTCTTAGCAAAATTAGTGGCAGGTGGGCCACCTGGCGGGTGTTTGATCAGTAAGGTTTTACCTATGCGCTAATTTTTAAACTAAACGGCTGTGTCCCTAGAGGGACTGGTTTTATTGAGTCTTATAAGTAAAAGTTCTGTGAGGGTTGCTAGCGTCGCCGATGGAGAAAATGAGGTCCAGTTATGGACAGACTTTTTGCAAAATATCTCTTTTTATTCTCTTTAATAATGTAATATCAATATTATATTCTTTCTAAGGACAATTTTTAAAAACCTATTTAGAGACTAAAAATTCCACCCATGCCGGGACTCGAACCCGCGACCTCTGGCTATCCGTGCCAGCGCTCTTTCCAACTGAGCTAATGGGCGACTCACCGGCATCAATGAAATTTCGAATCTCTTTAAAATATTCTCTGTATTACGTACGGGCAGCAACATCTGGCTGAAGTAATTTGCATCACTTGCAGCCCCGAGTACCTACTTTGCAGTTAGGTTTTACATCGGAATATATTCTTCAAAATTACACTATTTTTATTTTTAATGCACTAACCCGTGCTAAGGACACATTTAAAAACCTGTTTATAGGCTAAAAATTTCACCCATGCCGGGATTCGAACCTTTCCTCTGTAGGTTCCCCCCCTTTCCCCTGTAGGTTCTAGTTAATGTATCTCCCTATGTTTATGTAACTTTATTAGTGTATTTCACCATTTTTTCCCGTTTGATATCAAATATAATTAGCAAAATTTGACAACCTCAGCACGGGTTAGTGCAACAAAAAGAATATATTAAGAATTTTGAAGAACCTATTTAGAGGCTAAAAATTTCACCTATGCCGGGATTCGAACTCGCAACCTCTGGCTATCCGTGCCAGCGCTCTACCAATTGAGCTGGCACGTTAAGCCGTTGGTGCCGGTTGTCATGTAATGGCAGTCGCTAAGCCATGTCAGAGGCCTTGTGGGCGGCTTGAAAACTTCTGACAGTAAGACCTGCCACTGTCTTACAATCCTCCACCAACCCGTACTTGGAGGAGCATGGCCTAACCTTCCTGCGACGCAGGAAGAGACCCGTGCCCCAGCAGTGGGGATACAAGGGTGGATACCAAATCACATTTACTTACACTTCAATAATTAATAAAAGAATTGGTGATTGTCGGTGGCCAAATAAGTGGGTCCACACCACGGTACCTATGAAGAGTAACCCGCAATCTTATAGTACGAGTTCAATGCAAATATTACTGTTATTTTGACCTTAACACGCGATAGGCTAGCTAAGACCTGCATAGCCGAAGCCGGGGGGGGGGGGTATCGAGAAGCCGATACAGGGGGCTCATGAAGGAAAAGTTCGTGAGGAAACCTGAGTGTCTAAGGTGTTCAAATACCTCGGCGCTTGAAATTGCCAATCCGCGGTGGGCATGCGTGGTAATTAAGCCCAAACTCTCTCTCTCTCTCCGAGAGAAGGCCTGTGCCCTGCAGAAGGAGGGTTATACAAAGAAAATACTTTCTTGTCCTGTTTCTTGTCCTTATAACACCCTTGTTATATGAGTCACTATTTATGTAGGTATGTGTATAGATTTTTTTTATAGTATACAAGTATGATTTATGTAAGTTTATTATTACGTATACGTATGTTTATTAATACATGTTAATATTTTTACCGGCTACCCGTGTCTATTTCTCCTTCGGCAAATTCTCCGATTTGAGGTTGCCTGGAAGAAATTGCTATTAGCAATAAGGCCGCCAATTGTATCTTATCTTCTGTATCTGCTGTTCTGTATCGATTTTCCGGTATACAATAAAGAATATTCGTATCTTATCTTACTTTGGGTCTTCGCATCTACGTAATGAGATGATTTATGCAGCGTCCAGTGCCTGGGACATTAGTTTTAGATGGGGTAAGCTTGCCCAGCACCTATACCATCCTGACAGCTCAGTCGGCCTAGCCCGCAGGAAAGACTAATCAATTCATGCGGAGCCAACCAAGCCGCGGGTTTCCTCACGATGTTTTCCTTCACAGTCAGCGTGTGGTATTGCTACTACAAATTCGCAAATGTACGTAAATGCCTATACTGGGAATCGAACCTGGGTCTCTTGCTTCAGACACCATTGCTCTATTCACTGTGCTAACACCGCTTCTTATGTTATTTATATTAAGCTATTAAATTAAGGCCGTTATCGAACCCACGAACTGTCGGTTAGTAAGCAAGCGCTCAACCGCTGCACCAGTGAATCAGTCTTCTTACAAAAAATGCAGAAAAATCAAGGAAAATGTATCGATTCATTCACATAATGGTATAATCTTTTACTAAACGAGTTTTTCTGACGTGACATTGACCGAATAAAACTGCAAGATGTATTACTAAAAACCCGACAGCAATAAATAGGTGAACCAAATAATAATAATCTTCTTTTTCTTCAGGCTATATTAGTCCACTGCTAGACTTAGCCCTCCCCTATAATAAGCGCCTTAGCGCCCTGTCTTCAGCTTGCCGCATCCAGCATCATATAATAATAATTAATATAAATTCTTTATTGCACAAAAGATAACCAAATCGGAATTAATGCTTATTACATTTTTTACCAGTCAAATCTTTTATTGCCATAAATTACAATAAGTTCAGATATTGCTGAGATTAAATATTGCACTGTGTATTATTACCGATACGGCAATGCAAATATGTACTTAAGTACATATTTGCATTGTAATGTACAATTAATTGTACACTTCAAAAATACACACAAGATTCCATGAGAAAAATGGAAAATTAATTTAATTTAAAATTTCAATAAGATAATTACAACCCATTTCATTACACAGTACATTATAATAATAATAATTAAACAGTAACAGCGATATTCCTATTTTGTCACATTAATTTGATTTTACATAATTATAAAATGCTGATAGATTTCCAATAGATAGTTTTTAAAGCCTTAATGAACCGATTTCACACCTTTCCCGAGGTTAAATCATGGCGATGGATACTCTAGCGCAAAACCTTAACAAACATACCAACCTATGTACGCTACACATGACCCTACTTATCTCGTAGTCGGGTAAACATAACTCGTTTGTAGTGATCACCATTTGTGCCTATAAGTTATCGTGACCTGGCCATGTTAGCATAATGAGAAAATTCATTTTTTTTATTGTTTATTTATGGGTAAATCCCTGCACGCGACAAGGCCGCATGTGTTACACACTAACCACCGGTTTCTCGTACGCTGAGAATTCGTTAACCTCATAGCCGAGTGGGTAGAATAATGCAATCGGAAGCAAGAGACCCAGGTTCGATTCCCAGCGGGGGCATGTTCTCTAAGTGTAGATTTGTAAAGTTATAGTAGCAATACTACTCGCTGACTGTGAAGGAAAATATAGTGAGGAAACCTGAGAGTATCTAGTGTTCAAAAACTTAAGCGTTTGAGATTGCCAATCTGCAGTGGTCACGCGTGGTAATTGACGCCCTCTGTAGCGTAGCGGTAGCGCATCTGCCTACCATGCGCGAGGTCCCGGGTTCGAAACCCGGCTGGGGACGAAAAACCCCAGGTCTTGATTGTAAGACAGTGGCAGGCCTTACTGTAAGAAGTTATCAAGCCGCCCATAAGGCCTCTAACATTGCTTAACGACTGCCATTATTTTATATGACTGCCGGCGGCAGATCAACGGCTTAGCGTGCCTTGCGAAGCACGGAAGCGCTCGGAAAAAATGCCACTAGCGGTAGTCGCGGGACGGTCACCCACCCAGCACCTGACCGCGCCTGTGGTTGCTTAACTCAAGTGATTGATTCCAGACACTGGGTTCGACTAGGCCACGAGCACTTCGATTGCTACTGGAACGGAGTATTCGAAAGCGGAGTGGAATGACTGTCAAATTCATCTTTTATATGGAGCAACCGCTGGAAGCACTATAAACTACCCCAATTTTTCTCGCGGGTGTCGTAAAAGGTGACTAAGGGACACAAACCGGTAGGTGGGCAGCAGCGCCCCCTGCAGTACAATTCCACCGAACTGCGATCCCCAACCCGCATGCCCAGCGTGGGGATAATGGCCATTACCCCCCTATAGTATTACTTAATGACTCGCGATTATTTATTAGGTAAAACGTAATTACCTTATTTCCCGACGTTTCGGCAGCGATTAGGCGGCAGACTATTACTAGGCGGGGGGGGGGGGGGGTGTTATCTCCTATGATAGCACAACGTGGCGCTCTTTAGGGGAGAGCTATGTCCAGCAGTGGACTAGTATAGCCTGACGACTATAATCTAATGTAGAAGATTTTTAGCTTCCAGAGTTAGAATATTTTGTGCATTTTTTTAATGAAATAAACATTTTTTTTTTCACAAATGTACGTAACTTTGGAAAACTGGTACGTTGGGACGTGCCGGGATTCGAACCTACGACCTCTAGAATGTGAGGCCGCGTTCTACTCCTGCTACCTATAAAATACATTCATACTTCCTCACGCCTGTTTCCCAGAGCGGTAAGCAGAGATCAGGGACTGCCACTTGCCACAATCCTGACAGATCACCTTCGCTTCACTAAGTCGTTGCAAGCGCACACGCCGGTTCCCGGTACTTTTTATCTTCCCCTTTGCTAATACATCCCTATTTGGTCGATGTATATCCACCTGGGACGTCCCTTACCAGCCCTTCCACTCACATTCACTCACTCATAAATATTTTGCTATTCTATTCTAAACATTTTCATCAACGGTTTGTTGATGAAAATGTTTAGTCCAGGGAAAATCCTAATACATCCCCTATTATTTTGGTCGATGTATGGCCGCCTGGGACGTCCCTTACCAGCCCTTCCTTTCACATAAAATGCACGTACATAATCGATGCCCACGTTTCATTGAATAACTTTTCGTCGTTTGACATAAGGTCATAATACTATCCTTGGCCGCAGTAGGAAAAATATCTGTTTTAATAAAATTTATTGACTAGGAACTAATATAAGGTGACTGACTATTAAATAATTTCGAGGTTCTAGTAAACGGCTTTCTAGACGTGACTTTGACCTCGACGCTGCGTTTTGATCGTCTAGGTCAGGGAACGACCTCTTAAGAGGCTCCGTGCGGTAACACTCGTATAAGATAAGATAAAATAGCGGCCCAATGGGAAGAAAAAAACCGGCCAAGTGCGAGTCAGACTCGCGCACCGAGGGTTCCGTACAAACCTGTATTATAGACCTGAGTATTTGGTATGAATTTCAATTTAATACCTCTACGCGTTTATGAGGAAATGGGTAGTAAGTTTAAAATTATTAAAAAAAAATATATTATGTGATGTAACTAAAAATTTATGGTTTTCGTAATTTTTCCTTTATCTATGCTATAAGACGTTGCTTCGTACCAAATTTCAAGATTCTGAGTTCACGGGAAGCACCCTGTAGGTTTTGATTCCCTTGCAAGTGTCGAAAATTTGCGGCATAAACGGCTGTATCTTTTGATTGCGTTGGCTTAGAAGTTTGATTTTTTCACAGCTTCTAGGGACAGTAGACTTGAGTAATTGATATAAATTTCAGCTTCATACCTCCACGCGTTCCTGAGAAAAAGGGTCTTGACAGACGGACGGACGGACGGACAGACGGACAACAAAGTGATCCTATAAGGGTTCCGTTTTTTCCTTTTGAGGTACGGAACCCTAAAAATGGACTCTGAAGCGTTCCTTTCCAATTGAACTAATGACTTTGTTTTCTAAGTTATGTACATTTGTGAAGTTATAAGTAGCCGTGAAGTACTCGTATGTGTAGTAAATGGATTTTTAGAATTGTCTTTAGCACGGGTTAGTGCATTAAAAATAAAAATAGTATAATCATGTGGGTACAGCGATATCATTCCGATGTACTCGAGGCTGTAAGTGATGCAATTTACTTCAGCCAGATGTCGCTGCCTGTACGTAATACAGAGAATAGTGTAAAGAGGTTCGAAATTTCACTGATTAGATTAGATTAGATTAGAACTCTTTATTGTACACACCAGAAAACAAAATACATAAAAAGGCTTACACATCTAAGCTATTGCCGTATACAATTGGCGGTCTTATCGCTAAAAGCGATCTCTTCCAGACAACCTTGGGATGGATAGAACTGAAAGATGAAGAGAGTAGGTAGGTAGGTGTACATGAAGTATACAGGAAGAATATGTACATAAACTGACTTACAACTGATATATATATTTTTTAATAAAATACATAAACTAGGCCATATATATAATATTATTAATGTATAAATTATACAATCCCAGTGAGTCGCCCATTACCTCAGTTGGAAAGAGCGCTGGCACGGATAGCCAAAGGTCGCGGGTTCAAAACCGGCATGGGTGGAATTTTTAGCCTCTAAAAAGGTTTTTAGAAGTATCTGTAGTGCTAAAGCATATTTTAAACTTTCGCAGCTTGAAAACATTGTTAGAATATTTTCGGGCCTTAATCGCGTAGTAATTTATTGCTATTTTACCTCGACGTTTCGACGACGTTACAGTCATCGTGGTCACGAGAAGACTGATGGCTGGTACCCGTTCGCATCTTCGGCTGATGAGGTTTCAGACTGCCCTCAATCAGCCATCACAAAGCACTATTAGGCCTGTGACAAACTACACTGACAGTGCCGGACGATAATCCATGCGGCTTTTTCGACTCGAACACTTCTCGATGACTGTAACGTCGTCGAAACGTCGAGGTAAAATAGCAATAAATTAGGTGGGCTCCGGTGTGTTCAATGAGATCCCGGAGAACTTCTCTACACGCACGGAGAGGGCCGGGGGGTTTTAGTGGGTAAGAAACCTACATAACCCGGCTTTCCCCCCAGAAAGTCGGGTATCTTTGGAAGACTTCCCCCCCGTTAACAAACAAAAGGCACTTCGAGACACGAGGAACATCGATGGAAAATACCGCTTGGAAATTAACATAAAATGGTGTTACGAAAACCAAGCCGTGGCCGTGTCACGATTTAAGGGCATAACATGTCACAAAGATTGATATGTCTATTTGTCTCCGTAGAAATGACAAGACAAAATTATGAGTAAGTACTTATCTATGTATAAACGACCACAGAATGGTGATAGTGAGTTATTGCGCGATTTTTTTAACTTTTAGTTAGATAGATAGATAGATAGATAGATAGATAGATAGATAGATAGATAGATAGATAGATAGATAGATAGATAGATAGATAGATAGATAGATAGATAGATAGATAGATAGATAGATAGATAGATAGATAGATAGATAGATAGATAGATAGATAGATAGATAGATAGATAGATAGATAGATAGATAGATAGATAGATAGATAGATAGATAGATAGATAGATAGATAGATAGATAGATAGCTAGATAGATAGAGAACACTTTATTGCACAACAAGAAAAATATTACAACCATGATTCTTAAATCTAAGTAATGTCATACAATTGGCGGTCTTATCGCTAAGAGCGATGCATGAAGAATATAGTCGGTACGTGGTGCATGTACTTAAATAATTAAATCGAAAATATATTGAAAACAAAACAGCAAAAGAGTGCAAGAATATAATTACCTACGATATAATGTACGAATATTTGCATCATAATGTACGTATATACCTAAAAAATAAATACGTATACAATTAAATACATATACTTATGTAAGCAACATAATATACTTAAATAATAATATACATAAATACCTAAAACTAAATACTTAAAAAAATTAAAAACAAATAAGCAGCAGTTTTCCAGTTTATCCAGTGAGGTAGTGGGATTTCACCAGTGCCTTAAAACAAGCCAAGGACTTTGCCTCTTCTGTGGCCCACTGTTGGGCAAAGGCCTTCTCTTAAAGAAAAACAATAGTAGGTATGGGCTTACGTATACATATTGTCGGCCTCGGTGGCGCAGCGGTTTAGCACACTGACTGTAAAACGATAGATAGATAGATAGATAGATAGATAGATAGATAGATAGATAGATAGATAGATAGATAGATAGATAGATAGATAGATAGATAGATAGATAGATAGATAGATAGATAGATAGATAGATAGATAGATAGATAGATAGATAGATAGATAGATAGATAGATAGATAGATAGATAGATAGATAGATAGATAGATAGATAGATAGATAGATAGATAGATAGATAGATAGATAGATAGATAGATAGATAGATAGATAGATAGATAGATAGATAGATAGATAGATAGATAGATAGATAGATAGATAGATAGATAGATAGATAGATAGATAGATAGATAGATAGATAGATAGATAGATAGATAGATAGATAGATAGATAGATAGATAGATAGATAGATAGATAGATAGATAGATAGATAGATAGATAGATAGATAGATAGATAGATAGATAGATAGATAGATAGATAGATAGATAGATAGATAGATAGATAGATAGATAGATAGATAGATAGATAGATAGATAGATAGATAGATAGATAGATAGATAGATAGATAGATAGATAGATAGATAGATAGATAGATAGATAGATAGATAGATAGATAGATAGATAGATAGATAGATAGATAGATAGATAGATAGATAGATAGATAGATAGATAGATAGATAGATAGATAGATAGATAGATAGATAGATAGATAGATAGATAGATAGATAGATAGATAGATAGATAGATAGATAGATAGATAGATAGATAGAATATTCTTTATTGCATGTACACAAAGGATTACATAAGAGACTTATAAAATAACAGTACAGTACAAGTGGCGGCCTTATTACTAAAAGTAATCTCTTCCAGACAACCATTGACGGAAAAGAAGAAACGGAAACTGAAATACGGGTAGTCGGCGTAACTAAACAATATTAGATAACATATTATTTTATAGTTGATACACATACATAAACGATACATAAATATGAAATAAATAAAAATAACATACACAAAAAAAAACATAGGACATGAACGAAAAATATACCTACATAATACTAGAAAGGGATTTCACAAATACAAATAAGGAAAAATAGTGGTTATGCACTCTGTTTTTAAATATTAGCCCTACATTTTATTTGTCAATAAGCCCTTAGCGTCGTCGTTAGTCGTTATCAACCCTTGTATGTCCCCACTGCTGGGGCACGGGTCTCTTCCTGCATCGCAGGAAGGTTAGGCCATAATCCACCACGGGGGCCAAGTCCGAGTTGGTGAAGGATTGTTCTTACAATGGCGAGCCTTACTGTCAGAAGTTATCAAGCCGCCCATAAAGCCTCTGACATATCTTAACGACTGCCATGATATGACAGCCGGCACCAACGGCTTAAAGTGCCTTGCGAAGCACGGCAGCGCTCGGAAAAATGCCACTAACGGTAATCAAGAGACGGTCACCCATCCTGTACCTGACCGCGCCTGTTGTTGCTTAGCGTAGCGCCCTTATCGTAGTTCTAACTAACTGTACCTGTACGAACTATAAGAAGGTAAAACCCGCGATTACACCAAGATGAAGATAATCATTACGCAACAACAATAAAACTATGTACCTACGTCTTTAGGAGCACAAAAAAGTGAAGCATTTTGTCAACGTCCCTTTTGCGCAGAAAATCATTATTCAACTCTTCGTTAACACGCAAATAAACACGTTCAGGCGACAATTGACAGCGTATCAAAATTTTGCATTATTTATTTACCAATACGTCAATTCAATCGGCAGTCAATTGTTTATTTCGGCGTAAAGAATTTACGTTTTGTTCGTCGAATCGATATTGACAACGCTTTGTATGCCCCCACTGCTGGGGCACGGGTCTCTCCCTGCATCGCAGAAATCGCTGAATGTGTTGGCAAGCGCAAATAACGAGAGCAGTTGAACCGATTTGGCTAATTTTTTTTTTAGAATATTCCTCGAAGTACGAGAATGGTTCTTACGGAAAAAAAATCAAGAATCGACTGTTAGGCGGTACGAAGTTCGCTGGGTCAGCTAGTAATACAATTTAATTAAAATCAAAATGTCATAGGCTTAATTTATAAAGACTTTCTAAAACTTTTATGTTGCGCGCCGTACAGGGTCTACAAATCTATAATATAAAAATAAATCGCTGAATGTGTTGGTAAGCGCAAATCTTGAGAGCAGCTGAACCGACTTCGCTAATTCTTTTTTTAGAATATTTCTTGAAGTACGAGGATGGTTCTTACAGATAAAAAAAATTCAAGAATCGATTGTTAGGCGGTACGAAGTTCGCTGTTCCCTAAGAAAGGTATAGGCCATACTCCACCACGGGGGCCAAGTCCGGGTTGGTGGAGGGTTGTAAGACAGTGGCGGGTCTTACTGTCAGAGGTTATCAAGCCGTCCATAAGGCCTCTGGCATGGCTTATGGGTCAGCTAGTAATACAATATAATTAAAACGTCATAACTTAATTTATAAAGGCCTGCTATTATTTATAACGTTGCGTGCCCTACAGGCTCCACAAAGATCCATATTTTCAGTTATGTCATCTGCATATACTCGTGGAATGCAATAAATCATTGAGTATTAAAAAAAATAGACGCTATCAATACGCTGGTAGTTCCATCTTGTACGGTAGCAATCCATTGAATGGAAAATGAAAGCAATTCGATCTTCGAGAAAGCAACGGAGCTTTGATAGGGCCAGCCCACTGACACACTGACGCACGTCCAACCGCCGTATTATTTTCATTATTCTTATCATAAATTGATGACTATTCTCTGCGACGGAAGAATGGGCTATGGAGGTCAACAAATAATTGGATTTAGCTTGTATTTAAGAGAAGTGTCCCTCTCAGAGAGATTCGGCCGGAAGAGCGAATTCTTCCTTCCCTCTTACGGAGAGAAAAATATAGAAAAGTTAAAGAAACGACTGTCGGCTAGTGTATAATAAGTGTTCTTCATCTATCTATTGTTTCTACTCAGTTCAGTTTCAACTACAACACAACCGCCCGACATTCTGACACTAATGAGTAATTAAAAGCTTACGCTAAAGAATACTTGGAAATATTATTTAGAATAAGTTTAAACGAGAAGTTGGCATGTTTTACTTCCTAATTTCTATGTTCCATATGGTAGTGGACTTACCGCTTACAATCACAATTATCAGCAGTAATGTAGGTACTATTGCAGGGTACAGGCCTTCTCTCAGACAGAGAGAGAGAGTTGCCTAATTGCTTACAAACATAATTATCAGCAGCAATGCTGCGAACAGTTCTTCTTTTAGATAGAGAGAGTGGACTTATCGCTTACAATCATTGTTGCCGACCGGCCAATCAACCTTTTTATATATTTCCCTTTTTGATAGCGTTTTATATTATAATGTCTACTTTTTAAAAATAGGACAATGTCATTGAGAAACAAGAAAAGGACAGATTAAAAGATTCCTAAAAGAAAAAGACAGATTAAAAGATTGCTACAAGAAAAAGACAGATTAAAAGATTGCTACAACAAAAAGACAGATTAAAAGATTCCTACAAGAAAAAGACAGGTTAAAAGATTCCTATACAAGAAAAAGACAGATTAAAACATTCCTACAAGATTTTCGCGTTTTCTCAATTTTACGTGCATTCGTTTCATGGTGTCACAAGTAAAGGAAAATAATGCCCATAACACGCTCAGTAGTGTAAAATCAATTCCAGAATTATAAGCAGCGATGTCCAACTGAAAGACAAAGGCCTTCTCTCTGAGAGAGAGACTTGTCATCAACCTTCATAATTATGAGCAGTGTCCTAATATGCAAGTGATGCAAATTACTTCAGCCAGATGTCGCTGCCTGTACGTAATACAGTTTATTGTACAGAGGTTCGAAATTTCGAACGTCGAGTCGCCCATTAGGTCAGTTGGAAAGAGCGCTGGCATGGATAGCCAGAGGTCGCGGGTTCGAATCCCGGCTTGGGTGGAATTTTTAGCCTCTAAATAGGTTTTTTTAAATTGTCCGTAGCATGGTTTTTGTTCATTTCATTGTCATATGTAATCTCTCTTTCTGAGAGAAGTCCGGTGCTCCGCAATTGGCGATTGCTGACAATTGTAATTATAAGTAATTTGGCAACTCTTTGAAATTGAAATCCCACCAAAAACATTCTGTAAAAACTAGCCAAGTCTCGATGGAGCTGCTCGTTTATCTCTAAAAAGTAATAAAATCAAGACAAAGTCGTGCCAAGTCTAAGGCTCCTTACCGCGATCTGTTTATTATTATACTTAATGTTTTGTGACTTGGCCGTTTTTATTTTTTATTTTATTGACTTACGATTCTATCGCAGAGTTTTAAATTTCATAAATTATTCGCCAAACTGCGTGGCAGTTTGTTGGCGAATCAATCGCACTCTTTTAACATAAATGGTAACTATTCCATACAATTAATGTGAAAGTAGGTACAGTCGACAGCTGACCCACCGCTACATGTACACTCTGTATTCGGCCACATTGTCTGTGCTACACAATGCAAAGGCCATCAGCTGTGCACTGTACCTCACTTATAAACTCTTATCTTTAGCAGCTACTTACATCGCTAGATCCAAAATTTTGTTTTATTTTTTATAATGAGTAGAAAAAAATATAGGATAGCCAGAGGTTGCGGGTTCGAGTCCCGGCATGGGTGAAATTTTTAGCCTCTAAATAGGTTTTTAAAGAAAAAAACCGGCCAAGTGCGAGTCAGACTCGCGCACCGAGGGTTCCGTACAAACCTGTATTATAGACCTGATTATTTGGTATGAATTTCAATTTAATACCTCTACGCGTTTATGAGGAAATGGGTAGTAAGTTTAAAATTATTAAAAAAATATATATTATGTGATGTAACTAAAAATTTATGGTTTTCGTAATTTTTCCTTTATCTATGCTATAAGACGTTGCTTCGTACCAAATTTCAAGATTCTGAGTTCACGGGAAGCACCCTGTAGGTTTTGATTCCCTTGCAAGTGTCGAAAATTTGCGGCATAAACGGCTGTATCTTTTGATTGCGTTGGCTTAGAAGTTTGATTTTTTCACAGCTTCAAGGGACAGTAGACTTGAGTAATTGATATAAATTTCAGCTTCATACCTCTACGCGTTCCTGAGAAAAAGGGTCTTGACAGACGGACGGACAGACGGACAACAAAGTGATCCTATGAGGGTTCCGTTTTTTCCTTTTGAGGTACGGAACCCTAAAAATAATTTTGATCTGATCTGATCACAGTTTCGAGTCAAACCTAACCAGCAGGAACCTTTTTATCTTATACTTAAATACGACTTTACTTTTATATTCTTCTTCTAAGAAATCAATGCTATTTAGGATTTTAGGGTACAGGGTACAAAACCAGGTGCTCCATGACACCATTGCACCAATCTGTCGCCAGAACCGCTACCGATGACGACTACCATTGACGATGGAAAATTGCTACTAGAAAAACGTTGATTGAATAACCAGTTAATTGTACCTAAGCTTGATAAAACTATGTCAATAATATTAATAAAATTATTTCCAGCACAGACGGACGTCTAATCACGGCATCCAAGAGCTGGGGTGTTTTTTTCCCCAGCCGGGGATCGAACCCGGGACCTCTCGCATAACTCCGCCGCCGCTTTACTGCCGCTTATAACTCGATTATGAGTGGTGAAGCGAGGCTGTATCGGAATCTGGGCCGCTGTGTCAGTGGGGACAAGGTTTGCGTAAGAACAGGCTGTCTTGTCATCATTTTTATGTAACCTTAGGTATAGGTGTATAGAGGCCCCACTGATGCTTCTGGCCCCACACTAGGATACCCTGTGTCGTGGGATCCAGAAACAACGACATCACAAACCTGTAAACATCCAAGACCGGGGTTTTTTGTTAGTTCCCAGCCGGGATTCGAATTCGGAACCTCTTGCATGATAGGTAAATGCGCTACCGCTACGCCTCAGAGGTCGTCGTGTCTAGGTTGTCCAGTGGCTAGAGCAATGTGAGAGATCCAGGTTCGATTCCCAGCGCGGGCGTGTAATAATTTGCGATCACTTTGTTTTCTATGCTATGTACGTTTGTGCATGTATGGTAAAGGTGTCTTCTTTAATAACACAACGTTTTGATAAACTTTGCACGTAGTTTTTGATATCTTGCATACTCTGCGAATACGTCGACAAAGTTATTTATTTATTTATAAACAATTTTTAGCCCCAAAACAGAATTAATGCAGTAAAAATGAGGTCCTTGAGAAGTATGTGTAGTGTTACTTTGAATGACAGGAGCGAAATAGTCTGATTAGAGAACGTTGTCGACTGAAAGATGATGTAGTGACTAGAATTGAGAAAGGAATGTTGCGTTGATTTGGACATGTGGAGAGGATGAAGGAAGAAAGATTGACGAAACAAATATATATTGCGAATGTGAGTGGAAGGGCTGTTAAGGGACGTCCCAGGCGGACATACATTGACCAAATAGGGGATGTATTAGCAAAGGGAAAGATAAAAAGCACCTGGAGCCGGCGTGCGTGCATGCAACGGCTTATGAACGTTGATGAAGCGAAGGTGATCTGTCAGGATCGTAGCAAGTGGCAGTCCCTGGTCTCTGCCTACCCCTCAGGGATACAGGCGCGAGGTTATGTATGTATGCACGTATGTTTTAGCCCCTAAATAGGTTACTGACGTAGTTTTTCAATAGAAATTGGAATTGAAATTGAAAAATGTTTATTTATCACACACAGAACACATGAATACTATGAAAAATAGAGACAATATGTGATAAAAAAGATAGGGCTCAGCTAAGTGCTGTGAGTGCATGCATCATCACAGCGCTGATTTTCAGCCCGTCCTTGTTCTCACTGAATTATATGTAATAAAAATTAGCGGATTTTAAAAAGAGAACACCGCAGTTGCAATCAAACAAAAATCTGTTAAGCATTATTTAGCTTCCACCCATCGAAAGGCACGAGTAGAATGATACAAGAGCGACAATAGCTGTTATGTTCATCTATTTGGTCTGAGCCAGTTCATACAAATCAGACACGTTCGCCTACATTGGTATTGAACCCACCACCTCTGTCAAGGAAACCAAACGAGTTGCGGCTAGACCTAGATGACAGATTGTAGATCCTAGATTGTTTTAACCGCAACATATTAAAGTTAAAATTAGCATCATTAAATTCAAATCAACGCTACCTTAGTATTCGAGACGTAAATAAAACTGCCGCCGAACCTGTCTACGCAGTAATAAGGAAAAATGCCTTGTCAGTATGTCACAACAGTGTATTTATCTTTACTCGTTATTAGTAAACAAGATTCTGCCGGTAAAGTATGACTTTTCGGTAAAAAACTGCGATGTTCTCATAAATGAAGTAACTAGGGGCACTATTTTAGGTAACACGCTGCCGAATGATAAACAATTTTCATGATTTTGCGAGAAAATATAAATTTTTGGCATGAAATTTTGAGGTTAAAAAAGTGCTAGGATGTTGACACTACGTTTTATGTTGTATGTTCTAAAAATGGTAGAAGATAAGAATAATATATCCTTTTTAATGCACTAACCCGTGCTAAGGACAATTTTAAAAACTTTTTTTGTTGGTAAAAATTCCACCCATGCCGGGACTCGAACCCGCGACCTCTGGTTAACCGTGCCAGCGCTCTCCCAACTGAGCTAATGGGCGACTCACCGACATCAGTGAAATTTCGAACCTCTACAATATTCTCTGTATTACGTACAGGCGACATCTGGCTGAAGTAATTTGCATCACTTGCAGCCCCGAGTACCTACTTTGGAGTGAGGTTTTACATCGGAATGATATCGCTGTACCCACATGATTATATTCTTTTTAATGCACTAACCCGTGCTAAGGACAATATTTAAAACCTATTTAGAGGCTAAATTTCCATTCAATTTATATCTCTGTCCGGTTCGTGACAGATGTCGCCATAAAATTCTTCAACGGACAGCGACGGGACTGCATTTTTCCTCTTCCAATGTCACATTATCATAACACTAGTTGGTAGTCATAATTTTACTTCATTCATGCTCACCATTCATGGCCTCATTTTCCCAATTTAGCGGACATAAGTAGTGTAATATAAAAATTGCAGTAGGTGCATGCCGCGAGCAGTCGAACTCCTACTCACAAACCTATCAGAACCCCGAGAACGTGGCTAAAACATCCTTCGATTACCAAGAAAAAACATCCTTGGATTACTTTTAATTACGTGACCTTTACCAAATTTACAGACTAACTGTACGTGCTGTGTTTTGAGATTCACACACAATAAACGTCAGTTAAATGAATTCCAGTGGTTTAATTCTTTCCTGCTTCGCAAGGCACGGTAAGCCGTTGGTGCCGGCTGTCATATAATGGCAGTCGTTAAGCCATATCAGAGGCCTTTTTGGGCGGCTTGATAACTTCTGACAGTAAGGCCCGCCACTGTCTTATAATCCTCCACCAACACGGACCTGGCCCCCGTGGTGGAGTAGCCCCAGCAAAGGGCCTTGTGGAGTGCCACCCCCCCCCCCCCCCCACCTCCTTCCAACAGAACGAAGCAGCGCGCGTTCCATAGTCATACCTGAGTTATGTCGTTTACAAAAGTTTGTTGAATTAAAGTCACGTAGTCAAATAAAATTAGTATCGCAGCTTAATGGACGGCCTAGGAAGTACGATGGCAGAATTTCAAATGCAAGCCGGTACACGTGTACTTTACAGACCTTTACTTAGATCTTTGCTGGGTTTTTTATGAGCCACTCAACTTAATAAGGCAACTGTCTTACAATCCTCCATCAAGCCGGACTGGCCCCCGCGGTGGAGTATGGCCTAACCTTCCTGCGGTGCAGGAAGAGACCCGTGCCCTAACAGTGGGGAAAAACAAGGGTTCTTAGTTCATTTATTTCGATAACAATATCCATTGTGTGCGATCCTTAAAAGTTATCTTAAAACTAATTAAAAACTAATACCTATATTGCATGTCAGTGCCTTATAAAAGTAAATAAAATTACATAATCAAATAGTCCACAAATCAATAGTTATGTCATACCAATAATCGTCATCACAATTGTTACTTGATACAAATATTTACAAATATTTAGACCCAAAAATTCTTCAATTGAATAAAAACACTGATGCCGGTGAGTCGCCCATTGGTTCAGTTGGATAGAGCGCTGGCACGGATAGCCAGAGGTCGCGGGTTCGAATCCCGGCATGGGTGGAATGTTTAGCCTCTAAATAGGTTTTTTAAATTGTCCTTAGCACGGGTTAGTGCATTAAAAATTAAAATAGTAAACAAACATTGATATCAAAGGGTCCGATTTCCGCTGTACAATCAAGAGCTGCTGTGTGGTGTCGGCATAGAGAATAGCACCAACCCAAATTATTCCCACGGGCGTCGTAAAAGGCGACTAAGGGACACAAACCGGGGGGTGGGCAGCAGCGCCCCCTGCAGTACAATTCCACCAAACTGCGATCCCCAACCCGCATGCCCTAGGGATTATGGGCATTACCCCTCAATGATGGTGCGCTCATCAGGGGAGGGCTATGTTTAGCAGTGGACTGCATAATATAGCCTGAAGAAGAAGAATCAAGAGCTAAGCCAGTCTCTTCAACACCAAAGGTTAGCTGGAAGAGAATGCTTCTGGCATTAAGCACGCCCTTGTACATTTACTCATGTAGGTAATTAGTGCAATAAAAATAAAATAATAATTTTAATTTTTATTGTTTTAAAGTTTCAGTTTTAAAAACTTATTTAGAGGCATAAATTCCACCCATGCCGGGACTCGAACCCGCGACCTCTGGCATGGTTAGCCAGAAGTCGTGGGTTCAAGTCCGGCATGGGTGGAATTTTTAGCCTCTCAATAGGTTGTAGACTTTTAGTCCGGATATACTTACGGGTGTTGTTATATCGGAAGAGTCCGACCAGGTTTCGCTCCGATTCGCAGAGCTTAATCATGGTGAGCAGAGACGATATAACAACACCCGTAAGTAAATCCGGACTAAAAGTCTACAATGTGTTGTGCTTACGAAAGTTTTAACTCTAAATAGGTATTTTTGATAATTATTTACTTTTTGCGCGATCGTGGCCTAGTGAAACCGAGTGATTGGAATCAAGAAGCGCTCGTGGCTTATACCTTCCTAGCTGAGTAAGGTATAAGCCATACTCCACCTCGAGGGCCAAGTTGGGATTGATCAGCGCTTCAACGACTCAGTAATTTTAACAAGAAGTCGACAGATGGACGTGTGTGTGTAAAAAAGCGGATAATCTAGTTCCAAGCTTGTTTTTTCGCTCGACGCGCTCGTGAATGGTTTTCTTATATCAGAGGCTTAAAAAAAGCGTTCTATTAGCGCTTTAGTTTTTAACGTAGCCTCTATATTTGTATCCCACTGCTAGGCAAAGGCCTCCCTCACTAAAGACTGCTTTAAATAACATAACATTATTATATTCTTTTTAATGCACTGTGAAATTTCCGGCATCAGTGAAATTTCGAACCTCTTTACAATACTCTCTGTATTGTCGTTCAGCGATATCATTCCGATGTAAAACCTAACTGCAAAGTGGGTACTCGGGCTGCAAGTGATGCAAATTACTTCAGCCAGATGTTGCTGCCTGTACGTAATACAGAGAGTATTGTAAAGAGGTTCGAAATTTCACTGATGCCGGTTAGTCACCCGTTAGCTCGGGAGAAAATTGGCGAACACTAACTGGGGACAAAAAAAAACCTCAGCTCTTGGATGTTTAAATGTTTGTGATGGCGCTGTTTCTAGTTCCCACGACACAGGATTCAGATTCAGATACTTTATTTGTCAAACATAGGTGTACAACACATGCATGGTCTTGTAAATATTTAATGTGCGCTATGTTTAGCCAATAAGGCGTACAAATAATAAAAAAAACTTAAAATAAAACGTGACATTTATAGTAATTAACAAAATTGCAAGTCAATAATATTAATTAATAGAAAAATAATATTAATTATAATAAATAAGTAGACAATGTCAAAATTTGTCATTTAAATATTCGAAGACACTATAATAAGATTTCGCTAATAGTAAATTCTTTAACTTAAATTTAAATTTGTCAATGGGGAGTTCCCTCCATGCTGAAGGCAGTTTATTATATAAAGTAGGAGCCATGTGACAAACGCTTTTCGTCTTTAGTGCCGTGTTTGACTTGCTTTTTATTATTCTAGTGGGATCTCTTTGGGTTCGCTTATTATTATCTCTAGCTTTATGGAATAGATCTTCATTTGCTTTTACAAAAAGGCATGTTTCTAATATGTACATCGCAGGCAAAGTCAGAATCCTATATTTATTCTACAGGGTATCCTAGTGTGGGGCCAGAAGCGATGAATGTGCTTGTATGTAAATGTTATGTTATTTTAAAAACCTATTTAGAGGCTAAAAATTCCACCAATGCCGGGACTCGAACCCGCGACCTCTGGCTATCCGTGCCAGCGCTTCTTCCAACTGAGCCAGAGTGAAATTTAGAACATCTTTACAATATTCTCTGTATTACGTACAGGCAGCGACATCTGGCTGAAGTAATTTGCATCACTTGCAGCCCCGAGTACCTACTTTGCAGTTAGGTTTTACATCGGATTGATATCGCTGTACCCACATGATTATAGATAGATAGATAGAGAACACTTTATTGCACAACCAGAAAAATATTACAACCATGATTCTTAAGTCTTAGTATTGTTATACAATTGGCGGTCTTATCGCTAAGAGCGATCTCTTCCAGAAAACCTTTAGATGGAGTGAAATGAAATGAAATAATAGGTGAAATAATTAAATCGAAAATATATTGATAACAAACAGCAAGGGAGTGCGAGAATATAATTACTACGATATAATGTACATATATTTAAATAATAATATACATAGACACCTAAACAATAAATACATATCCTATTAAATATATATAGGTAAGCAACATTATATTCTTTTTAATGCACTAGCCCGCTAACCGTGCCAGCGCTCTTCCAACTGAGCTAATGGGCGACTCACCGGCATCAGAGAAATTTCGAACCTCTTTACAATACTCTCTGTATTATGTACAGGCAGCGACATCTGGCTAGAATCACTAGTGATTGTCAAAATGTGTTGGTCTAGGCCCCGCTGCAGACGGCACGCCCGTTCTGTGTTTATTTTATTTTGATTGTCATCGACTAGATCGACTGCGTTACTTGTGAACCTTTCCAACATTACCTTTTTGGTTTTTGGTACTGACGCAAAAAATGGATGTCAGGCTATACTAGTCCACTGCTGGACATAGCCCTCCCCTAAAGATATAGGGTGTAATGCCCATAAACCCCACGCTGGGCATGCGGGTTGGGGATCGCAGTTCGGTGGAATTGGGGGCGCTGCTGCCCACCCCCCGGTTTGTGTCCCTTAGTCGCCTTTTACGACACCCGCGGGAAGAATTGGGTCGGTGCTATTCTCTACTAGATAGATAGATACTTCGTTATCAACCCTTGTATGTCCCCACTGCTGGGGCACGGGTCTCTTCCTGCATCGCAGGAAGGTTAGGCCATACTCCACCACGGGGGCCAAGTCCGGGTTGGTGGAGATGATGATAGATACTTACAGTCTGTAAAATAAAGTTTGAGCTCCACGACAGCTGTCATACTGACAGCTCTAGGAATGGGACAATGTCGACATCAAATGTCACTTAAAGCGTGTGTGATAACATGTATGGAAAGAAAAATTTCGTGAAGTTGGAAACATCACGAAATTCTATCAAACACGAGAAATATTATTTTACAAAGTTTTATTCAAGTAAAGGTGTACATCCTAATATCCCTAAATCAGTTTCCGATTACAATTTTCCTTTTAACGCTCTTTTTATATGAAAACCTAATTTTCTTTCGAATTTTAGCCAATGATGGTAAGCTGGATGTAAACAAATTTGCCTCTTTAAGTGACGCTCCCAATTTTCTTAATGTGGGTAATTGTCCTCTTGAGTAATATGCGAATATGTGGTTGTGGATTGCGGCGGCGTCAAAACTATCAACCTCTGTGACGGAAGAAGTTTTTATTCTCTTTATTTGGCGATGAAAGTTTTTTAATCACTTCATCTTCAGGCATCTCGCTTGATGACTCTACGTACTTTTCTTTGTTAATACGGACCCCCGTAGATCATCCAATACTAAAGAGCATCCGCAACTCCGTCACATCGCTCTAATAGCAGAAGCGGACCACGGATCTGGTTTTTCGCGCGTGAAATATTCGCGCAAATGAAAAATGAAAAATGTGAAATATTCGCGCAAATGAATCGCGCACCTACAAACTCACGGAATTCACTGTTCAAAGCAGTTTTCTTTGATATTTTTGGCATGATGCAAACAAAATGGAACAACTTTAACTCAACTTATCAACTTCACGATAGCAACTACAGTCTTTAAAGCATGAAATACTTTAATATAAAATTATATGAAAAATTCATCGAATACCAACAAACATTTCGTCGTCAGGGTAAACAAGAACGTCACTCAATAAAAATCAAAACTTGACCATAGAGCACGCGGCTGACCAAAACCCAGAAGCAGAAGCATAGAGGTTCGGAGCATAGTTGGAGAGACGTGCACACACGCTGTAGGTTATTGCCCCACAGTAACACCAGTATTTTGTTAGATAGGTATTAATTAAAACAATATTCATTATTTTAATTCTAATGAAATTTAATAATGGTTTTCAATCAAATAAAGTTCAATTCCAATAGTAAACCTGCAGTTTAGATCATCCATCACCAAATCATCGAAAGGTTGTAATTTACAGTTAATATAATGGTTAGACATCACTATCTGTGCAGTAAGTACGGAGTTTTCGCAGTACAAATATTCTGTGAAAAAATTCAAAACTTTATGGATTCAATTTCGATGACAGCTGTCACGGAGCTCAAGCTATATTTTACAGACTATAGTGTCGCTCAAGCTCAAAATAAGTTTCCGCGTATGGCAACTAAGTAAGAGACATGTGCAGGTAATTTTTTATTCTTGTTTCCGCATATGGTAACTAAAAGTAACAGTGTGGCGTATGTGTGCGTACATATTGCGATATATATCGGCCATGTATGTCACTTGATTATCTAAGTTACATACTGCCAATTTCTAAATGCAGAATTTCGCTAAGTAAATGCTGTCCCTCCGAATTTCGCAGAAAAGAGCGTGACAGAGTATTTACTTAGTGAAATTCACAATTCAAAAACCGGCACATGGTATACAATTGAATATAAAGGCTTTTAAGATAAGTGCCTAGCCATTTCATTTCATTTCCATTTCCATTTCCATTTCCATTTCCATTTCCATTTACATTTCCATTTCCATATACATTTCCATTTCCATTTCCATTTCCATTTCCATTCCTATTTCCATTTCCATTTCCATTTCAATTTTCATTTTAATTTTATTTCCATTTCAATTTCCATTTTCATTTCATTTCATTTCAAATTAAATTTTAAAGTCTCCATAGTAGTTAAGAAGTTCCCACTGACAGTGGTCGCAGCTATAGCCAATCTTTTCACTACCCAATCAACGACCTTTCTATAGACACTTGTTGGAGAGAGCACCGGGAGTCGAATCTGGGTCAGCGCAGTGGAATGCCTATCGAGACCTGCTCTGCCATTGCCTCGAGTCATCTTGCCGGGCTGACGGCTTTACTCTTAAATAAAGTATTTATATAATAATGTTTCATAATAGGCTTATGGGCGGCTTGATAACTTCTGACGGTAAGATCCACCACTGTCTTACAACCCTCCACACCATTCGGGTTCTGCCTATGAATTAGCAATCAAGGTCTGAATGCTATCTAAATGTGCTTTTTTTAAATAGTGGCGATTTAACGTCGGTGTCATGGTTAGGAGGTTACGGGTACGAATCCATTTTCTTTAGTAAAAATGGCTCAAATCGATTTCCAAGTCATAATTGATACAAATTGCTTGTGGTACGAAGCGCTCATGGCCTATTCGAACCATGTGATTCGAATCCATCAATTGAGTTAAGCAACAACGTTCGCGGTCAGGTGCAGGATGGGTTACCGTCCCGTGACTACCGCTAGTGGTATTTTTCCAAACGCTTCCGTGCTTCGCAAGCACGTTAAGCCGTTGGTGCCGGCTGTCATGTAATGGCAGTCGTTAAGCCATGTCAGAGGTCTAATGGCCGGCTTAATGACAACTTTTGACAGTAAGGTCCGCCACTGTCTTGCAAACCTCCTCCAACCCTGACTTGGCCCCCGTGGTGGAGTATGGCCTAACCTTCCTGCCATGCAGGAAGAGACCCGTGCCCCAGCAGTGGGGACATACAAGGGTTGATATTAAATGTTAAATAATAATACAATAATTAGAATTACAAATAGGCTTCATTTATAAAGGCCTTCTGTAATTTACTCCTATAGGGCCCACACAGATCCATATTTTTAGTTATGAAATGAAATGTAAAGGTTTTATTTAATGTAGCGCAGAAACTGCGGCTTAAGGAACGTTACAAGTCAAACTAGGTGTCCATTTCCAAATCTGAATCATTTTGGAGAAAAAATGGACAAAAAAAACTCCAAACTTAGTCTTTTCAAAGTCCTTAATTAACATAGTCATCTGTACTTTTGTATTTACTTAGTGCAGTTCTCAGTTCAGAACTCGACCCACACATTTGAAGGCATGCATTTGCGTGGGACTTTCTATTTTTGGTAAAAAGTCTCTAATGAACCAAACATTTACCAACAATTAGTGTCTTATCTATACACAGTTGCGAGAAATTGTCATAGAAAAAAATTTGAAAACAAGTAGGTAAGTGGAACAGCAAAATAAACAGTGCAGAGTGCAGTCTTGTAGACTTTGTTTTGTTGGGAGAAAACTGATTAGATTTAGAAGTGAGAATGTTGGCTTATTTCTAGTTAGAATATTTTCGGGGCTTAATCGCGTAGTAATTTAATGCTATTTTACCTCGACGTTTCGACGACGTTAGAGTCATCGTGGTCACGAGAAGACTGATGACTGGCACCCTTTCGCATCTTCGGCTGATGAGGTTTCAGACTACACTCAATCAGCCATCACAAAGCACTAAATAGGGTTGCGACACACTACACTGACAATGTCGGACGATAACGAAACGTCGAGGTAAAATAGCAATAAATTACTACGCGATTAAGCCCCAAAAATATTCTAACTATGTGCACAAGTCACGAAAGTTTAAAATAGGCTTATTTCTGATTTCTAAACTGGGAATTTCACTAAGATAATTATATGAAGTTTGATTGAAACGCGGTTAAAAAAATGTGTAAAGTACACTTTGTGCCAAAAGGGCTACTATAATATTAAGGATTGTTTAGATGACAATGATGTCTGGAATTCAAGCATGTAAAATGCACCCGTGCTAAGGACAATTTTAAAAACCTAATTAGAGGCTAAATATTCCACCCATGCCGGGACTCGAACCCGCGACCTTTGGTTATCCGTGCCAGCGCTCTTTCCAACTAAGCTAATGGGCGACTCACAGCGTCAGTGAAATTTCGAAACCTCTTTACAATATTCTCCGTATTACGTACAGGCAGCGACATCTGGCTGAAGTAATTTGCATCACTTGCAGCCTCGAATACCTACTTTGGAGTTAGGTTTTACATCGGAATGATATCGCTGTACCTACATGATTATATTATTTTTAATGCACTAACCCGTGCTAAGGACAATTTTAAAAACCTATTTAGAGGCTAAAATTCCATTCAATTTATATCTCTGTCCGGTTCGTGACAGATGTCGCCATAAAATTCTTCAATGGACAGCGACGGGACTGCATTTTTCCTCTTCCAATGTCACATTATCATAACACTGTCAATGGTAGTCATAATTTTACTTTATTCATTGGACTTTCACTGCTAAAAATAGCTCTTAAGGTGCTACAGTGCTAACTGGCGCCGCCAGTGGGAAAAAATCTTCATGTCTTCTTTTATGTGAAAAACTAAACATCATAATATATTGGCCTTTTTGCATCTACTTAATGAGATGATTTATACAGTGTCCAGTGGCATCTTCACTCACATTAGATGGGTGAAGTGACGACTCCGACGCTGTACTGTCTGGGACATGGTTTTATAGATGGTGTAAGCTTGCCAAGCACCTATACAATCCTGACAGCTTAATCGGCCTAGCCCACAGGGAAGACTAGTCAATACGTGCGGAGCCAACCTAGCCGCGGGTTTCCTCACGATGTTTTCCTTCGCCGTTAGCGGTGAACGGCTAACGGTGGAACATCATAAATAATAATAAAATATAGTGGCTTTCTTAGAACCTACTGCCAATAGCCTAGATCTAGGACGCAAAAGCAATTTTGCTAAAAATGGCCTTTTTTTTAGCGAAAATCGATTAAGTTATTGATCCTAGGTTCTAAAAATAGTTGTCACAGTTAAGATTATTTTATGATGTATAGAATTAAGTAAAATTATGAAGCGCTTCGTGGCCTAGTGGAACCGAGTGATTGGAATCAATTAATTACATGAGTTAAGGTGGAGGTCAGGTGCAGGATGGGTGACCGTCCCGTGACTACGCTAGTGGCATTTTGTCCGAGCGCTTCCGTGCTTCCCAACCAGTGCTTAAGTGCATGAGACCCCCTTGCTAGAAGTGTGACTGTAGAGTTAAAAATTTTAATTTCAATTAATAATCAGTATTTTTAAGTTCATGTAAAATAATTAGTTTATAAATTGAATTTTAACTTCAATTACTAATAATCGATATTGTTGACTTTATATAAAAATAATTGGTTTGCCTATTTTGGAACCGAGCCGAGGGTAGTAAACTAACCGTTATTGCTTTCTAAAAGACGCCTACCACCTCAGTCATCCGGGACCACGGCACCTGAAAAAGTGCCGAAAAGTCGGAAAATTGTAAAAATGTAAAAAACTAGCATAAATCCGTGTAAAAACAGTTTAAATTTTGTTTTGTATTTGTTGTTTCTTTTAAGTGTACACAACGAATACTGTTATCATACAGTTTCTTTTGCTATAACTTCTTTTTAAGACTAAGTTTGGAGTGCTTTTTACAATTTGTTCTCCAAAATGATCTAGATTTTGAAATGGACACCTAGTTTAATTTGTAACGTTTATTAATGTGTAGTTGCTATTCCACTTTAAATAAAGAATTTTTACATTTATGTATGTCATTTAAATTTTCGCTTTTTTAAGTCTGTTAAAAACGCATTTTGCAGTCGGTTGAAACAAGCGAAATTCCTTGTGTACGTATTATTATTTCGCCATATACCGTGCGGCTCCGCACAAGATTTCCATCGGCCAATGTCAAAATATTGACAGACAAGATGGCGCCCGTTGACTTAACCTACAAACAGGCAGTTGCGGAAGAGACGGCTGCGCGCGCGCAGCCGCGGTCACACGGAGGCCTTCCAACTGTTCTTGACGCCGTCTGTGGCGCAGCGGTAGCGCATTTGCCTACCATGCAAGGGGTCCCGGGTCGATCCCCAAAAAAAAACCCAGTAGAGTCGCCCATTAGCTCAGTTGGAAAGAGCGCTGGCACGGATAGCCAGAGGTCGCGGGTTCGAATCCCGGCATGGGTGGAATTTTTAGCCTCTAAATAGGTTTTTAAATCCGATATTTGACTTTCTTTTCAAGTAAGTCTTAAACGGTAAATAACTCTTCCATTAGACCAAAAAATATTTTAGTATATTTTTGGGGACCTAAAAGCATCATAAAAATATATTTTAAAACTTCATTTTCCTAAACAGCCAAAAACGCGGTCAGCCATTTTTTCTATGGTTTGAAGTCCAAAAAATTGTAAACAAAGTTTGACATTCAATTTTCTGTAAGTGATCTCTGAGCATAGTGAAATAACAACAACGCAACCATTATTTCATCGGATTTACATCCAAAATATACCATCATTATTGCATTGTTCGAGACTGAAAAAACACGTCAATAAAGACCCCCGGGAACTTGTGGATTCGTGTACCCAGTGAAATTAACATTCGAAAAACTTGGCTCAAACTTGCCAAAAGAGACCCCGACTCTTTATCAATTGAAACTCGGGTGTATTTATGTGAAGATCACTTTGATGTAAGTCCTATAATAATCAATGTCCACTGGCTCTGGCTGAAAGATGTTTGTTTACATACTTTAGATGGTTTCAAGATGGCGCATAGCGTTTTCGCCGTTACGGATTAAACGAGGAAAAACATTTTTATTTTGCATATTTTGCAGCCATCCTGCATACTTACTTAGCAAAATCAATATATTTCGGTTTCTTACGTTAAATACTATGGGAAATATTCATTTATCGCGTTCAATTTGATACAGTCAAATAGCGGATTGTCCTTAGCACGGGTTAGTACATTAAAAAAAAAATATAACCACTACTTTTTGTTAGACTAAGGTGACCAGAGTCTAGAAAATAGATGAATAGAAATAACTCTAGAAATTAAGGACTTTAAAAAAGAAAAAAAATATAGTAAAAGTGGTTCTTGCGATTTTTGCTTGATACGCGCAAAAAATACATAGATACAGACATAATTATATACTTGTGTACCTAACATTGGCTTTTTGCATCTACGTAATGAGATAAAATAAGAAGATAAGATAAGAATATTCTTTATTGTACACTGGAAAAACAAGAAATACAAAACAATTGCAAATATACATAGTACAATTGGCGGCCTTATTGCTAAAAGGAATTTCTTCCAGACAACCTTACGATGGAAAGTATGGATGGATGGATGATTTATACAGCGTCCAGTGGCACCCTCACTCACACTAGATGGGTGAAGGGACCACTCGGATGCTGTAGTGCCTGGGACATAGTATTTTAGATGGTGTAGGCTTGCGCAGCACCTATACCATCCTGACAGCTTAGTCGGCCTAGCCCACAGGAAAGACTAGACAATAAGTGCGGAGCCAACAAAGCCGCGGGTTTCCTCACGATGTTTTCCTTCACGGTTAGCGTGTGGTATTGCGGCTACTAATTAACAAATGTACGTAACTTGGAAATTAAACAAAGTCATTGGTACATGCCCGCACTGGGGATCGAACCGGGGTCTCTCCCTTGCGAGTCCATTGTTCTACCCACTGAGCTGCCACCGCTGTAACTTGTGTAACAAACAGACACAGATTTATAATTATTATAGAAGCGCTCGTGGCCTAGCGGAACTGAGTGATTGGAATCAATCACTTGGGTTAAGCAACAACAGGCGCGGTCAGGTACTGGATGGGTGACCATCTCGTGACTACCGCTAGTGGCATTTTTTCCGAGCGCTTCTGTACTTCGCAAGGCACGTTAAGCTGTCGGTGCTGATTGCCATATGATGGCAGTCGTTAAACCATGTCAGAGGCCTTATGGGCGGCTAGATAAGTTCTGACAGTAAGGCTCGCCACTGTCTTACAATCCTCCACCTGTTTTGGGTAGTCTTACCATGTAATACATTCCGGGTTACTTATAAATAAATCAGTTGCTTTGACGACGTTGGCTGTTTCACTGCATCTCCTCTGCTCCCTATACTACATGGTGTCAGGTGTGAGCTTACGTGCCTGTTTATACGATAAGAGTGTAAAGTCTAGAAGTGCTAACTATGACAAGTAAAATGTCGACCGAAAAACCGGATCAAAGTGCTACATTATCTTTACAACGGTATTACGAGTATATTAACCCGGATTTGGCCCCCGTGGTGGAGTATGGCCTTACCTTGAGACCGAGACCCGTGCCTCAGCAGTGGAGACATACAAGGGTTGATATCGTGAGAAAAAATAAAGTTTAATAACTTTACCCTGTATACCCGCACACCCTGTATAAGTAGTTGCGTAACGCTTTTCAAAATCCGCTGGGGTCAGGTAAAACCTGTTGCTAGGTAGAGTTACTGCTCAAGTTTAACGGCCTTGGAACATATTTTAATCAAAACGTTCTCTCTCAAGCAATTATGTACATTAATACAACTTCAGCTGATGACAGACGCAGATCCGTGCTTCGCAAGGCACGCTAAGCAGTCGGTGCCGGATGCCGCCGATAGATGGCAGTCGTTAAGCTAGGTCGGAGGCCTAAGGGCGGCTTGAAAACTTCTGACGGTAAGACCAGCCACTAGTCTTGCAAGCGTCCACCAATCCGGACTTAGCCCCCGTGGTGGAGTATGGCCTATACCTTCGAGGAAGAGACCCATGCCCCTCGGTGGGGATATAATGGGTTGAAGATGATGTTCGTGTGTCTGGCCGCAGCACATGTTTTCCCTACTTTCGTAAGACATTTCACTAATGTTTTGGCATTTAAAGTTATTGATGGCAGTCACGGAACCTTAACATACGTATAGGTGGCAACTGATGCAGGGAAGAGCGGGTGATCGTGCTCTTCCACTATAAAGGGAAATTTCCCGCCAGGCAGATCGTAAGCCTGGAGACGGCCGGTCCAACAACTGTTAGTCGGACGTTATATTTATGGTATGTCATTGAAACACTTTGATTGCGCGATGCAGGAATGTTGGAGTTTGTAGTGCGCGCGCTGAATTGACATGTGCTCGCCACAGACGTGTTAGATTTCGGATGACTTGAGATAAGATGGTCAGAGTGGAGTTTTTTTTTCCCGCTGCCATTTTCTCCACTACAATTCGGCCTGAAAGCAGCGGCTTGCATTTTACATTGTACATTGACATTCAGCAAACAGTGACAGCAGACGTGTGTGATTCGTGTATGACTTTTTTCTAAACTGTGAATGATTCAATTAATATCTATAGAGATAAGATAAGAAAAGAAAAAAATCGCTCAGCGAGCTATGGAGAGAGCTATGCTCGGAGTTTCTCTGAAGGAAAGGATTCGTAACGAATGCATCAGACAGAGAACCAAAGTTATCGACATCGCTCAGAGAATTAGCGAGCTGAAGTGGCAGTGGGCTGGCCATATCACGCGAAGAACCGACAACCGTTGGAATAAACGCGTTCTTGAGTGGAGACCGCGACTCAGCAAACGTAGTGTATATAGGACGCCCTCCGACCAGGTGGGGCGGCGATCTGCGAAAAACTGCAGGCAGATGCTGGATGCGGCAAGCTAAAGACAGAGCGCTATGGCGCTCATTGGGGGAGAGCTATGTCCAGCAGTGGACTACATAATATAGCCTGAAGAAGAAGAAGAAGAAAAAAAAGATATTTTTATGACATTTCTATATCGATATCGATATCAACCCTTAATATGTCCCACTGCTGGGGCACGGGTTTCTTCCTGCATCGCAGGAAGGTTAGGTCGTACTCCACTATGGGGCTCAGGTCCGGGTTGGTGGAGGATTGTAAGACAGTGGCGGCCTCACTGTTAGAAATTATCAAGCCGCCCATAAGGCCTCTGACATGGCTTAACGACTGTCATTACACGACAGCCGGCTTCAACGAATTAAGGTGCCGTGCGAATCACGTTTGATGTTTACATTTAAAAAAAAAACGTATTATAAAACAAGCTATGAATTGTATTCCATTGGTGGCACCTCAAAGCGCCTTTAGTACATTTTGTATTTTGGTGAATTGAAAAGCACGTCTCTACATTTTATGCAAATGAAATTTCATTCTTCATTCCATTACTTACTTGAAAAATGTTTCTACGTTATCCGTGGAGTTCTTGACACGAAAAGGCTAAAAATATTGTACAGTACTCAGACATCATTAATTATTACATCTCACATCTCATCTCGTTTTTTTAAATCTTTTATCATTGACATTATTTTGACATTTTAATTTAAGGCCTGCGCAGACTAGGGACTTTTGTCCCCAAGGGCCAAAAGTCCCTGAATCGTAAAAAAATGTCCTCCGAGTACTTTTCACGGATTCAACGGCTACGGTGTGCGGTTATTATTTGGTCCCCGGAAATTGAGTGTAGCGTGGAAGCTATAGAAGCAAATATTCTGAGATCACGTTGTATTGTAATTAATTTACATGAAGTTGAAAAATAAAAGGCGTTTTAAAAGAAGACACCGAACTTTGGTCCAGTCCGGTCTCGGTAACTTGAGGGACTTTTGTACGGGGTACTTTTAGTCCTTCGTGTGCGTTATTCGATACAATTTATAAGAGATCTATATCGACGGACAAAAAAGTACCCGGGGGATAGTCCCTCGTCTGCGTAGGCCTTTAAGAAAAAAAACTTCAGCCTTTGCATCAACGTAGATAGATAAGCTCATTACGTGCTTATGAAGTGGTGTTATTTTGTTTTTATTTATCGACCGGATTTTAATAATTAGGTAGGATCCAATCTAATTTGGCTTAACGACTGCCATTATATGACAGCAGGCACCAACGGCTTAACGTGCCTTGCGAAGCACGGAAGCGCTCGGAAAAATGCCACTAGCGGTAGTAACGGGACGCTCACCCATCCCGTACCACCGCGCCTGTTGTTGCTTAACCAAGTGATTGATTCCAATCACTCGGTTCGCGTAGGCCACGAGCGCTTCAGCAGTCGTTAAGCCATGTCAGAGGCCTTATGGGCGGCTTGACAACTTCTGACAGTAAGACCCGCCACTGTCTTACAATCCTCCACCAACCCTGACTTGGCCCCCGTGGTGGAGTATGGCCTAACCTTCCTGCGATGCAGGAAGAGACCCGTGCCCCAGCAGTGGGGACATACAAGGGTTGATAACAATCTAATTTGAAATGAATAGATTCAGACTTAATTTCTAAATACATATCATGTTATGTGATTTTGTTTCGTTTTCTTTTTATTTATTGATCGAATTTGTACTTATTTAAAGAATGAAAAAATAAATTAATTGAATAATGAATTGTATGTGTAATAACATAGATTTTAAACGACTGTTTACTAACAATATTGGACCTGAGTTGTCTGAATAAATAAAAATAAAAAATATAATTACGTTGGTGCAGAGGCCATTCTAGATGGGTGAAGGAATCACTCGGACGCACTGCCTAGGTAATCACGTCACATCTTAGTTAGAATATTTTCGGGCCTTAATCGCGTAGTAATTTATTGCTATTTTACCTCGACGTTTCGACGACGTTACAGTCATCGTGGTCACGAGAAGACTGATGGCTGGCACCTGTTCGCATTTTCGGCTGATGAACCCTAATAGTGCTTTGTGATAGCTGATTGAGGGTAGTCTGAAACCCTCAATCAGCTATCACAAAGCACTATTAGTTTCAGACTACCCTCAATCAGCTATTTCATCAGGGTTCATCAGCCGAAAATGCGAACAGGTGCCAGCCATCAGTCTTCTCGTGACCACGATGACTGTAACGTCGTCGAAACGTCGAGGTAAAATAGCAATAGATTACTACGCGATTAAGCCTCGAAAATATTCTAACTATGTGTACAAGTCGCGAACGTTTAAAACACGTCACATTATATCATATCGCACTAAATATTATAAAGGCGAATGTTTGTGACTGTGTATTTTCGTTACTTCTTGAGGTCTAAGCGGCTGGAGCGATTTTGATAGAATATGGTATGGAGTTGGCACCCTGGTAATAAGAACCTACTTACCGAACGTGAGAGATTTAAAATAATTTAATCATGTGGGTACAGCGATATCCATCCGATGTAAAACCTAACTGCAAAGTAGGTACTCAGGTCTGCATGTGGGTACAGCGATATCATTCCGATGTAAAACCTAACTCCAAAGTAGGTACTCGGGGCTGCAAGTGATGCAAATTACTTCAGCCAGATGTCGCTGCCTGTACGTAATACAGAGAGTATTGTAAAGAGGTTCGACATGTCACTGATGCCGGTGAGTCGCCCATTAGTCGCCCTGTTGGGAGAGCGCTGGCACGGTTAGCCAGAAGTCGCGGGTCCGAGTCCCGGCATGGGTGGAATTTTTAGCCTCTATATAGGTTTTTGAAAGCCTGGATTTACATAGACTACGTTTTACAGCGGGAAAATACCTTATTCCCATGGGAAAATCGATAAGCCGCGGGCAATACTGCAGGGCACAGCCAGTAGGCTTGCCCAGCACCTATATCGTCCTGACAGCTTTAGTCGGTCGAACGGTTTGACACTCGATATCATCCCTTGTAAGTCCTCACTGCTGGGGCACTGAGTGCTTAGTGCGAGTTTTTTAACTATTTGATCGCGTTAACGTAAACTCATATTTCTATGGCATCGAGGAAGCGCCACCTAGCGACAAGTATGGAAATTAAAATTGCTGAGTGCGAGTTGTAATGGTTTACGTTGAGAAGTGAACACGTTTACCAGCCAAAACACGAATAAACGCTAGTGCGAGTTGTACTGTGGCAGCGTTTTGCCAGTTCGAACGGTTAACTTACTCAATGCTCGATTAACGCGGTAGTAAAGTTATTCGATTGGATCTGTCAAACTCGCACTAAGCACTCTGGTCTCTTCTTGCATAGCAGGAAGGTTAGGCCATACTCCACCACGGGGGCCAAGTCCGGGGTGGTGGAGGATTGTAAGACAGTGGCGGGCGGGCCTTAATATCAGAAGTTGTCAAGCCGCCCATAAGGCCTCTGACATGGCTTAACGACTGCCATTATATGGCAACCGGCACCAACGTCTTACGAAGCACGGAAGCGCTCGGGAAAAATGCCACTAGCGGTAGTGATGGGACGGTCACCCATACAGCATCTGACCGCGCCTGTTGTTGCTTAACCTTAGTGATTGATTCCAATCATTCGGTTTCACTAGGCCACGAGAGCTCAAGCTCTACTTCTTTTTCAGGCTATAATGTAGTCCACTGCTGGACAAGCTCTACTTACACCTTTGTAACTTGGAATTGGCACAGAGTATAGTGTCATTATGCGTTCTCATGTAAGTGATTGGCGTTTTCACATTCGCAGACATGACTTCAATGATAATTCCATGAATACTAAATAAAAATATAATGACATCCTGTTAATCAGGATGTTAATGGCTTTATTGAGATTTTTCATTTGCATTCTTTTGTGTCCGTTTTAATATCCATAGTTATTGTTTATTTTATTTAAATAGGACAACCAACAGGCGATACAACAATACAGTTACAGAGAAAAAAATATACACACACTCACACAAATAACACGATAATTGCTCACCCACAACATGCATGTAAAAATCAACAAACTGTAATATGTTATGTTATCAACCCTTGTATGTCCCCACTGCTGGGGCACGGGTCTCTTCCTGCATCGCAGGAAGGTTAGGCCATGCTCCACCACGGGGGCCAAATCCGGGTTGGTGGAGGATTGTAAGACAGTGGTGGGCCTTACTGTTAGAAGTTATCAAGCCGCCCATAAGGCCTTTGACATGGCTTAACGACTGCCATTATATGACAGCCGGCACCAACGGCTTAACGTGCCTTGCGAAGCACGGAAGCGCTCGGAAAAATGCCACTAGCGGTAGTCACGGGACGCTCACCCATCCTGTACCTGACCGCGCCTGTTGTTGCTTAAACAAGTGATTGATTCCAATCACTCGGTTCGCCCAGGCCACGAGCGCGAAACTGTAATATATTATATGTTAATCCAATTTAAAGATAATAATATAAATATACAGGGTGTCCCACGGCTATGCCACATGGAGGGAAAGTACCTTTAATATTGTAGATGGAACATTTTACTGAAAGAAGACATTATTTTAATTTCAAAAACAATCTAAACTGCATTCATAGATTTTTAAATAATTACCCGGTTGAACCGGGAATCGAACCCGCTACACAAGAAAAAAATTACCCTGTAGCTTTATCACACCGATCGGAAAGCTTCATCATAAGGATTATTTTTTGCTAAATAACATACTATCAGAAATGAAAGGAAGACCATGAATTTTAAGACTTAATTTGTTTGCGTACAGATGTTATTGTACGACACACGCACCGTACTTACTATTAGGTACTTATACTACGCCTTCAGTGTAGGTACAGTGCTACACAAGAAATAAGTCTCGCGGATGTACCTGCGCAGATGACCAAATGTTGGATGTGCGGCAAGTTGATCGACCAATCAGATAGTTTCATTTTATGGCAGGCCGCGCGCCTTTGTCGCTATTGGTTGATTCAACGTCATCGATGCAGGTGACTATTAGTTTGGCAATAGTAGCGTGAGCGAAATAGGTAGCGCTACTGCGGCAATCAATTCTGCACCTTAACCGTATCGGTTAAAGATCATGTTGAATGTACTTATAGCTTCGGGTACTTTCGTTACACTTCTTCCTAGTCTGCGCGAACGTAGATTCCCGAAGGGACTTTTATGATGTGTAATACTGTATCTACACAATTTTTTTTTGCGTTTATGTACATTGCGTTTCTATTTTTATTTTATTTTTTTTATCTCCGGTTTCATTTGCAATCTGCCTTTAGGCCTTCAGCAATTTGTGTATGTGTGGTCTGTGGCGTGTGCAGTGTAAGCCCAGTGGCCTAACTGCTTCATCAAATTCAACTCTTATGTTTTAATGGCTATTTAGCATGTCCTAAGGAATTTTCCATTTCAGCCTCCGCTGAGTAGTTTTTGGATCCAAAAGATTGGTTGCCAGTTTATTTGGATGGTTACAGATTCTATCTCTAAAGCCTCAAGTCTTTGTGTGGTTTCTTCCTTGATTGTTGGGATCTATAGGTCCTTATGTAGTGACTCATTGGTGACAAACCATGGTGCATTTGTGATAACGCGGAGCATTTTTGATTGGAATCTTTGAAGGATTTCAATGTTTGAGTTTGCCGCCGTTTTTATTTCGTTTTTATTGACAGGCTCGTTTTTTTTTCGCTCTCTCGATAAGTAGGTATAGATTTAAACAATACTTCCTCGAACACATCGAATTGTCATTATAAAACCATAAACTTATTAACCGAGCCCCGGTCAGCCGCGTCTGGCCGCCGCGCTACGTCGCAGCCAGTGGATGTTGCGTGAAACCGGCGCGCGCGCATTGCGGCCAAGGGCGAGTCGGCGCGCGCGATTGGCTCTTCTCGGCGTCCCAGATTGTGTGCTACGAAACGGCGGTTTTCCGAGATGTAACGCATTAACTGTGCCTATTATGACTTTGAGCTGTTTATTATATATTTATATTTATATAAGTGTTTGTGTATGTACGTATAATTACTGTTGCGGTCTCGGCCTAGAGAATAGCACCAACCCAATTCTTCCCGCGGGTGTCGTAAAAGGCGACTAAGGGACACAAACGGGGGGTGGGCAGCAGCGCCCCATACAGTACAATTCCACCAAACTGCGATCCCCAACCCGCATGCCCAGCGTGGGGATTACCCTCTATGATAGCACAACGTGGCGCTCTTTAGGAGAGGGCTACGTCCAGCAGTGGAATAATATAGCCTGAAGAAGATTGATTCATTTCATTTCCACAGCTTAGTCGACCTAGACAGGAAAGACTAGTCAATACGTGCGTAGCCAACCAAGACGGTGGTTTCCTCACGATGTTTTCTTACGCCGTCGCTCCGATATACAGTGTGTTTAGTATATGACGCGTGCGTGTAATTTAAGCTATAACTGAGGTCAAACAAAAACTTATTTACGGTTTATATCCATTATATTCATTTTAATGCACTAACCCGTGCTAAGGACAATATTAATTAGAGGCTAAAAATTCCACCCATGCCGGGATTCGAACCCGCGACCTCTGGCTATCCGTGCCAGCGCTCTTTTCAACTGAGCTAATGGGTGACTCACCGACATCAGTGAAATTTCGAACCTCTACAATATTCTCTGTATTACGTACATGCCTTGATCGTCCCCGGATGCAGGGCCGATGTGGAAGATTTAGTGGAGCACATTCAAAGACGAGAGGTTTTTTAATTGGCAATTTTGTTCCGATTCAACAATATATAATTGCCTTGGTTACCTTAGTACAATTATGAATACACAGATGGCGATAGATGCTTTAATTACAATGACTTGCAAAAGATGGCGCTGTCGTTAGACAAGCCTGACGGCGACGACGTATAATTATTTCTATTTATTTATTTATTTATTTATTTATCTATGTATTGTCGTTTGTGTAGGTTTATCATAATTGTTATTGTTCAGCGTGTTAAAGTGTTCTCTATCTATCTATCTATCTATCTATCTATAGCACATTTTTCACTTTTCACTGCATAAATATAATTTATAACCTTTTTCTTTGATATTTTCCGTTAAATTCGTTTCGTATTTGTTTAGTGTTTTGTGCACAAAACACACACATGTGTTTTAGATAATTACCTATGTCGTATTTCCGTCGTAAGGTTGCCTGGAAGAAATCGCTTTTGGCAATAAGGCCGCCAATTGTACTTTGTATCTTTACATGTTTTTTAATATGTGCTCTGGTGTACAATAAAGAATATTCTTATCTTATGGCTAGATCTGGGATTGCCACACTTTGCCTCATAGTTGGGTCATTGTACGTATCACGCGCTGATGTATGTTAGTACTTCAGACACTAGGGTTTCCTCACGATGTTTTCCTTCACAGTGAGCGAGTGGCATTGCTACTATAACCTTAAAAATACATAATTAAATTTGAATTATTTCCTACTTTAGCTTTTTATTGCGCTTTGAATCGCTCGTAGCCCCGGCTGCCTGAGTGATCTTAAACGATCACGAAGGTCAAGCAACATAGAGCGCGTTCAGTGCATGGATGGAAGACCGTCTATGACTAACGCTAGTGGCATTTTTCCGAGCGGTTCCGTGCTTCGCAAGGCACGTTAAGCAGTCGGTGCCGGCTGCCGTCAATAGATGGCAGTCGTTAAGCCACTACCCAAGTCAGAGGCCTTAGGGCGGCTTGAAAACTTCTGACAGTAACCAGCCACTAGTCTTGCAAGCCTCCACCAATCCGGACCTGGCCCCCGTGGTGGAGTATGGCCTATACCTTCCTCAGGGAAGAGACCAATGTCCCTCGGTGGGGACATAATGGGTTGATGATGATGTTAGCTTTTTACAGGGTTACCGGTTAAATCGATGATCATTTCGCATTCGAAATTATCGGTTTTACGGGTTAACTAGAGTTAAATGAGCCAACCCGGGCTGACGCAAGTGAGCCTAAGTACCTATTTTAAATTGATTAAAATCTTTGTCTTGTACTTTTCAATACGCCTAATCTGTCTATATAAATAAAATTCAAAGTCCTTACTGACTGACTCACTCATCAACGCCCACCCCAAGCCGCAGGACCTAGGAAGCTGTAATTTTGCACAGAGGTTCTATATATAATGTAGGCAAGGAATAAGATCGGATTTTTGAAATTCAACCACTAAGGGGGCGGAAAGGGTTGCCAAAATGTATAAGGGGGGGGGGTATAAAGAATCTTGTCTAATTTTCTTGAAACTTAAATTAAATACTCTCCTACACAATTGATTGAACACGTGTTTCCGCCGTTTTTTTATATTTAACACTTAACATAACATTTACATACAGGCACATTCATTGCGTCTGGTCCCTCACTAGGATGTCCACCTGTGTCGTGGGATCCAGAAACAGCGACATCACAAACATGTAAACATCCAAGACCTGGGGTTTTTTTTGTTCCCAGCCGGGTTTCGAACCGAGGACCTCTTACATGGCTACGCCACAGAGGTCGTACTTAAGGGAGTGAACAGGGTTGCGAAAACTAAAGTCCACGCGGACCGAGTCGCGGGCAAAAGCTAGTACTCTATAAGGGCATAAAAGATACATCTGATCTATTGTACTCTAAAGATGGCACAGAATGCAGCTCCTATCGCATTTGTAGGTTATTCGATTATCCTATTCAAAGTCGTAGAGGAAATAATACTCGTCCTCCATTACGTAAGGCAGAGATACAAGGGCCTATCAGAGAATAAACGCACGGCAAATGAACACGGAATGGTTCAGTAAAAAAGGCTACTTCATACAGAGAGAATTGTAAAGAGGTTCCAAATTTTACTGATACCGTTAGTCGCCCATTAGATCAGTTGGAAGAGCGCTGGCACGGTTAGCCAGAGGTCGCGGGTTCGAGTCCCAGGTGGAATTTTTATTCAAATAGGATTTTAAATAAGTTCGCTCTTATGGACGGCTTGATAAATTCTGTCAGCAGTGTCATTGTAAAACAGTGGCGGGTTAAGACCCGCCACTGTTTTACAATCCTGCACCAACCCGGATTTGGCCCCCCGTGGTGGAGCATGGCCTAACCTTCCTGCGATGCAGGAAGAGACCCGTGCCCCAGCAGTGGGGACTTACAAGGATTGAAAAGCAAAAAAGAAATAAAGTTAAACTAGGTGTCCATTTCAAAATCTAGATCATTTTGGAGAAATAATAGACAAGAAAATCCAAACTAAGTCTTTTCATACATACATTCATCCATACATACAAAATCTCACCATGATCGTAGATCAAGCCGCTTAGTTGACAACGAAAACACAAAATAAGAAAGTTACTGATTCTACTATTTTTATTTTTAATGCACTAACCCGTGCTAAGGACAAATTTTAAAAACCTATTTAGAGGCTAAAAATTTCACCCATTTCACCTCTGGCTATCCGTGCCAGCGCTCTTCCAATTGAGCTCAATTGGAAGAGCGCTGGCACGGATAGCCAGAGGTTGCGGGTTCGAATGCAAATTACTTCAGACAGATGTCGCTGCCTGTACGTAATACAGAGAATAGTGTAAAGAGGTTCGAAATTTCACTGATGCCGGTGAGTCGCCCATTAGCTCAGTTGGGAGAGCGTTGGCACGGTTAGCCAGAGTTTCGCGTGTTCGAGTCCTGGCATGGGTGAAATTTTTAAAAGTTAAATTGTGTATTAACAATAAAAGCATATTTAGCCATATACATTTGTTTATTTTTTCTATTCCGCATACATAAGTAGCAGGCCCCCTCGTACAATACACAACAGTTTATATTAATATGGTAATAAACATTAAGTTCATTAACTTAATCCCGGATTCACTTACTTGCTTAAGTAAGTGAATCCGGAATC